>OY998177.1:65781431-66381431 GCA_963921935.1 Galeruca laticollis | reverse complement strand
TAAAAACTATAGCCCAGAGTTGGGGTTCTTTGTATTATCGTTTCCTTGGTCATATACTTAAGTCAAATCCGTGAATAGGCGCCACCGAATTTTAGAAACTATAATGCTGAAAGCGATCGTAAAAAAACAGTATTGAAGTAACCAAAACGCGGAAAAATATATGTACGCAACTAACGTATAAATAAATAAATAGTCCAACTAGTACAGGCCAGTCATTTATTGCGAATAAGGAAATCGGCAATACGAAGCTCCTGTTACAAGTAAACACAAAAGAAAATAAGTTAAATATCAATTACCAATACAAAAATATTGTAGGTATAAAACAAAAGAGTAATCGATTTAGTAGAAGTTATAGCGTGGTATGATCATACGAGCTTTACATGTATCTATAAATATCACAAGCCGAATAATTATCTAAAACATTGTAAATACCACACTTATCAATGCTTTGATATGGGATTCCAGCCGTAAATGTTCAATTGTACTAACATATAAATTAATATTAGTAGATATAACTAATATAAAATCACTTAGTAATCAGGAGTAATAATGAGAATCATAAAACGATAATATAAGTCTTTATTGAGAGGTAAATCAGCAAAACGAAATTCTCTGTTATACTTATCTGGGTTCCAACCAAACGTCCACAAGGTCACAATCGGAAGTAGATATCTGGTAAATCTTCAGGGATCGTCTCGACCGGGAATAATTTCTGCTAGTATATAGCAGGTCGAACCAGGTGTGAAATCGAGTACAAAATCCAATCTCGACAATCAAGAGGCTCTAAAATAAATCCCAAAATAGACGGGAATATATAACATAGAGCTAGGAAACCAAAAATAAAAACCCTCAATTTATCAATGAGGGTTCTCAAAATTCCAATATCCAGCCACGTGGAATCAATCAATTAAAAGCCTCCACCAATAGGCTTACAAAATGGCGAATTCTTGCAGGTGTTGAAATAAAGTTGATTCGATCTTAGTGAATCGTGACTCCAGTGCAAAATAATATTCCTTAACAGCGGAAAATCGACTTCCAAACTGATTGCTTCCTCAAAATAGTCGGAGTAAATGAGAATGAAACCAAGGAAATAACTCGCACAAAGCACCGAACCCTTTTCGTTCCTCAAACCATACAATATACACCTTCCTTCTCGACGTTTCCAAAGAAAAGGTGGATTCAAAACCAATGATACAAACCATATCAAAAGTTTTTAAAATTTGAAATATCCAAAATTCCGTTAATAAAAACTATTAAAATCTAGGCTTTAAATTATTCCAGTTGGTAAACATGTATTTCTCGGGCACAATGGAGAAACAATGAAGTACGTTCAAATTTCCTACATTCTGCTTCCTTATTGCCGCTTTAATAAATAATTATACATGTTGTGAAAAAGCAAGACCGTTCTTGTAGCGAAGCAATTTCGGCGAGTCGGAGATTAATACCAGCCGTGTAGAAGGGATACGAGTTTTACCGATCACCGAAGCATTTTTAGATTTATTAGCTATACAGAGTGTCCCAAAATATTAAGTCCACAGCAGTCAGTAAAAGAATGCATATTAAGAAAAAAAATTAGGACGAACCATAATTACCTACAGGAAATGAATATGCAATGTTATTTTTATTGTCCACTGGGATTTATTAAAATACCACTTTAAAATTTGTTTAATTATTCTTAAATTAAAGAACGTATTTAAGAAATAATGTAAGTAAGAATTTTATTCTATATTTAGACCATAACAATGCAGTGATTTATTCAGCTTGCTCATCATTGACTTCTTGTTGAGGACTACGGAGTAGCAAATCTGCCACAATTAGTTGTTCTCCGGTGAATATTTGATAGTATATGAGTATCTCATAAGTCTCAACCTTCTGCGCTGTAATCTAGGAATGATGTCATCTAGTGGTTTCTTACTTAGTTTGGCAACCAATGGACGATTATCTTTTTCAAATGTTATATGAAGCCCCGTTATATATTCAGAAAACTTATCACAACACCATGCTAAGGCTGTCGTCCCCTTCTCTATCTGGCGCTAGTTTTTCTCAGCATTAGTTAGAGACCTGGATGCAAAGGCGACAGGACGAAATGATCCATATTCTTGGCACTGTAATATTGATCCACCCTCAGATCAACAAATAAAATAGATATGTTTGTTTTGACTTTTTCCTGCCCCAAACACTGACTCACATTCTAAGCTCACTTGCGGGATACTTTCACTGCTTCGCCATATTTACAAATCCTCTTTAGTTGCGGGAAAAAAGAAATTAGAAGGTTAATTGAAAATTTTTAAAAAGTTATGCAAATAAAAAAAAATCATACTAGTTTCTGCATTTGAGTCGCTGCTTTTAATATTAATTAATAATACTTGAATTTTATTTAATAAAGGCATATTCTTATATAAATTTTAAACAAGAATTTGTTGTATCCTTAGATACCTTTATGGTTATATATATATACATATATATATATATATATATATATATATATATATGGTGGCAACATTGCTCAAAATTTCAGTAATCCATTTAGTAGTTTTATCCTTGTTTAATTACCATATAAAGAGAGATGAAAATATCGTCAGACTTTGATCGCTGATCATTTTAAATACGCCGAACTATTGTAGTAAATAATGTCAAACGTGGTTTGTTTATACGAGCGCCATTACGACTAGAGAGTAAACATATAGATCTCAGATGATAAGTACTGTCTCTTGGTTTTGGATCGGCAATAGTGACTTTCCATCACTGGAAAGGATTTAATGTGCTTCTTGACAAAGATTCGTTTAGGTTCAGATGTCTTATTTTTTGGTGAATGTTTTCCTCTTCCGTCTTTCGAAACAACTGATGATCCACGGATGTCTTTCATTTTCGCCAATCGTACTGTTTTATCAGATATGTCTAAACAATGCAAAAATGTCTTTTTGCAAACCTGAATATCTCTAGGAAAATAGTACATGTATGTATTGTTTCTTCTAGGATTTGCGGAACTTGTATCTTTCCTTCGTCTACTTACCATTTTCTTTTTCACATATTTACATAAGAAATCTCTCTGTCTTTCATATGAACCTGTTTTCCAATAACATTCGTGAATTCTCTCTATATCTTCTTTAGTGACTTTATTATTACATTTTAGTTTACACTTAGAACAATCTACCAATTTTGCTTTTTTCTTAGGAAATATTTTTCCTGTCCGATTTTTATATTCATTCCCAAGATTCTTTTCCTTTTTGCTACTGATTTCTTCCATTGAAGAGAATCGCTCTTTCGTTTTCTCCTATTTCCTTTATTTTCCTCAACTCTCTCTTGTTCTTCCTCTAATTGTTCTTCATTATTGCAGTTAATTTCCTCAAAAAACGCTTCCTCAGTCTCATTAATTTCATCAGCTGATGGTTCGTATGTGACATCAATTATAAAATCATCTTCTTCGTCGAGTTCTACATTTATTTTTTGGTCTTTTTCTTTGTTTATGTATATCGGAATATTTGGATCATTATTTTCATCGTTACATGTATTGCCAATTTCATCTGGAGTCAGTTTATCATTTACACAGTAGCCTATTTTATTATAATCTAGCTGATTTATATATTTTACAGTTTGTTCTGGGCACTGAAAAGTGACTGATTCATTTATCTGCATTTGGATATCCTCATTTAACAGAATACCATGTTCAGTGTCTACCACATAATTTTGAATATCAATTACATTACCAGCAGGGATATCTATTACATTTTCTTCAGTCGTTAGAGGTTCAGTTTCACATCTTAAAATTTCATATCCCAAGATTTTAACACCATGAGTTGCATCATTTTCATCAGAAGTTTACAAAGCCATATTTAATATATTTCTCGATCTAGATGACATTGCTAAAAAAAAACAATTGTACAATCTAAGACCGTTATTCCCATATAACTATTTTATTTAATTCCATTTATTTATAATCGTTTATCAAGAACTACTTGTGTGTAGTAATGAACATAAAGAATATGTGCTATGTTATAAACTATTATAGTAATATAATTTTAAAGAGCAACCAACTCCTCAATGTATTAGTCTCTAGAATGAGCCTACCAAATTTAAAAGATTTATGTAAAATAAACAGTGAGTTGTATCACATTACATACAAACACAGACACAAAGAAATATGTTTAGTAAAATTTTTTTATTCAGCCACAGTTCAAAATTAAATAATTAATTCGTTAAGAAATGCAACAGTTAAATTTTTAAATTTTTACAAATAAACTTTTCTCATTAGTTGGGATACCAAAATCTAATATTTAAAGCCTGAAAATAATCTAAATAAATGGCCCTGCAAAAATCTGTAAGTAATAAACATGTTCATTACAGTTTCTGCTACAATAGTTTAAGCGGGCAAAATATTTAGGTTATGTGAAGTAATGTTAATGAATTTAATGTTATTAAAACAACTGATATGCCTAATAATCACTACAACATAACGACTTACTTACCGTTTGTATTTCTATTATATTATTATTATATTTCTACCACTGACAGTAGCAAATAGTAAACCAACGAAACATAAAGGTACTTTGGACTAATGTGATTATTTGGAAACAGCAAATAGTCGCACGTGCTTATTCGCGCACATACGACCTTATGTTAAGAAGTAAGTGAAGCTGATTTATTTTATTCTTTATCGACAAGTAGACGCATGTGAAACAAATGCACATAAAACCTTTTGTCGTTTTAAAATCAGCACTTTTTTGTCTAAGTGATATATAGCAGAATGACCTATGGATTTAAACCGCACATGCGACCTTTTTCTTACTATTGGTTTGTTTTCCACGACACATATGTATTTTTATAATCCTTATTATCTTATTAATACAATATTGTTTACATACAACCTTTTTCCATTTAATAGTACTTGATAAAATTGTCATATACGTTCAAAAATATAATTTTCTAAAAATTTGTCACATACGACCTTCTGGCTTTAAGGGGACGATATATACCTCACTTAATAATAAACTTTTCACAGCTTTGGATTTTTGTGACTTCGCAAAGGCCTTCGATTGTGTTGATCATGAAATTTTGATGAACAAACTAGAATATTATGGCGTATGGTGTACCCCAGGGTTCAGTTTTAGGTCCAATTCTTTTGTTGGTATTCATTAACGATATCACAGACTTACGAATTAATGGTAAATTCGCTTTATTTGCTGATGACACTAGTGTAACCTGGAGCTGTTCAGATATACGAACTTTACATTCTACCATAGGCAAAGATCTCATTACTATCAAGTCCTGGTGTGACTCGAAACGAACTTTGTTTTAACACTGAGAAAACTTTAGTTTTATCTAACAAAGGAGTTTTGCAACCTCTCAAACTTAACAATGAATTAATAAGATCTTCAAATTCGATTAAGTTTCGTGGTCTCCATATTGACGGTGCCCTCAAATGGTCTGTATATATAAACACAGCGAACATATATTCCTCTGCTTGTTTTGCTATTAAATATGTGTCCAAATAGCTTGACTCTTGTACTGCTTTAACAACTTACTACTCTTTGTTAAAATAGCACTTTCACTATGGTTTGCCTTTCTGGGGGTCTTTCACAGTTTCACAATTTAACTGAGAGACCAATTCATAGTTACCCTACTAGAGGAAAAAAACGGAACTAAACTGCCTTAAATAGTTCCTAAAACTATATCGAGTAAGAGCTGTAGAAATTCACACGAGTAAGAGCTGTAGAAATTCACAAAATTCCTACAATAGTTCGAATATCAACCCTGCCCAATCGTCGATCTTCGTTCATTCTCGTAAGCCTGCTATGCCTTATTTAAGGGCAGTTCGCGCTCATCTCATTCTCATTCCTCAACAATCACCGACCTGAACAGACGAATAAGGTTTAGTGTACAGTTCTTTCAAATTTACACCCGATAAAATGGGTATTTTGCAAACTAACAATTTAGTGAAAAGTAACCATCCTAAATTCAGTGCTATTTAAACTGTGAGTACATTATTTATTGTATAAAAATTCAACCATCTCCGAAGTTAGAATAACTGGGGAGATATTTCTACATCCACGTGCTGAATCAACTTTAATATCACCATCAGCCCCATTAATTGCAGGTTTGCCGGTTTTATTTGTTCTACCATAAGTTTGAATTTAATTTACCTATTTGTAATTATTTAGCTGAATGTATATTGTATATATATATATATATATATATATATATATGTATATATATATATATATATATATATATATATATATATATATATATATATATATACATTGTTGTCCAAGAACCACTGTATGTGAACGTTTCAGATTACATGTGTTTGTAACGGTAGTTTATAGTTGCAATTCCCGCCTGCTCCATGTGTTCAACTAAATTAAATTATTTCTAAAGGAAAGGCTCTTTCATTATTTGTATCTTACTCCACAGTTTCGTGACATGAGTCACTGGTCCTTCGAAGCTTTCATTACACATTTAATAACTTATTTTAAGAGTTCTCACTAGATACTTCTAGTCGCTACCAAATGTAGAGAGTTGATAATTTGACAACACATTACTTTCATAAAACCAGCGATCCTACCCTACACCCTCTCCTACAAGAGCTGTGAATAAGCATATGTTTTTGTTAGTGAATGCCAAACCCATTGAAACCAAATTTTCTTAGTCAACTGTTTATTCTATCAGTCCAAAAACCTCTTGACGAGGTAATAATAGGTGACGCAAGTACACCCCTTATAAAAGATGTGATATCAACTCATACGATGTATAGGGTGACACAAGTACTACATCTATTTATAATCTTTTTAAAATAAGGGTAAGCTATGGCTACATATTCACAATGTATTCCTTATGAATTTGAAAGCTTCAAATAATTGATGCACTTGCCTTCAACCTCGTTTAAATAATGTTAGTGTTTGAGTTCTTCCCAGTTCATTTTAATGCATTTTGTTCTTCAGCTGGCCTTATTGGAGTACAGATAAAAAAAACGTTTTATTGGTTTTCTAGTTCTGACAACTCAATCGAAGCAGATGTGCTCTTTTGTTTGTAATGCATTTCGATAGTATAATTCAGATGAGGCCCTTTCTTTCTAATGTGTTTTATTAATATAAATCGGATGGGGCCCTATCTTTGTTATGTGTTTTCATAGTACCTACAAATCGGATGGAGCATCTCTATGTATTATATTTTAGATAGTATGAACTGAATGGATCCTAATTTGCACGTCCGTCTAAAATATATACAGAAATTTTAATGATTTTTGGATTTAAAGAAGAAAAAAGTCAGCTTCCAACAAACACTAACAATATTTAAACAAGGCTGAACGCAAGTACATCAACTATTTGAGTTGTTAGTGTTTGATTGAAGCTGACAAACACTAATGCAGTCACTACCAGAAGAAACTTTATAAAATCGTTGGCAAAGAAACTCACGTATCCACACATCTTGCGACGTGCACCCGTCACTAATCTACCGTTGAATCTGAGACAAAAAATATCTGCCATAGCTAATGTAACTGCTGCAGCACAGGAAAAAGTACAACCACAAGAAAAACCAAGATGGGGTTTTTTCCGAAACGTAAAAACATGTTCACACAACATAAATGCAATGATTGCAGAGTTCCAAAATGCAAGGAACATACCGCCTCTAACACATTCATTTGTGGTACTTGTGCAGACAAACCCCATTCAAGTGATGTTTGAATAAATAAATAAACTTTTTAAAAATTATGACGCGAAACAATCTTTATAATATACGAAGTATTTACTTTTGTTTATAGATACGTAATTAAATTATCTTTAAACGTTTCATCTGTCAATAAACACTGGATAAGCTTTAATAATAACAAACAGTGACCAATGTTAGTAATCAGTAAATAATAAGTTTATTACCTAAACATGAATAGGTGAATGTTTACTTAAGTTAGTAGGTATTTATGTGTTGCGAAGCTAGGTCCAGTTTTTTTATTCGTCCAAAGTCTGCGTACTGTGTATGCGTATGTGAGTTCGCCATGTATTGTAATGTAAGCCGTTTAATAGGTTTTACGTATCCTTCTGTATTAGCAACGTTGTCTGTTGCCTTCTTTTATGAATTAGTAGTATTGTTTCGAATACTTTTTCATTACTTTCGTTAGAAAATACTTTGACAGGTGTCTTATCAAAGACATTAGACGTGAGTTTTTGCGCGCCTTATACACTTTACTCTTTTTTTATGCATCACATAAGTTCCATTTATTTTGTTTTATAACGTATTTTTATACTTATGCTTTATGTTATCTTAAGTGGAAATGAATAATCGGAGATTTTTTTACAATATCGATATTCAAGTTCCAATATTTTTTTTAATTTGAAATAAAAAAAATCACTTATTTTAGTGCTCTTAATTGATTTTCGATTTTTGGGTTGAATAACGAAATTCCATTTATTTTTGCATATTCTCTACAAGGTGTCCGGGTAGCATATTTCAAAACTGCACATTGATACGAAACCAATAGCTTAATGCGGCGCTGCTATTTGCTGGATTTCCACCGTCAGTCCCTATGCGAATACGTCACATCAATTGGTTTTATGCTGTCGCTGCCATTATAGAATGACAATTACTAAATTATGTATTAATTTAGATTTAAGTAAAATTTCTATCAATATATTTATGCAGGGTGATCACATGGTATTAGTACATTTTTTTGCAAAATGCTATTATGAAAAGTAAAATCTAATTGAAGAAAATTGACATCCCTAAGTTGTAAACAACAGCAAGGAACATTTTAAATTCGAGTTTAAAAGACGGTAACTACACAATCCAGCCAATGGCAGCGCAACATTTAACTACTGGCTTCGTATCAATGTGCAGTTTTGAAATATGCGTCCGGGTAGCGATTTTACAAAGTCTATATCGATATAGTTAAGATGGTGACTGAACTCGAGTAGCTTTTGATTGCAATTGACCATACTGGAACAGAATTTGTTAAGTTCATTTTGTTAGCTATTACGGGCACAAAATCTAGCCCATTTCAGTTGTCAGTAAGCAGTTTGGCGGTAAAAGATTGCCCTCCCTCTTCTTATTATTGTGTGTCGGCTCATAGTTTAATTTGAGGTTATAAAACTGTGCTTCTTTAATATCTTTTGTTTAACGATTTTTAGTGCACTGAAATGGCCAAAACAGTAATAAATAGTATCGTGGGTATTGACATTCATTGTTTTGAATTTCAGGAGAAAAATCAAGATCATTTTGTGACTAAATTTCAGTGCAATCAAAGACTTTTCGCGTAGCACAAACACTAACTGGATTGTAAACAAAGTGTTCAATAATTGTGTTCGTTATGAATTTCGCAAATTCTATGTGTGTCATCTATCCAAGAAGAATAAACGTGTATCCAAGAAAAAAGGTTGTTTAAGAAATTACGAGTGTTTGACAAGTATAAACATAAAATTCCTAAAAATTACTGAAGTCACTTTGAGAAAGACTTAGCTATTGAAAAAGGGTTTGAATGTAGTTATCAATATAAACTATGAACATTCTCACCGAATACAGGTTGTTCAAGCATTTAGCTTATTACGATGCAATGAAGATACAAAAGAAACTTTTCGCCGATATTTTAAATCTGTTATGACAGGTTTCGCAGCCAAGACTTATCATGAATTCTTTTTATCTGAAAATTGTGATGATGACATCATGTGCTTCTAGCAAATGCGCAAGTGAATCCAACAGAAAGGCAAGTGACCTACTTCTATCAACAATAGAGGTCTGAAAAATATGGAGCAAGGTATGACCAAAGTGTTATTGATAAAATCAAGATTAAAATGGAACACTTACAAAAAGAGGATATCCTTTTGTGTCTTAACGAAAATCCATTTCTTGTTGTTCTGATAACTGCTGTTATGAAAAGAGCTTTCAAAGCAGGTCATGCAGATGAGATGGTCTCTATTGACACCAATGGTTTTTGTGACCAGAGTAGCACCTCAGTCACTTTTATTTTTGCAGCTACAAAAATTGGAGCAATGCCTATAGCTGTTATTCTTCATAAAAATAAATCAGAAAATGATTATTTATACGCTCTAAAAATTGCTAAGCAATACTTAGGAGCCACTTGTAATAAATCATTTGAGCCACAAGTTATTATGACCGACGATGACATTGCAGAAAGAAATGCACTTAAAGTAGTATTTCCAAAATCTCGTTTGCTACCCTGCATTTTTCATGTAACGCAAGCTTTTTGACGCTGGCTATGGGATTCGAACAACAAGATTCAGAAAGATGACCGAAAGACCATAATGACGTTATTTCGTCATTTTTGTTTGCTAAAACTACTTCAGATGCAGAGAACTGGAGCCGTCGAGATGAATGGTGTTTACCTTTTCGTAGTGACGTTTTGCACAGGGGTAACAATACTAACAACTACTGTGAAGCTTCCATTAGGATTTTCAAGGACATTATATTGCAGCGATGCAAAGCATTTAACATATGTGCCCTTATCGACTTCATCACCGAGATTTTCAAAAACTATCACAAAAATAGACTTCTAAAATTTGCAATCGCAAGAGGACGAAATTTAACTCTAGCTTATGATAAGTTTTCTCGTAAAATAAGCGATATTGAAGAAATAACACATATCAGCCATCTTAATTACCGTGTTAAACACAAAAGTGACTATTTCGAAGTAAATATAAAAACTGAGTGTTGTAATGGTTAATTTGGCCAAGGACGACAATATTGTAAGCATTTATGTGCAGTTGAACAAAAGTACGGACTTTCTTTAAAAAATTCCTTGTTTTTGAATTAAACTGATCGGCAATATTTTGCTAAAATTGCCTTAGGGTATACATATTTACCTGCTTTCTATGATGACATAATTGATCTCGAAGAAACCGGTGAAACGTGTTACACAGAAAATAATAACACTGTTCAGTCAGATCAACCTGAAACTGTTGACAGCTCCTTCGATTTTCCAATTTCCGAAACAACCAGTCAAGACTATAACGCAGCCATTGATAGAATCCAAGCTGAATTTACACGAGTTTCAGAGATATTGAAGAAAGACCAATGCCCTTCCAATATCGCAGTATTAAGAAAAATGGTGACTACATTGGAAAAAGTTCAGATGACTCGATTTAACAGGAACCGAAAAATTCATGTACAACCAACAGCTGTATCCCGAAGAAAAGATAGGGGACTTAGAGGTAATAATCGCATACAGTCTGGAAGGCCATCCAAACTCGAAGAAAAGAAAAAAAAACGAAAAGCTCACAATATTAGCCTAAACATAGAAATAAACGAATCCAGTGCAAAAAAACATTAACTCAACAGCGCGTGACAACGTCCAATAAAATCTGAAAAGATAAGTTTTTAGTTATATTATTATGTACTCATTTAGTTTCAGTTTTATGCAAATATGTAGCTTTTGATTTTGTTAACAATAAACAATTTTGTTCCTACTTATTGAGTTGCATTTTTATGAAAATATGGGTGTTTAAATTTTTTTTATGCAAGAATTCTATAAAAAAACAATGTAAACCATATTTCAGATATCCAGGAATATTCGTGGATTCACTGCGATGTATTTTATAATCTTTAGAGCTTGATATTTCAAAATCGGCTGAATTAGCTGTATTTAATATTTTTTAATTCAGCAAAATACTTATGCCTTTTCGAAATATTGAGTTGCATAAAGACTTTTCTAGTCAAGTATTTTCGTTCCAGTGTTCAAATGTTCTGTTTAACAATAGATTATAAAAAACTACAAAAAAACGTAATTTTGTATGAAACATCATTCAATAACTCTAAATACAGGATATAGAGGAGGGTCAATATTATAAGTACTCAAATGCCTGAAGCAATGTAGACATTTACTGATTATTTGATCTTAAATTTGCCTTACAGATTCTATACCAATATGGTTCATTTTTGAACCGTAATAGAATAGGTTATGCAGCTGATATTCTGCAAACAAAAACTATACGAGTTCAGTCGCCCCCTGACCATATCAGTATAGGAATTGTAAAATCGCGTCCGGGTAGCGAATTTACGTTTCCACGTTCGTTTCAAACCAGCGACTTCTTCAAATCAACACGGAAAGGTAACGCAGTATTCATTGGCAAACTCGTGTTGATATCGAGGCGCCAAACATTGAATGACGCACGGATTTGTATCGAAAGTTGCCTATTATTCATATACTAAATCGTGTTGATTTCAGGAAGCCGCTTTTGAACTAATCTTGCCATTGTAAATAGTTATTTTGCGAGGTTAGTTTTTATGTTTACAGCTGCTGCGTCACGGAGCATTTTAAACGGTTTATTAGTAAAAACAGTAAAGACTTTGAAATTTTCAAGTTTGAAGAACACTCTTGGTTGGCAACCGTCTTTCGAAAGAAGTTTAGGCAATTAAAAAAACTTCAGATTCCAGTTTCTGGCAAGACACTGAGATTCGCGGTACGTCTTCTATCTGGTAATTAAAAACGAATTTGAAGATCGATCCACTTACCTGTATGTGTGGGAGGCGCTACGAAGCCTTCGAGATCATGTGATGGAATCCAAAGTGGAAAAGCTAGCAATGCCTAGGATAGAGAACAACCAGTTGGATCGGCGAGTCATCAGGAATATGATAGAGGTGATGTTCCAAGATACCGGTGTCCATATAATTTGAAGCTATACTCGTGTTCAGTACCTGATGAAGACGGTGCCCTGTTATTTCCATACGACCGGAAAGTGTAGATTTAAACATCCAGTCCCAGCTACACAGAAGTCCCTTTTAAGGATGGGGAGCGCGCTGATTTCTTGGATTGACTATTTTTTTGTGATTGTTTTCATAGATTCACTTCTAAGAAGGTCGATTATTTATTGGGTAGAAATTTCAGGAATCCAAATGTTCCATAAAAACGTTTTAATATATAAGCGACTACCTACGAACCGCCGTTCAGACTACAGTTTGATTTCATCGCGAACACAGCAGAACAGTGAACAAGTGAATATAAATAGTGTCCTGTATTTTAGTTAAATACTGATAAGTGTATTTAATATAAATTACAAAGTAAGTGTGTACATTAATTAAGTATAAGAGATCAGTTAAGTGTATAAATAAAAGTTAAGTAAGTAGATATATCGTGTGTATAAATTTATATCACCCGTAGTGATAAAAACTATTTAAATAAATAAGAAAAACATCACAATATAATAAAAAACTTTATTTTCAAAGAAATTTACTATTTCGATCTTTACTCTGTGGAATCTACTCATATTACTGTTTTAAATGAAACTAACCATTTCTTAATAATTCCACAATATAATGAAAAAATGGTAAAAATTCTAAAAAATTGACACTTGTTTTGATATTTTTTTTTTATCGATGATTTATATTACCGATTTAAAACACGCCTTAGCGTGTTTAAATCGAACTTTCAAACATGCGCGTTTTTTAAAGTCCCTATGGTAACAACAACAACTCGAGAAACGTAAGTATCAATGACAAATTTTTTTATTAGTTTTTAAATTGTATATTTTCATTGTGAACCAATGTCTTATTTGATTTTTTCTGCAAAATTTATTTATATATTCATATATACATTGTATCCTTTAAAATATAAATAAAGAATCTTTTTGATTATTGATCTGACAGCAGTATCTCGTAACGTCAAATAAAAATAAATACTATTTAGGATGGACTTTCACGAAACTTGGCTGGGTATCGAGGACGGACTTCCATTTTTTGTAGTAATGATATAATAATAATATTTTATGATTTCAAAGAGCACCAATAAAAAAAATAGCGTAAAGTATTCGTGGGTAACTGGTCTTTCAAACACTTGCTCTATTTCGAGCACTCCGGTTGCGCTGTCTTGCTCGAAAAATCGCGCGTGTTTGAAAGACCTCTTTATCCACTTATACTTTAATATACTAATTATCATCGTCAGAATGACAGAAGTAACTTCAATTTTTTAGAATTTTTACCAATTTTTCATTATATTGTGGAATTATTTAGAAGCAGTTACAGTAAGACGTCGATAATCCGAATGTCAATAATCCGAAACGTCGAAAATCCGAACGCTATTACGGGAAAAATTGAGAAAAGAAAATGTTTCCGTGATTGACCTTCAACAACCCAGTACGATCTATTTTTAGCTCGCCTCCCCGCTCCCCCTATCACCACTCCCTTCCCGAATCTGCTCTTAGGCCACGTAGTTTCCGGCACCTGACCACCTGCTCCACACTTGTCATCAGTCAATGTTAGTTTTCATTAGTGGCTTAAGCAAGTTACATGTACGGTAGTGGAGTTTTTAGTTCCGGTTTGTTCACAATTGAAAAGGAAACATGTATCCCTTACAATTCAAAACAAAGACGAAATTTGGAACAGACTGGAAAGAGGTGAAAGCAGTTCGTCCCTTGCCAACATTTTTGGAGTAGGAAAAGCTACTATCTCAGACATAAAGAAAAAGAAAAATGACATTTTGAACTTTGCTACAAAGTGGATTCTGACGATGGATCTAAATTAAGGAAAATGATTAGATCAGCTAATGATAAATCACTTGATGATGCAATATATTTGTGGTTTATTCAGCGCCGAAGCTTAGGTGAACCTGCGTCAAGTCTCTTGATCTGTGAAAAGGCCATTTATTTCAATGAAAAATTAGGTGGGTCTGCTGATTTCAAAGCCAGCACTGGTTGGTTAAAAAATTTCAAAACTAGACATGGAATAAGGGAGCTTGTTGCTCTACGAGAAAGTTTGTCATCAGACAGTTCTGTGACAGAGTCTTTTAAGATAAAATTTTTGGACTTTGTGAAAGACAATGGCTTCGCTAAAGAAGATGTGTACAACTGTGACGAAATTGGGATAAAATGGAGTGCTCTGCCCCGAAAATCTTTAGCTTCCCGTCAATAAAAAGCTGCACCAGAATTCAAAGTCAGTAAGGAGCGTATTACAGCGATGGTTTGTGCAAATGTTAGTGGTGAACATGCACTGCCCTTATTGATCATTGGAAAAAGTAAGAATCCAAGATATTTCAAAAACATAAAGAAACCTCCCTTAACCTACAGAGCCCAGAAAAGTGCGTTGATGAATAATGAAATTTTTACAGACTGGTACAAAGATGTGTTCATACCAAAAGTCAAAAACTATCGAAAAGAAAAAAAACTAGAAGTTTTACCCATGATGGACAATGCACCAACGCACCAGTCTGTGGACGTTCTGAACCCGATTGATAAAGATTTTCAAGTCATGTTTCTACCACCTAATGTCACATCATTGATTCAACCAATGGATCAAGTGTGATTGAAAAGTTGAAGAGAATGTATCGCAAACAAATGCTACGGAGACTTCTTTTGGCTGAAGACAATGCAGAAAGTGTTGTTGAGTTTTCAAAAAAATCCTACATGCTAGCCGACTCATGGGATCTTCAAACCAAAGAAAACCTTACAAAAGCATGGAATAAGCTTTGGCCTGAAAACACAGAAACTAAAGAGGACAACGAAAATGAGACAGAAACTACAGATCATATTAAAGATGTGACAAAGCTATATCAGTCTATTCCCGGGTTTAAAGATTGTGACGAAACTGACGCTGTGGAATGGTTGAACACTGACGCAAATGACCAGGGCTATGAAACATTCAATGACATTGTCAACTCAGTTCAAGCATCTAAAGATCAAGAAGACAATGACAGTGAAGATAACGACGACACCTGTGCTGATGCTGCCCCTTCGCATGCTGAAGCATTCACGGCCTTGGAAACAGTAATGTCTCGATACGAGTCCTAGCCGGAGAACACCCAAGCGCATCTTTTGCTGCTAAAGCGGATGAAGGACGGGTTGGCAGGAAGAGAGTCTCGCAGCTCACTCAGGCGAAAACCAGTGATTTTTTGAAATGAATTCCACTAGTGAGGGTGTGTGTGTGTATTTTGTAAACCAATTATTTTTTTTTGTGTGCAATAATATTTTTTTAGTGTTTTTATTGAAATTATTACAGACAGTACAATATGTATGTACATTTTAAAATTTACAGTATTCCTACATGTGACCGCAAAATCTGAAAAAGTAAGTACAGTATACATACAGTAGTAGTAACCTTATTTAAGACATTGTTTAAGCCATGTATGGTCAATTTACCTACTGTATTTCGATCAATAGGATATCTTAATTAAGGCACAAACTAAAAAACTTTATTCAGTTTCTGTTCGAAAATCCGAACAATTTGAAAATACGAACCACCCTAGGTCCTAATTGGTTCGGATTATCGACGTCCTATTGTAGTTTCATTTATAGAAGTTTTTATTACTATGTGGGCTTTAAAGCTTACGATTTGTTAGTCAACATTTTTTCTGAAGTTAGAGGTTCGAGATCTTATGCTCTTTTGTGGAAAGATTTCATCGCCAATATATTAGAATAACGTAAATGATACTTTTCGCGATTGTCTCTAATGCCGGTGCCTCCAACATGCACTGTGCCATAGGCCCGGGTCTATTCGGCCTTTGAATAAGAGAGATATTTTCCTCGATTGGGGTTTTTGGAGTTCTGAAGGGGCGTTTTGGGGTTTTTCTGAAAGTCGGGCTCAAATATAAGATTACTTTCCTCTGCAGGACTTGATGATGGTGCGATCCCTCCTGATGGGAGTGAAAGCGAAGTGAGCACGTCTGCCTATGCTGGCGATAGTGAAGTTATGTATTTAAAAGGATGAGACAAGATGAAGAAGGGTTTCGGCTACAATATCTCTGAAGAATGGGATGGCGTTCTTTATGGTTCATTATGCTAGGCTAGTCTGTTGGGACAGCGAGTGTGGAATGCAGGGTGTGGACCTCCGTACCGCAGGATAAACATATCGGTTTTCTGGATGATTCGGCTGAATTTCCGGTCTGACTGCAGTGGTTGCAATATTTAGGAACGGGAGGTAGGTACTGGATTTGAATTCTTGGGCTCACACTGGTGTGGGAGCCCGTGGAAGTTGATGCCGGATGCTAGGGATTGATGGTAGTTGATTTTGGATGAAAATAGGATACGGAATATGGAGGTTAGTTTGTTATTAGACTTTGCAGTGATTCGCCAAGTTTTAAAGAATGGAAAATTAATGTTTTTTAGAATTTCCTCGAATTCTTTCTGGGGTGATGGAAAGTAGAAAGAGAAGGTGTGTGTGTGTTTTTGTGAAGAGAGGGGGACCATGAGCGCAGTTGAGGATGTTTAGGGTGATTTTGGGTTCACCGGTGGTGTGTTGAATTCTTCGAAAGAGTTTTGCGGGTTCTATTTGAGAGGAGGTGTTAAATACAGCGTTTCTATTGAAGTTGGACTTTAGTAAGGTTATCTGGCCATGGAGGATTTCTTGGGTGTTGAGGTGGGACCATAGTGCCTTTTGGGAGTATTTTTGGAGAAAGCTTCTGAGGTTGAAGGTTTGCGCGAGGGGAGGGTTGTTGGTTGAGGGTAACACTTGTGTTGGACGTTGGGTTACGTTTACTGCGAGGGAGGATTTCTTGTTAGGTGGGAAGAGTCGTCGGGTGATTGATGGTGAGGGTGTGTGAGATCTTACTGAGGAAGCGAAAGATCTCGGAGGGATGAGATGGAAGTGTAATTGGAGTTTTTGGATTGAGAGGGCCGAGATTTTGTTGATGATGAGTTCTTAGGGTTTGAGTATCCAGAGAAGGATTTATTGAATGAGTCTGGTTTCTATTGGAGAATTGGGGCGTTCCTCAATTTACAGGAGCTGGTCTTCGATCTCCTTTAATTTGGGTGATGGTTTGGAAGGTTTTTTTGGAGCTTTTAAAGGGCGACGGTGGGAATTCTTGTTTGGGTGTGGTTGGTCTGTCTGTCGTGTCCTTTTGTACATTTTGGGAAGGGTTTTTTTGTGGTAAAGCTTGAGCCGGTCAGCGGGAACATTGCTTTCGGATTAGTTATATTACTTGTGTATATAGCTGAATGTAGAGAATATTCATAAATTTATGTATTTCGATGGAAACAATTGTGAGCGTACTTCCCAGTACGCTGCGTTCAATCTATCATTCTGAAAAGGACGGCAGGGCGTTTTTAGGTTGGTTTCGGTTAAACTGAATCGTTATTCAGTTCAGTATCTTCTGGGAGCGTCCAATTTGCCGGCGGGCACAGTCTGGAATTCGATGGGGTATACAATATCCGAAGCACCTTGAGCGGAGACTTCTGTTACTGCGACTGTCTTCCTTAAGTACTGGACTGGAACTGCGACGTCTCTGCGTAAAGACGGCACTGCATTTTCAATGGGACTAAAACCGGACAGATTGCTGGCCTTTGCAAAACATTAGTACACTGCATGTAATTTTCGTCGGATTTTGTATTTTCACATTGTTGGAACAATAAATTGTTCCAAAATGTCCTTGCTTCAAAAATTCATTTGAAAATAAAATGATTCGTTGAATACACACGTCAGTTGGTAGGGTAAGGATATTGTTAAACAAAATTAACTATGACATATTCTCCATTCTCACTAGAAACATTTCCTATTCCTTATCTGACATGTATGTAATCTGTTATGTTCAGTGATTCCCGTTAAATATAACGTATAAATTTTACTAAAGGTTTCTACAATCTTTCTAAATTATGAAGCCTTTACTTATGTAATGATTTATTTCATTTTAGCTGAAGAATATGATTTTATCGTAGTGGGTGGCGGTTCATCTGGATCAGTTGTTGCTGCCAGACTATCAGAAATTCCAGGTTGGAAGGTATGTCTTTTAGAAGCTGGTCAACCGGAAACCGAATATGTAGACGTTCCATTGCTGGCTGTCAGTTTCCAAGGTAAATTTTGATCGTGTGTAGTGTTCATATGACGTTGCGAAAGCTGTATTTTTTAAGTTTAATGGGCCAAAGAGTGTTAAAAAATCGGCTTAGTCAATGTTTAATTGAAATGAGTAATTTATAATTTATTAAAAAACTGTATGGACATATACCGAAGCGGAAGACTACTAACGGATTTGAAAGAAACAACTTTGTTAAAGCTGGGAAAATTACACAAAAAATTATACAAAACTTGAACCATATACAGGGTGTTTCCTGAGTAATCTGAAATATAGTTGTAGGTGATTAAGACAAAAAGTAGCAAAAAAATTAAATTAAAATTATAAATCTGTCAAGCAGTCAAAAAGTTAGATAGAAATAACAGAAAAAAAATTACAATATCAAATAGTAAATGTAAAGAAAACAATAAAACAAATTGCGAATTGTCAGGTAGTTACAGTAGTCAAATCCCACGATGTCCTTGTTTCACAAAGTACGGCTCTCCTTGTATAAGCCCAGTAGAGTGAAAAGATGAAGAAAACCCATATGTATAAAAACCACCAACTATGCAGAAGAAGAAAAAAATCCAAGACCAGGCAATCGTTAAAAAAACACAAATTTTATGTGTTCCTAGGGCATGGTTGTCGACGATATCCTACATTAAATTCCAAATGCGTTAAAAACGGTATAAATAACTGGTCATCCATTGAGTACACAAAGTATACTGTACAAACAAATCTCCACAAACCAGTGTATTAAAATATTTCTACCTCGATGCTATCCCTGGTATGATTATCTTAATACTCTGCTGTCTCGTCGGACAAATGTAGGAGAACTAACCACAGAAAACAGACCCGAGTATTTTGTGGAACTAACTTAATACCGGTTTCGACTGGACTACACGGGTTCAGTTCGAATGCTCTCATGGTGAGCAAACTGCTCGATACCCCTGTTGCACTTGCTCAGCGCTGGAGCGAACTCGGACGGGGCAATAGTAAAACCGAGCTGATTCGATTGTCGCTCATTTATCGGCTGTTCAACTGCGTATATTTTTAGGTTATGTTGCTATTGTTTATTTATAATAAATTTTAATAATTTTGGGTTAGTTCGGAAAATGCATTGTAATACAACTAATAAAATGTGGCCATAAAAGTAGCTTCGGTTTACTACCTACACAGTACTAACTTCATATCAGAATAAATTTTTAAAACATCCATCATATAATTTCAATTTTTTTGAATATTCGTCCTATCATTATTATTATGGATTTAAATGAGTTCTTCATCTGATGAAACTTCGTGTTCACTACTACACTAGATGATGAAGAGCTTAATATTTCGTTCAAAAAAGCAATTTTTTTTTTAATTTCCATTTTAATATTATAAAAAACACAATAAAATAACTGGTTTCAAAATAATGCACCATCCAGAACCGACCATGTATGATAGTTCCAAAATAATGGGCTCGTTTCATGAAATTCAATGATAATGTCACAAGATATATTGGGTCTGAACTAAGAATTTGCGACTAATAAGGCCACTCTACGATTTCAAATAAAAATGAAAAAAAATATTGAAATTTGAATTCTTGTGGTAGACTGTGGTAGGCTAGAGCCAATGGCAAACAAATATATTTTGCGCTGTTGTCACGAGGGAAAACTTTATAAGTAGACTAGTTATCTTTTTTCTTTAACACCCGTTAAAGAGAACTGCAAAGTACTGTCAAAACGTACTCTTTCAAATAATGTTCTCCTAATCGGGTGCCTCTTATTAAAAAAGGTAACTCTCTCGTAGTCAAAGAAATTTGAAAATATATATTTTAAACTGCAGTGATGATGGTTTCAAAATAGAAAATATTACGTAAAATGTATGTATAATGAAAATTAAATGTTCTCCATGTAGGTTGAGTTGTTTGAAAAATGTGTCATGTAACACACATACACAAATTGCGTTACCTCAGAGTTCCAAACTCGATTTAGTACCGGATCACTTACTCTTCTTCTGTTTAGGGGAGTTCGAGTGACTGAGACACCATGTCCACATCCACTTGAGGAAGATTTGTAGAATTAGCTTCGGTGAAACCTGGATCCATTTTAACGATGTCTTTTAAAATGCAAACAAACAGAAGCACGTTTTCTACTATAAAATAATATAACAAACAACTAAAAAGTCGGCGAGGACGATATCTGTTTGATGTTGGTTGTGGATATTGATGTCAATTGTCAAATTCTTCTAGTCGACTTTCCTTAGTATTAATCAACTTGGATAGTCAAGTAGGATTTGTCAACAGAACGTACTTTAAATCTGACAACAAGGGCTTCTGTCATTGGTCGACTTATAGCGCTTTATTTAAATCTAATAAACTTTTTAAATCTAATTTTCGAAGATATTTATAACTTTTTGAGATAAATATCGTTATCATAGAAAAATATATGATATTTTTATTCCTTCTGATATGATTTCACTTGTTAATTCATACCCATGAAACTAGCCCATTGAACTGGTAGCGAGTTTACGAAATAGCTCTGACACAGCCGAACAAAAAACCAACCCGCATCGGGTCAATGCAATGCGAGTCGAACATGCACTTTGACTTCGCTCCTACCAGTCGAAATCGTCGAAATTATAAGAAAACAAACTAATTTGGTGTACATGTTTTAGTACGCAGAATTTCCAGACGAACGGAAAACCTAGCTGCGTAAAATTTTCGGTTTCTTTAATTTGGCCCTTTGAAGTACTCAAATTTAAATTTTCTTTCATTTAGTATTGTTTGCGGAATTTTACGGATATTGTGGGTACTTTTACTAGGATATTGTACTAATTTGTTAAAAATTGAACGGTTTCTATTAGTAAATTGAAATTATATGTAACAAATGATTTACTTTATATATTATACATTTTGGAATCTACTTTTATAGAAGAATCTAAAAAGGCAAAAATGGTTGTTCCATAAGGACTAGCAAGTATAAATTAATAAAAAGACTTCTCACTTTATATGATTTTTGACGTATTTTTCCATTTTTTTATGAGTGGCCTCCTCAGATTTATATAGGGTGGATAGTTTTCATTGGAACGCTCTGTATATTATGATTAATACGGTGAAATGTACTGATTTTCAAAAACTTATGTGATGTAAAATTAATTTAACGCTACATTGTTTGTTCAGGAAGTATCTACGATTGGGCATATAGAACGGAACCTCAGAAAAATGCATTATGGGGTTTGATTGATCATAGAATGCCATATCCACGAGGTAAAGCATTGGGAGGTAGCAGTGTACTCAATTATATGATTTATTCGAGAGGCGCCAAGGGAGATTACGACAAATGGGAAGAAATGGGAAGCGAAGGTAATTTTGAGTTGAAAATTTAAAGTGACGAGGAAATATTTTGTTGTAAATAATCTATTTTGGGCATCATAAAGATAAATATCAAATGGAAACAATAGAGTTTGGTAAAGTTAAGCAAGGTTAAATCTAAATTTTATCTAATTTGATATCTTATAAAGAACTAAGATAGCATTAAGATATCAATGAAACACCTAGTATTTTTCCGGAAAACCTAAAAATTCAATAATATTCTGAGTGACGTTAATATATAAGAATATGGACGCATTTGATTCCCAAATTGCGGGATTTTCTATGGAAACGATCATACGCACAGTGTTTCCAAAATTTTAATTTTTTTCCAGCACTTAATTGGATGTTTTTTTTCTTGAAAATGGCTAGAGTTCATGAGTTTTTTGTTAAGAAGCGAATTAATATAACTGCACTTTATCAAAATGATAAAATCAGTATTCTAAACGTGTTGAACACTGGTCGCCACCAAAGTTAAACATTCCTTCGGAAAAAAAATTAATAGATTAAGGTGAAAAGACTGCTCTGAAGAGAACCAACACATTACTTAAAAAATAAGAAATATATATCTTTGTACATGATCAAGGCGGGTTCTGGAACGGAAATGAGGGTTCGTCGGTAGGAGGTATTATAAAGTCAGTAATTATGTGGCGTGACGTCGGCGGCGATCGTCGGAAAGGGGTCTATTAAGGGGCGTTCCCACGAGGCGTTAATCACGACAATGAACCACGCTAGTCAACTTTCGTTCGTGACACTCACGAAAGTGTGAATTTATAAAACGTTCACACGGTTGGGGGGTTCGTGCCGTTCACGCCTCGCGTTTCGACTTAGTCACCATCGAAACATCGATCATGAATGATCTAGTTGTTGAAAGTTGTGCTGTTTTAAGTTCGTTTTTTGCTACTATCTTAGCAAAAAAGATGGAGTGCTTACAGGACACAATTACAAGAAAACGATAAAAGACGTTTTTGGGTTAGAGAATGGATACAGCGTTAGGAGCGTCAAACTTGGTTAGTATGGAACTAAAAAGCAATTTTCCAGAAGATTTTAGAAACCTATTGCGAATGACTGAATTTCAGTTTGAATGCCTCTTATTGCGTGTTACAAATAAAATTTCAAAATCTAACACTAACATGAGACAAGCAATTAGTGCAAAAACAAAATTAGAGGTGACGTTACGGTATTTAGCTACATGTGATTCCTTCAAAAGTTTAGAATTTTTGTTCCGTGTTCCAAAAAACACAATAAGTAAATTTATTCCAGAAACCTGTGAAGCAATATACAATGAACTAGCGGAATTCATACAAGTAAGTACCTTCAAATTTCAAAATTGATTACTTAATTATTAAAAAAACGAAAATAATATTGGTGTATAGATTGGGTGTATAGATTACAAATAAAATAATAATAACAACAATAAAATTATTAGTAATAGTGAACTTTTATTTGTGTAATTATAATAATAATTATAATTACAAAATTTGTTTAATTATAAATCTGTAAATAATGTCACGTAGTCGTCATCATTACTATCCGAAAAAGTACTTTAATTTGATTGTCTTCCACTTGATGTTGCAGCTGTTGAATTATCAGTAATAACATATTCTGGTGGGCACATAGCATTTGTAATTTCATTCATGAATGATTGTTGTAATCGTATTGCTTTTGGTTGTCCTATACTTCTTAACATTGATGCGATATATTTCCCAAAATGATCATAACTATCATCTTTATTTGTAGCGACTTGTGATGCGCGATTTGAAATTTCATGTAATTTGTCAATTGCGCTTGTCATAAATCCTATTTCATGATCATGAATAGATTTTTTTTGATGTTGATGGTTGTGGTTCAATCTTTCTTTTTATTATCTTCGCAGGTGTATCAATTTTCGATGCAATCTGTGTCACGTCTTCAGAGTTTTGGCTAGTACTGTATTCAAGGTTAGGTTCTGATTGTAGACTATTTTCTATTGAGGCCTCTTCAGAATTTTCTATAGGAAATATCTGTAATATAAATAATAATGTGTTAATATTATTAGTTTATTAATATTTTAATAATTTAATGTTTCAGGTGCCTGCAACATCAGATGAGTGGAAAAACATTGAATATGGTTTTAGAACGCGATGGTATTTTCCTGGTTGTGTAGGGGCTCTAGATGGTAAACATGTTGTCATACGAGCTCCTCCCGGAAGTGGTTCAGATTATTTTAATTATAAAAACAGTTATAGTATTGTGTTAAGGGCCTTGGTGGATTCCGATTATGTATGAGTTGCCGTTAATAGAAGTTATATTTTCGTTTTTAGTAATTATTGCCACCTATCATCCTTCTATCGCAAGTGACGTTGCTAAATGATTTAATAATTACTGTCTACATAACATTACCATTTAATTCGTTGGGTAAAGGGGGAAAGAACTTTAGTGAAATATTATACAGAACTTTAATAACATCCTCTATAGTGTCCTACTTTCCATCTGTTCGGGTGTATGGTTTTTATAGTGCCTTTCCAATTCCACACTTGATGTAATACTTAAATTAAATAAGGTACTACTCGAATTTCTGAGTTTTATTTAATATATCCGACTTCCTGTTGATTTTTTTCCTCTCAGGTTATAGTATATCTCATATAATTCTTAAGTTGGGTTATCCCTCTGTAAGCGTAGCTGACATGGGTACTAGGTCTTGAACCTCAATCCAAATGGTCCTTCGTGTCACTCGAACATTCTAAAATGTTGAAGATAGCAGAAGATCTTTTGCAGCATCAAGCTCCATCATACAAATGCTCATCCCAATCATTCATTCTTCATCAATCATTATTATCTGTAAATAATATTTTGAAAATTCTAAGCTTATTCCAAACCTCAGTTCTCATATTTTGTAGTTATTCAACATATTTTCTCGTTTGTTATCAGTTATTTTGGTTAGAGATAACACACTTTAGTATTTTACACTGTTAAGATGCCTTGAGAGACGAGAAAAGTATTGGTTCACCCCAAAAAAAGTTAGATTTTTTGAGTTATTTTTTCACTTTACAGCAAGAAAAACACGAAAACGAGTTCTTAGAAAAAAATCCTGTGTATATCGTCGTCGTTGTCGTCTGCCACTATTTGTAACATGTCTTGTAAGCACAGTACCTCCTCCGAAGAGAGAGAGAGAAGTTCGTAAATTTTTTGATGCTGGGGCTGGTAGTGTTTTAATTGGGTTTGTTTTGTTTGGAGTTTGGCCCTGTTATCGGATTTATTTCCTCTGCAGGGCTGGTTGGGGGTGTCTTTGTGGGTGGTTTGTGTGCGCGTATTGACTTGGCTTGAGTTTTGGGTAGGGCTTAAAATTCAGTTTTTTAGAAAAGTGTATGGAAAGTTGAGAAAAAAAGGTGTATAGAAAATTGAAGTTTAGTTTGGTTTTGTGGGTGAATTGTGTTTTTTTTGCTAGATATCAACCGGAGAGAGAGGCAGGAACAATCAGCATCGAAATTGGATGATTTTTGTGCGAACGTGGTTTCAGAGATGTGAGAATGGGGAATTTAGAAGTGTCTGGAAAGGTTGAAAATGAATAAGACGAACCACGTTACGTTGCGGATAGTTAATAGACGACGAGGTGGGTGATTGAAATTGTTGGGAATTGAAATGATTTTGGGATTGAGTGTCTCCTATGTCATGAGAGTTAATAAGAAGAGTTGGAAATGATTTTAGGATTTTTTGAGTTTTATTTAAAATTTGTTTGAAAAGTGACTAGGAGGCGTTGAAAAATGTGTAGATGATGTCGGGTGGTAGCGACTGGCTTTTTTCGAATTCGAGGTGAGGAATCTGTTGGATAAGTGTATTTTTTTGAGGTGTGGTGTGGTGTGGCGAGTTCGTGCCGGCTATGGGACATGCGCATTAATATTTGTTTTTTGATATATCTGACATATGCCTGATAGTTTGATATTTTCATCGTATTGTGTGTTTTTGGTTTGTTTTTCTTGATTTTTCCATACGACTGATTGATTAAAAAAATAAAATGGAGGAGAAAGACATTACTTCTACTTTACTTGCAACAATGCTGATTTTGCTTTAAAAAAGGCAATTGTTGATGCAGTTTGGTCTTGGTCGTAGAATAGTTTGTAATTGGAAATGCACTGTAACAAAAATTCATCATTGAATTGATATTCCGCGTTGTCCATCACTACTAAACTCCAGTATATACTGTTATAAAAAATAAATCCAAATTATTATTATAACCTCTAACATCAGACTGAACTAAATACAGACAGAATCATGCTTCGACCATATGTTGAAGGAATCCTGACAATTATTTAGGTACGAACGCGCTTGCGTTAAAGTCGACTTTGAAGTTATTGTGAATGGCAAATTTTGTGCCGACTTGCGTGCCAAAGTGCCACTTGGCCAGCGAATTGATTACCAAGGTAGCCTTAGATGATATTATTTCAAATTATTGACACACCCGCCGAAATAGTCACACTTTTCTTACCAGTACAATATGGCATCGGATTCAAGACGTCATAACCACTGGCCAGGGTACTGATGTGTATTTCGGCATACATGCGGTATCTTTTCATTTTTCACGAATGTTCATTTAATCATCATACCTACAGCGTTTAATAATAATAAAACAGGTAGGTAGCGTTTGTTTAGCAAAACCAACCCCAAACCAACTAAGAAAAAGTGCCGTAAGTGCTAAATTATCGATTTTGAGTTATACATTGATATCCATGTTTTAGACCACGAGGAATCCAATAATCTAGTCAAAAATGCCGTATCTCCAACCGTTTTCTAGATATCCAGATGTAGTTTGCCGTAAGTACATTAAAATCCCTCCATTGCTAAGCAAAAGTGTCATAAGTCCAAGACACTAAACATAAATGCAGTAACTCCAATGCTCACACTGCACTTTTGCTTAGCTCTAGCACATACGGCAGTTATGCTTAACAATGTTACCACTGTAGCTGTACATACGACATTTACTCTTTATGTTTTGTTTATGTTATATTTTGTTTTGCAACAAATGTAAAGTGATGTGACCGGGTGAACATTTTAGTCGTTTTATTTATTTTAAGTAAATATTATGACAATTTGAGTATTTCAACATAATACCTAATAAAGTATCCTCAAGAACGAGACAAATGATGGATTTAGCTTTACAAGGTGATGAAAGTAATAAAACAGCTCAACTTGGTCCAGGTTGTAGTAAGCAAGAAGATTGCAGTTCGTTTGTAGTGATCGATCCCAATAATCGTGTTGAAGATGATTGTTCAGCTATAATTATTGATCTTTCAAATGAAGTATTAGCTGATGTTTTCAACAAAATAACTGTAGAAAGCAATCAAGTTATTGTTTTTGATGCAAAGACTAATACTTTAACAAAAAGAGAACTAACTGAGAATGACTTAGGTGATATTGTAGATGAGACTAATGTGATTGGATTAGATTCAAATGTAGAAGAAGTCAATCTAGGCCTAGAACTAACAATAGAAGAAAATGAGCATGACGTAGGTTTTCTGGATAATTTGGAATTTGAGGACACTCGGTCCAATCAAGAGGCAGTGATAGATGAAGGAGTTGAGGAGATACAGGAAGTAGACCTAGGCCAAGATCTAACAATAGAAGATAATGAGCGTGACATAGGTTTTCTGGATAATTTGGAATTTGAGGACACTCGTTCTAATCAAGAGGCAGTGATAGATGATGGAGTTGAGGAGATACGGAAAAGAGACCTAGGCCAAGATGAAAGCGGCCGCAAGAAAGAGAAAAAAATTGATGTTAGTTTAAAGGAAAGGAAGAAAATTAAGATCGAAGAATTGAAAAGGGTTCACAATGTTTTAGAAAGTCCATGTAACAACAATGGATGCAAGAAAAAGTGTGGTGAAAGTATCAGTGAAGATAGAAGAATTAAAATAAATGAGCAATTTTGGAACATGACATGGGGTGAGCGCAAACAATTTATCCTAACTTCTTGTCAAAAACTAGATGTGAAAAGAAGAGGAAGAAATAAGAATGATAATGAAAAAGAAAGAAGAATGCTATCCATCCAGATTAATTTGAAAGACAGCAGCGATAAAGCGTTTGAGGTGTGTAAAAGTTCTTTCTTACTACATTAGGTTATAAACCTACCAATGATATATTTGTACACTATACCTTAACAAACACCGCTCAGGGAAGTTTAACTCCCCCCTCCCTGACCGAAGAGGAAAACAGCCATCTTCAAACAATGGGCCACATCGTGAGATTATAAAACATATTGAGTCTTTTCACCCAACAATCTCGCATTATAGACGAGAACATGCACCCAATGTGCGATATTTATCCTCTGATGTCAATATTGTTCTAATGCACGGTGATTTTATTCAAAAGTACCCGGAATACAAATATAGAGTATCTTATGATCTGTACAGAAGACTTGTTAAGGAACAGAAAATATAATTTGCCCAATTAGGCCACAAAGAGTGTGAAAAATGCGAAGAGTTTTCTCTCCATGAACACAATAAGGATACACTGGATCTCGATTGTGAAAAGTGTAGTAAATGGGTTCATTACCATGAATTAGTGGTTGCTGCAAGAGAAGCCTATAAATCACATTCAGAAGGTGATATTCAAAATGACACCGTTATTTTTTCAGGCGACATGCAAAAAATAATAATGCTTCCAAGAGTTGACATGTTTAAGAAGGTGTTGTTTGTTAAAAGATTCATAGCATATCACGAAACTTTTGCTCCTGTTGGGAAAAAAGGAAAACACAAACCTCATGCCCTGCTTTAGCGCGAGGGAATTTCCGGTAGGAACAAAGAGGATAATGTAAGTGCTCTCTATATGTTTCTAAAAAAAAATAGAGATATTAACAAAATAATCCTTTGGCTTGACAACTGTTCGTATCAGAACAAAAACTGGTTTCGTTTCACATTTCTCGTGTATGTTATTAACTAATCTGATATTGCTGCAGAAGAAATTGTTTTGAATTATTTTCATCCAGGCCATTCGTTCATGAGTGCCGACAGTTTCCACCACTAGGTGGAACAATCATTGACAAAACAAACAAAAACTTACGATTTTGAAGACTTTGTGCTTGCAGTGTCAACCGCAAACTCTGGAAATGTTGAAGTGCTGCGAATGCATCATTTTGATTTCTTTGACTGGCCTGATTTAACATCGCAACATAAATTGAAGAAATCTCTTTGTAGATTGTATTTGAGTGACATTGTCCATGTGAGTGGAAGAAGAGGAGATTATGTATTATATTGTAAATCCAACTACGATCCTATGAGTTCATACCAAGAATTGGATATTCATCAGAAAAAGGTTATGAAAGGAATCAAGATGCCCAAGTCACATGAGTGTCCATGTGGATTTCCTCAAGAAAAGAGGGATGATATCCTAGAAGCACTCGATGAAGTTCTTCCCGAAAACAGGAAAACATTCTGGAAAGACTTATTAATCCGCTAAATTGTGAAGTGTGTTTAAAATCATGCAGGACTGGCAAAAACTCTATATGACAATTTAAAAGTTTTGTACTAAAAAAAACTTTAACTGTAAACTAAATAAATGAGGGTCTTAATCTAACCAAGCCTATTTTTACTCATTACTCACCTTTTTTATTGCTAAAATAGCCTACGTGGGTAAGAAGTCATAATAACAAGGTCACTTACTGCATTTTTGCTTAGTTTAAGTTTCTTGGAAATATATTGAAAATACTAAGCAAAAATGCAGTATGTGCACATTTTGTTGAAAAAAACATGTTTCCCGGTATAGTTTGGTAGCAAACTTTGAATAAAAATGTTTTTGAATTTGTCCGTGACACAATAGTGCCAACTGTTATCAATTTATTGAGTTTTATCACTCAGGGCTAATCATTCAACTTTAGGCCTTGATTTCTCAAAGGCTTGCCTATGTGACATACGACACTTTTACTTAGTTGGGCAGAGTAGTCTCTCGGGGAAAGAAAATAATCCATGGAGCATATTGGTGCATTAGGAATGCATTACTACCATATATGTTTTTTTGAAAATATCTATTGGGAGGGGTCAACTTAGCTGAGCTCAGCAAAGGTCTAAATCTAAATTCAACGTATAAGTAATTCTACCTCATTTCGAAGCAGAACTGTGAATATAATTTCGAGAATCATACGATAATAAGTTATAATAAAAATGTTTTTTAAGGTTGGTCATACAAACACGTTTTACCCTACTTTTTGAAATCCGAAGGAGCTCATAATCTAGAAAAAGAAGATTCGGCTTATCACAACACCACAGGCCTTTTAAGCGTGGAAAATACTTTCCGATCGTCGGTTATAGATGCGCTAATAGATGGTAAGGTATATTCGACGTCTTTTTGTTCATAATATGTAGTCGTTATAAATTTCGTACAACTCACTTTTCGAAAATTAATCTCAAATAATTCACAGTTCTTGTGCAAAGAACATTCCATAAAGTATACAGTATTGAAAAATTAGTTTTTTTATTTGAGCAAAAGTTATATTTTTAACGAACCTCTCATACGATTGAAATAATTAAATATATTCTGATTGTTTTGTGAGTAACGAGGGCTGTATGAATCTTAAGTTAAAAAAAATCTCATTTTAAGCTCACACTTACTACAAACGATATAGGTAATTGTGGTAGCACTTTTATTTTTGTAGTAGAAATTGTAATTCCCGAAAAATAAAATTATCAATTAAACCATTAACACATCATCAGATAATAACGAAAGAGTTTATTGTTTAACGATCAAGGACTCCCACTAGTGTGAAGTTGGCAGCATGAGCCGTAGGCGAATGATGCAAATCATACGAGTGGGAAATTAACATTCCATGCGAATTATACACACACATTTAACAAATAACATAAACTTCAAATTTAATCTTATTCAAAATTTCCATTTAGGTACAATTACACATTGAATAACTGAGAAACGGTATTTTCATTCTTTTTAGAAGTTTTGAAACAAATATTTAATTATTCACAATATTGACAGTTACATTGTTATAGTTATGAAAAATAATGCATGGAAAATTTGGGTACTGTAATGATATATTTGTATTTTCCTTTTTCTCTAAAATATTTGATCTTGAAGTAGATGCCAGGTTTTCAGAATTACTTATCGAGCTCTTTATCGGCGATATTAAGTTTATTCTTCATGGACTCGTCAATACAACATTCTGCACCTTCTTTTTTCGAGGAGAGGAAATCTTACATTAGACCCCGGTCATTCCGGAGTGCCGGATTCCTACCGACTAAAACCTCTCCTCTCTCGCATCTACCACTGGTTTCTACCGGTAGTGTCAGACTCCTACTGACTAAAGAACCTCCTTTTTTCCATCTGCTCTCCACCCTGGAACCGCTTATCGCATATCTTCAGGAGTGAAGTGCCATTGATCACTTTATGCTCGGCTTGCCTCTTGCCTTTCTTCTAGCTCTTTCTGATGCATCACTCTTTTTATGAAGGTATGTACTCTATTCCAAGTCTCTCTTTCACTCCATCATAGTCTCCACTGAATTTTGCGGATTAAGGTTGACTCCTATATCCTGCGCCAACTGGTCCCTTTACTTTCCCCGTCTATCGCATTCAAAAATTGTATGTACCGCTGTGTCTACTGCTTTACATTACAAACACAAGTCATCATCTGTTTTCCCAATTTTTTTTGTGTAAACTTTGAACGAGCCATGACCTGTGAGCACTTGTGTCAGAAAATAGTCCGCTCTTCAATGTTTGCACTCCACCCAGTCTCGTACGTTTGGTATTAAAGTTTTTGTCCATTGCGCCTCGTTCTCGGAATGATCCCACAGCTCCTGCCATTTTGCTAGGGTGATCAATCTCTCCTCTGCTTTCGATTCCGTAGTTTCCCCGTAACTGTGTAACCGTTCTCTTTCTGCTGTCATCAGTTTAATAGGTATTTTCACTGCAACCACCTCCGAGGCCTTCGCGGATATTGTACGATATGCAATAATGACCCTTATGAGCATTTTTGTTGCACTCCCGTGTATAGTTGCCTGTGCTTTCAACTGTTAGGGATCTATGCCATATAGGTGCTCCATATAAGAGAATCGACTGTACTACATTGTAAAGCATCTCTCTTTTTCTTGACCCAGGACCTCACGTTTGGGGCTATTCTACTCAGGGCAGCTACGCTTCTCTCGGCTTTTTGTGTGGTGGCTTTTATATGCTGCGTGAAGCTACAGTTTCCACCGATAGTGACTCCCAGGTATACAACACTTTTTTTTCTAGGAATTTCTTCCCCTCCACATACGAATTTAACATGCTCTTTGCCTTTCTGCCCTCTCAGGATAACCGTTTCGGATTTCTGTGGGGCTAAGTGTAGTTCATTATCCTTCATCCAGATGTGGATTCGGTTGCTTTCCATTCAAGATGTTTCTTACTTTTGGCAGTTATGACGACTGCAAGATAATATGTGTATGCGATTGTGCTCACTCCCTCTAGTGCCAGAATGAACGTCATTATAGAGCACGTTTCATAGGGTAAGTCCTAGAACAGAACCCTGTGGAACTTCAGTTTGGACTTCTAGTAGTACATCTTTTTCTATCTGTAGGGATCTATTCTCTAGATAGCTGTCTACTAGTTCCAGCAGATATCTAGCCACCCCTCTTGCTTTCTGTAGGATTTTATCCCAGGATGCCGTGTTGAATGCATTTCTCACGTCCAGTGTGATAAGAGCCGTCCATTTGTCATCTGGTCTATCCTTTACTGCATTTATTACCCTTTCTATAGCCTGTATCGTTTATTTTCTCTTTCTGAATCCGTATTGTCGCTCTGAGGGGACTCGTAACTTCCAACTCTTTTTCCAATGTTTCTCTCAACAATCCTTCGTACACTTTACTAATGGCTTTCAGTAGGCAGATTGGTCTAAACTTCATATCTGTTGGGGACCTGAGTCGGCCTTGCCCACTTTTCCGTGTCCTGTCTGTAGGCCGAAATCTGACCTTCAGGTTTCACAGACTCCTTTCGTGAGGAACCAGAAATAATTCTTAAAGTACGTGGTATTTGGTCAATTTTACACCTATTTATTTTATTTTCATGGTTTACAATGCTGGTGAAGAACACATTATGTACCACAATAAATTACTGAGTGACTAACTTTTTGCATTCAGAATTATTACGAGTTTATAATTGACTTTTTTCGTTCTCTCGGTTTTTACAGTTCTCTGTCGACATTTCGCGGCACTCTCTCTGGTAAATCGATTTTCTCGCCTCGAGGCTAGTAGTTGCAGCACGACCGGTGTGAGCTGGACGGGCGCGGATTGGTAATCACTTTTATCCAGTCAATTTGCAGCGTCAATGGTAAAAAAACTAAAACTAAAAATATACCAAGTATCGTACACATATCATCTACATTTCCTTTGCGTATTAAAACTAGGCCCTTTTCCGTTTCCTCGGAAAACACTTTTGTCTGAGAATTGCATTTAGTGGATTTAGTATTGCAGCTGGCGAGATCTGTTTCACTATCTTGATGGCTTCCGTGGGGATACCGTCTATACCTGGTGCTTACCCCGGTTTAATCTTTTTCAAGACTATTTCCAGTTCTTCCTCTTTGAACGGTACTACAGCTTCTTCGGTTTTAGCTCCTCTCCAGGTCTTGGTCTTTCTCGGAAATAAGTCATTGGCTACTTTTACCTTCGGCTCCGCTACTAGTTGGAAAGGGGCATATCCTACCAGTAATTTAACAGCTATTTGATAACTTTTTTCCCAGATATCTTCCTCCAGTTATTTACATAGATCATCCTAATGCCTCATCTTTGACTTATTTATCAAGAGTTGTAGCTCTTACATGCATTTTCGTGCTGCTTGGCCTATTTCCTTTACATTCTCTAAGTTTATTGGTGATCTCTTGCTAGCCCTAGTGGTGTGCCTTTTCAGACTGAGGCATTCTTGTCTTTTTTAGTTGATTTCCTCATTCCACCAAAAAGGAGTCCGTGTGGTTTCCGTTTTTCCTCCTATTGATATATAAAAGTATATATACTGGTGTTCAGTGAGCGTTTCTTCTTCAAATACTTCCCAGTTCCTTATGTGTTTATTAAGATTGCGAGTCGAACATGTAATATCTATGAAGGACGACTGTGCTCACACAAATGTAGATTTCATACCATCATTTAAGATATTTAGGTCTAGTGCTGACGTCCATTCGTCCCAGTACTCCCCTCTCTTGTCTCTGGCAGTTGAGCCACAGGTAGGGGATTTACCGTTTATATCTCCCATGATTATCTTTTCTCTTGTTTTTCCTCTTATGTCATCCATTATGTTATCGATCCATTTCTCAAACTCTACCGTTGGTATGTTTGGAGAGAGGTAACAGCAGTATATTGAATAAGCCTTTAGTTCAATTCTTATGTATCCTTCCTCAAGGTATACTTCTTTTACTTCTAACCTTATTTACAAATAAAACACCTACATCTGTCCTTTTATCTTTAATTCAGTGCGTGTTTTCCATTAGTTTTTTGTTTGGAGTTCTCCTACTACTAATATATCTATATTTCTTTTGATAGCTGTTGCATATGCGAGATCGTATGCTACCTTCCCTCTCCGTAGATTTGTCTGTAGAATTATATATTGTTTCCTCCTGTTGCTACAACTGCGATGTCCCAGCTAGGTTTTCTGTATTGTGAACATTTTTGGTTGTATCTGTGACCTTCTATTTTTCAAACCATACTTGCTGGTGGGTTTGGACAGTCTTTCGCAATATGTCCCGGTTGTGTACACTTAAGGCAGTTTGCACATCTATCCTCTCCGGTGAAGTTTTCTCTCCGGTGTCCGAATAGGTGGCATTTGAAGCATTTTTGTATACTACTTCTTTTTCTAGCTCTACAGTGTATCCACCCAATCGTCATTTCACCCCTGTTCATCACCTTATTGGCTATTTCTTCCTTCATAGCCACAGTAGCAGTTTGATTTCCGCTTTGGGTTGGCTTCATCGAGATAATCCTGAAATGCTTATCTGAGACTTTTTCTGCTTTTGATATTTCTCGGAGTAGTTCCTCTTCCTCTATGCTAGCGTCGATATCAGTGATTTGAACTACTATGTCGTTATTTGAGATAACCACTTCAGTTTCATCTCCCACGTCCTGTATAGTTTGTTTAAGGGTCATTGCCTTTCCTCTCCCTCCCCTGACTTCTATCATTAGGTCCCCTTTTCTTTATCGATGTTACCTCTATCCCTTTCTCTTCTATATCCACGGAGCGTTTAACCGATCTAAGTAGATCTGCGTAGCTCCTTCCTTCTGATGCTCTAATGATTATTTTCTCTTTATCATAGCATTTCACCCTGTTAGCCTCATTTCTTTCAGAGGTATTTCCCTGAGCCTTCTTCCCCTGAGCCTTCTGTGCACAGGTTTGCCTCGATGTCGAGGCCTCTTAGAGCAAATTCTGTTCATTTTCTAAGGTACTCTAAATTGATTTTACCTAGAGTGCCTATCCTCAGACCTCTTCTGTTCTTCTTCTCTATCTCCTCTTTTAGCTGGGTGCTTAGTTTGTGAATCATTTCCGCATCATCCACGCCGCAGTCATCCATTTTTATCGGTAGGATATATACTGACTTTGTGTAGTTTGTTTGTCCATGGCACCTGCTGTTACTGATTCCTATTTGCAGATTCAGAAAGTCCATAGCCCCTTCCACCAGACCTTCTTCTACTATAGGAGCTATAGCTGGGTTTGCCGTTACGAGCTCGTCATAGTCGCGTCGATGTCTCGTACCATTTGGGTCTATGAATACCACTAGATCTTCCCCTAGGCCCGCTTTGAGTAACTATTTCTGATGTACGTGCACCACTTTATATATATCTTCTGGCCACTCTTCATCAAGAATTTACGCTAGGCTTTGGAAATATTTGTCATTATTAGGGATTCTCTTTATTTCCGTATTCTTTTCGCTGGTAACATTTTCCCATTCCTCCTGAATTTCGCCTTCGTTAACTTGGGTTCCCGTGCTTTTCTTTGACGCCTCTTCTGTCTGCTTTCTTTCTTTATTAATTTCTTCTATCCATTTATTTTTATCTCCCTTCTGAACTTTTTCAGCATAATATGTTAACTTAGCACTGTGGTAGATTTCCACCCTCCATGTCTCTTCATTGAGGAGATGCCAGCATCTATAAGTATTGTTGCTAATGATCTTCTGAAGCAGTGACCAGTATATAGCTCAGGGCTTGGAAGATTCAAGTATTTAGCAATTCTTGTTCCGGTTTTACCAATTTTATTAATACCAACTCTCGGCACTGTACATTCTCCTTTCTGATAATTTATAAAAACATAATTTTGTTCAACGTGTCCAGGTCCATTTTTTATAAATATCCAGTCGCACTGCACCTTATGAGCCTCAAGGAAATGGCCAAGTAGAAAGATATAATGGTACTATCTGGACGAGCTGGCCGTTCCCCTTTGCCAATCTATAAATGATTTGTAGGCATTTCCATATTTTTCCTTAGATAGTTCCGGAAGTAAACATCAACATGCCTGATTTGCGGCAGCAGCTATTTCTGGTGGAGTAAGTTCTAATTCACTTTTGCTGGTCATCGAAGGATTTTGTAAAACGTTTCAATAGAGCTGTGTCATTTTTTGAAATTTGACATTCCATGGAAAACCTGATTTATTGTGTAATAATAACTACAACTGTAACACAATGAAGTCATTGTTTTATCAAGTAAGTAAATGAAATTGAAGACATACAATGTATCTCATTGATCAATCAACAGTTAAGATAGAGCAGTTTTCTGTAATATCCGTAGAAAAACTACTTTAATACATCTAAAATCGTTAGTAGTATATTGTAGTACTTTTTTGTAGTAAGAATATTAGTCCCTGAAAACTTAAAATAATTGGGTAAACCGATAAAAAAATAATATCATTTTACCTCACGCTTACTACAAAAATGTAGATATTTGTAGTAGAATTTTTATTTTAGTAGTACAAATTGTAATACCCGAAAAATAAAATTATCAATTAAATCATTAACACATCATTAGATGAAAACAAAAACGACTTTAATACATCTAAAATCGTTTGAAGTATATTGTTCTAAAATTTTAAATATCGTTATAAGAATATTAATCACTTAAAATAATCGAATAAACCAATAAAAAAATTATCTCGTTTTAACATCAAGCTTACTACAACAACTTAAATACATCTGAAATCGTTTGTAGTATATTGTACCAAAATTTAAAATTTTGTAATAAGAATATTAGTACCTGAAAATATAAAATAATCGACCTACAGACGACTTTAGATGTAGTTTTTTTCTGATGTGAGAAATTTTGGTATGTTCGCACGATATAGCCTCCGGAGTGCGAAAAAGTTAGTTTTGTTCCATTAATTTAAGTTTTCAGGGACTAATATACTTACTACAAAATTTAAAATTGTACTAAAATATAGGTACTACAAACGATTTTAGATGTATTGAAGTAGCTTTTGTTTTTATCTGATATGTTAATGGTTTAATTGATATATTCATTCTTGGGGTATGTTTCTACAATTACCTACATCGTTTGTAGTGCGAGCTTAAAATGAGATTTGTTTATTAAATCGGGCTCTGGGTTCATACAGTGGAAGTCATGCAGAAATTAATGTTCTCTACAGTTGAAATCAAGCACAACACTCTTAACTCGATAAAAAGTCATCATTTTAACTGTGTATGTAAAAAACTACAGTACGTGTTAATATAAAAAGTTAAATAGCTCTTATTTATTATAGGTGGTGAAGAGATAGGTTTGAATTATGTTGATTATAATTCACCGCGTTCCGAAATTGGTGTTTCTCGAACGCAATCCACTACCCTTAACGGTAGAAGATACAGTACAGGTAGAGCGTTCTTGGCACCGGCGTCTAAAAGAAATAACCTGGATATAGTAATAAACGCCTATGTTACGAAAATTCTCATCAACAAAGAAACTAAACAAGCTTACGGTGTCGTGTATGAAAAAGATGGTGAAACTTATATTGTATTAGCGAGAAAAGAGGTGATATTATGTGCAGGTAAACTATTTATCACATTATTCGCAAGTTCAATAACCAAACAACAATTTATCCAAAAAACATTTTGGACTAGCACTCTATTTTGTGTTATGGTGTTGCGTAAAAGAATATTGAGGTAGCCATTTGTAGAGCATCATTACTAAAAATGACTCTATACCTTTGATCGACCTAAATCCAAATAACAGTAGGTAACAAATACATAATGTTTATAGTTGCAACGAACGGTAAAAAGTTAGTTGAAAGATGACATTATAGAAAAAATGTTGTGGTAATTTTTAGTAAATTGATAATCATTTGATACAACAACTAAAGGTACAATTTCACGTGACGCTCGAAGCTCAGATTTCACATGAATAAACGTGAAGTTTTAGCGTCGTTTTAGCAAGTTAGTTTCAAACCAACTTTCAGCGTCGATTTTCAGCTTGAATTAGTGTTGCCAGTTAAAAAATATTTATATCCTTAACCTTCTTACTAAAACCGTGCCAACTGTGGTTTAATAATCCCAACATATTAAATTAAATGTAACAAAACTTGTACAAATAAACTTTTTATTATAAAATACATAAAATTATATAAAATCAAAATACAATATTTTCAATGCACATAACTTCAAAAGAAAAACAGTCTTCTGTATCTCATCACAAATAGACAGAATATCACTTGGTATCTTACTTAATGAAAAGTAAGCAAATTTACTAGGTTTTCACTTTCCACCAATAAAATTAGTTATAATCTAGTAAATTTGCTTACTTTTCGCAATTTCATTGTTTGGAAAGGTACAAAATTGACTACCCAAATTGAATTATAAGTTAAAAATCTATTAGTTATACTTATGTTATAAAGTCCGCATCAGACGAGAAATTAGAAGATGGGGATTGCGCAATCAAGATTGCAATTTGACCACTGATTACAAGAAATCTTTAAATTTTTGTACTGGATCAGTCAAATTACAATCTCAAGAACCATAACAGTGCACGCGCAAGCGTTCCAACTTTTCCCCACTTTTTTATATTTAAGGAAAAATCGCCACTCCTGGCAATACTGGCTTAAACTGTGTTTTCGTTACTTCTGCTATTCAGCTCTAGTTTATTCCATAGACAAATCGAATAAGTATTATTTTCTCTATCGTATATTCATGTGTATGCTCAGCGCTGGTTCTGGACCATTCCTTATGTAAAATAACATGGGAAATCGCTAAGGTCCATCGTGGTAATTTTTGGCTCAATTCGATCTGCGCACGTGTCAATCATAAGGCGGCCGTCTTGTGCACATCGATCTTGTTGATGACATCACCCCTTCTCATATAGGTAAGAAAACCACATTACTTTCTTTCGGCGAAGCTGTTTCGGCGACCCCCACCCCTTCTCTCACGCGTTTCTGCGATAGCATAAATACAGGAAGTAACATTTTTAACGCTTTGTATTAGATTTTCGGAAGTAATTGCACAAGTGCATCAAAAATACCGATAATTTTGCATGACAGCGTGTTGTATAAAAACTGCATGTGTTCATTTTCATATCTTGGAGAAAGAGCCCGTCACCGAAGGTGGAGGGGTCTTTTAACAAAATATGAAAATGAACTCATGCAGTTTTTAGACAACACGCTGTCATGCAAAATTATCTGGATATTTTGATGCACGAGTGTAATTCGGAAGAATATTTCCCGTATACAAATATTGGTTTAAATATTAAATTCCTATGTCTTTTTTTTAATACAAAATATCCATTTTAAAACATGCTGTTAGGTACAAACAAAATAAAAAGACCCAAAAATACGACTTTTTCTTAACTATTTTCAATAGAAAGAACGGAAATATATAATAAAACGATTTTCTTGAAGTAAACCTAAACTAAAAGTTGCAGGAATTGCAATGAAATACACAATTGTAATAACTCTTTGTGTTCTGATTAGACAATGCAGATACCGGTACATTAACGGCTGAAGATGTTTGAAAGTGCTATGGTACATCATTACTACGCATTTTTGTCACTATTTGTTCATGGTGATTTTCATCCATTTGAAGATATGGCGTTATTGATTTGGAATTGGAATGGCCAGTGATTTTTATAAGTTGCTGCTCGCCGACACCTTTTTTAGCGAGATTGGAGACAGCCGTAGCTCGTAAGGAATGGTTAGTTAGTTTAATATTCTCTGCATTCAAACCTGATATTTTGGCTGGTATGTTAGTTCATTTGCTTACTGTATTTCGTCCAGCGGGAACTTCTTTAAACCATTTTCTGTTCAACTTCCAAGCGGGATTTATGGTAAGAAAAAGTCGATTTGTTTTTATTCCATTCCGTTTTTCTAAGAATTTTTTGTATAATCGAATGGGACACAAATCAGGATTGATTTTATTCATTATTAGCCATTTCGTTGAAGCGCATAGTTTTTCACCTCCTTGCGTTGTCTTAGTAAATACAGGGTCGTAAATAATCTTTTCTGTTTTTTCACCTATGTTATTTTTTTCTTCTTTAAAGTATGAAATTAAGCACATGTAGCCTTCTCCACTACGCCAAGCTAACTCAAAAGCAAAAACAAAAAATACCTTCCTTTATAACCCATCTGGGGTGTCTTCATCACAACCACGAACCATATTGTGAAATTCATCGTACTTTAGAAAAACTGCACTTTCTTTTCTTTTCGCTGGATCATTTTGTAATTGTTTTCTCTTGGCATTTTTCGCATCTCTGGCTGTTTTGAATTCAATGTCAGTAAAAGGGTTAAAAATAATTTTATATTCGGTGAAAAACTTATTCATTAGTAATTTTGCGGTGACGTTCCAAATTGTTAGTCCGTTAATATTTCTGCCAAAACGTTCATTTGTGTTGTTTCATCCAATATATTTTTTTTCAGCACAAAAGCTCATAAACGCCACACGTATTGTCTGTTGTGTTTAGTGTTATTTGGTTCGCTTTACATCACTTTATTTTCTATAATTCCCAATGAATCACATCCGAAACGAGACATTTTTAAAATATTTTTTGACTTTACTTGTCAAACTGATTTTATTTTTAATTATCATGGATTCACAATGGGATTACCGTGGATACGTAAACAATGCAATTATCGCAGTGCTCTTTCGGTTTCTACAGTACAGTTACCGCTGTAATTAATCGATAATTGCACTCCGCTTATGGGATTTTTTACACATGAGGGAAATATTCGCTGAAAGTGTTAACATGGCAAGCTCCAAAATATTTAGTGTTTCCCAACTTCACGGCAGGAAGGTCAAACCGACCGATGAGAGATTTGGATTGTGGCTTCTGTTGGAAAATTTGGAAGGTAACAATATGGTTACAGATATTGGAAATATTAATTACACAAAAGGCGAACTCTCACTGAGAGATGGACTTATACGAAATACAGAACCATTTTGCGACAACATAATACTTGTAAAGGTATGCGGCTTAGAGGACTGCGATGGAAATTCTGAACTTGTTAAAAGATAAATATGTGGCTTTTTTAATAGTTATAAACGTGGAAAGTTTGGCGAATTGGTTACTGCAAAACATGGAGTTAAAGCTACCTTTCTTCTTACTAAGTAACAACCCGCTTGCCATTGGAACAAGAGAAATAATCGGAGAATATTTGGAAAGTATTAAAAGGAAACATAATGAACCTGTGTGCATTCCATACAAAGTAGAATTGGCGGACGTTAAACTCGACAGGCTACTTAAAGAAATACCAAATTTATTGGGGCAACTCCGGAAGGAAGATTACTACCTAATAGACTTGGACATAACGCAGGATTTTGCAGGAGTTTTTAACAAAGAGGAAATGATTAATAATTTAACCAACAACTTTAACTTTTGCATCCAAGGAGAGTACAAGAAAAGGTGCAACGCTATTGTAAGATATGGGTTAAAGGAGGTGGTGCGTCCCTTAACACATGACAGAAGACACACACGACAGGGGTAGCAGAAGGTTAGCAGACACTCACACACCACAGAAGACAAGAAGGTAGATAGGTGATACAGACCACAAGCTTTCTTAGGGTTTGCTATACAGATTATACATGGCAGTTGACACACGTGACAGATGACGCACTACACAACACATCCTTACGAAAAGATAGCAACTCGGCTACGTTGCACAAATACTATTGGTTAATCGGTCCCAAAACAGAGCTATACTTAACAAATAAACTACAGATCCTCAAAGTTATTTTCAAACCCGTTTGGATGTATGAATTAGAACTCTGGGTTCAGCTTCCAACTCGAACTTGGAAATTTTTGAAAGGTTCCAAGCTAATATACTCAGGATTATCTTCCAAGAACCATGGTATGTACTTAACAGCATAATTGCAAAAGGATTCAAAGTACCAGCAGTAAAAAACGTAATTATACAATGGTATGTAAAATATTCTACGAGGCTAGAAGTCCATTCAATTAGAAGATTAGGTTTTAATGATGTGTCCTCAGACTAATACACGTTCGTTCTGGTTACTTTTAAAATATCATTAATGTAAATATAGAAATTAGTTGATGAACTGCTTTCTACAAGTCTTATTACACGAAAACACGACGATACCTTACTTGGAAAACCTCGTAAGTTGAGTTTTGGGCAAAATTTTACTTACTTTACCTACTCTGAGAAGGCTATAAGCTATATTTCAATATTTCGCCATCTATGGACAAAATTTAAAACCTCGTACTGAAATCTGTCATATCTGCAAAACTAAAAATCTCGTAAGTTTCATTTTTCCGTATTTTACCTTTGACAGTGGTATGTTGTGAGTTGTGCAGTCTACTTCTTAAGTCATTTATCAAAACCTTGTAACAATTTGAAAGGTGAGCGTTTATTGTTATTAGTTACTTTGTTGATTAATGCATTTTGTCAATGTAGAGATAGTGTAAGTGTCTTAGAAAATAATTTAGTTGGTGAAAAACCTCAGAATCGTTAATACTTTAGTTACGAGGATTTCATTTACCGCTTTTCAAAAAAATTTAAAGCTTGCGAGGTTTTCATAATAAATTTTATTGTTTCAGACATGAGTTCTAGAATAACGAAAATATTTCAACCATTGGAAAATACAAGTTCAACTAAAGAAAACAAAGGAAATGAACAAAACAGTTCAAATACATTATGTCCTACGTCTGGGCAGTCAGTATCTCACTTTAATTTAAATATTTCCATGCTAAATAAGGAACTGAATCCAAGTGAAATCATTTCTGAAGTAGCAGCTACAGAAGACATACTAATTTTACCTTTTTACTAATTTTACCTTTTGAGGATGGAATGTCTTCTATTGAAGACTTATCATTTTTAGATACAATAAACCCACAAACAATAACGAACGTAGAACAGGAACATGAAAAACAGACTGGAACATTACTTGACACCCCAAACAGTGCCGGACTGGCCAGATGAGATAGTGAGAAAAATCTCACGGGGCCCACCCCCCATTTGGGGTCTCGGGGCCCCTAGGAAAACAGACATGGAAACAATAATTTAAAATTAATTAAGAAAAAAAGGTCAAGAAACTAAATGGTGGAGTAAGAACAATAGCGTATTGACTTTACTCGGAAATGTTCATAACCAAGATAGCGAACTCTACTCAACGCTTTTACAAGCCCTCAACTATCTTAGTGCTCATTTGGAATATGAAGCAAAAACCTGCTCAGAAGCCACCTCCTTGTTGAAAAGCTTCTGTCAGTATGAAACCATATTAATGTCATTCGTTTTTCTCGAATTGTTTGGATATCTTAATACGGCTGCTAAATACTTACAAACCGAGGGCTTAGATTTTATGCAGGCGTTCCACATAGTGAACAACGCAAAACAAAATATCAAAAACATGTACGAAAAGTTCGACAATTTGAAAAACTTAGCTGACGAATTCATCAGATATTCAATTGACAAAGACGAGCTATCAGATGTAGACATATAAAGCGAATTTCCAAAATTAAGAACACGCAAAAAGAAAAAGATGCCTGGAGAACTAGCTAATGACTTTGTTCAACCTAATCAGTACAAGAAATTTGAAACTGAAGTATACAAAACGATAATCAATCAAACTGTTACTAGTCTTCAAGAAAGGTTTGGCGCAAACGAACAAATTTATAATGATTTTTCATTTCTTGATCCAAGAAATTTCGCTAAGGTGCCTGGACTTCTTCACAATAAGGAAAAATTGCTGAATATATCAAATAAAATCAACATGGATCCAGATGACGCTCTATAGACCCAGAAAAAATTATTTTGCGTCTGGCTGCAGAAAGCTCACTGTATAAAAAAATGTTAATTGGTTAAAGTAAAGTAATTATTATATATTTGCGATTCTTAACCCCTATTTTTATTTACTTTGTTCCTTTTTGATGCCAAAAGTTTATTCATTAGGTCTTCAGTTCCTCGTTTTAGAGTTTATTTTTGTATTTGTTGTATTTATTTTTATAAGAATATTTATTTGGTTTGATTTATTAAAAAAATGTATTTATTTTTATAATTTGTTTATTTTGTCTTTCTGTGTTTATTTCATTTTTTACTCTAAGACAAGTGTAGAGCTGATCTTGCACCTTAATCATTAATAGTACGAAAACCAATAATTTGTTGAAATTTCCGTATGCGACTCATGAAATAGAATGAACCTGGTAATTGGGGGCCCCAGTTTTTCAAAATCTCACTTGACAAAGATAGGCCAGTCCGGCACTGACCCCAAATAATTTTAACGGAGAGTTACCAAGCAACGAAGAAGAAAATGTTCCTGAGGGTACAAGTTGTGAAACAAGTGACGTAAATGAAGAAACATTAACCAGCGAAGATGAGACTGAAAATGAAAACGTAGAAGAAACAAAGCGACGGCGCAAAAAACAGCTGACAAGGAAACGTGGGATTATAATCAAAACAAATATAAAAGGATGAGAGGGATGGATTATAAAGGAAGAGGAAACTCTGAAGATGGAAAAGCTGTGTTCAACAAACCAAGACCAGCTCGAAAAATGTTGCCACCTTGTGACTGCAAACAGAGTTTAAAAGGAAACTATTAAAATGTAGACAATTTTCATCAGAAAATCGCCAAAAAATATTCGACGACTTTTGGACCAACCTGAATTGGGAACAACGAAAGCAATTTATATACGGTTCAGTGGATATGTTGCCTATAGTTAAAATGAGTCCGAAAAGTTATCAAGAAGGAGTTACAGTTTTGTTTTAAATTTCAAAAAGATGGATTATCTCACATAGTGTGTAAAAAAATGTTTCTCAACACATTCGGCATCGGCGAATAGTCTTTGCACAATTGGACTAAAACAGCATTAAATCAGTCATCTACATTAAATAATGGCGAAACAAAAGAAACAAAAACTAAGCCAAAAAGCAATGCAAAGGAAATGATGATTAGGTTTTTCAAAAATCTGCCCAAAATGGAAAGCCACTATTGCCGATCAAGGAGTAACAAACTTTACCTCGAACCCATTTGGCAATCAAAAACTGGTCTTTTTGAAGAATACAAGAAATTTTCTAGGCGAGAAGATCAACATGTTAATACAGTTTCAATTAAAACATTTGCGATGGTATTTGAAGAATTAAATCTTAGTTTATACATTCCTAAGAAAGATCAGTGCGATGTATGCACCAATTATAAGACTAAAAATATTGCCGAAGAGGTGTTCTTGGAGCACCAAAAAAGAAAATAAGATACCAGAAAAGAAAAAGGAAGATGGAAAGAAGATGGAAACTAAACATGTTTATTGTGTGGATTTACAGAAGGTATTGCTCTCACCACAGTCAAACGTTTGTTCATTGTATTATAAACGCAAATTATGTGTCCACAATTTTACAGTCTACAATATGAAGAATCATGAAGGGTTTTGCTATTTATGGCATCCAAATAGGTTCTTCTTGGAACTTTTAAGTCTGGATTGTTACTAAAACAAATCAATTGGTTATTTATAACGGCGATATCAAGAAGTCTAAAAAAAGAGCTAACGGCCAACGTCTGCATTTTCTTGACGTACTGTAGGTACCACACATTTCATCAACGGTGTAGACGCCAGCCTTAGTTAGATTATAGAGCGTAGTAATTTCTGGGATTTTGATGTCTCCAGTGCTTGCATATATAACGCCATCCTGATGCATCGTAGAAATAAGAAGTACATTTTTTTTCTTTCTCGGAACGTAAGACACAATAGAAGTAGTGTTTTGAAAGCCGAATAAACTGCTTTTTTCTTCCCTAGTTTTGGCATCAACAAAACTTACTGGCAGTTCCTTCTTATTTCTCCGCAATGTTCCAACAAACGAAAGCTTTTTGGTAAGTAGATATTCTGCTAATGGGATACTACCGTACCAGTTGTCTGCTGTAATATTTCGCCCAGTATGTTCAATTGGACGAATTAGGCGTTTAACAACTTCAAATGGAGAATTTGAAAGTTCATATGGGCCTACGTGCTGTCTACCAACATATACCACCATTCCTAGCAAATACCAGGTTCTGCCATCACAAATGGTTTTGATCTTCAAGCCGTACTTCGCAGGTTTGCTGGGAATATATTGGCGGAAACCACAACGTCCTCTAAAAGGTACCAGCTGTTCGTCTATAGTGGTGTATGCAGATACCGAGTAGTATTTTCCGCAGATGGATGTAAACTTTTCAAAAATGTCTTTAAAAAGAGCCAGACGGTCGATACAACTCCTTTGTGCCCTGTTTCTAATGTCGTCAAAGCGGAGGCATTGTAACAAGAATGAAAAACGTTTCAACGACATCGCTGCTGCAAATATTTCCACTCCTAATTCCTTCCGGTCCCACAAATCTTGTAAGTTTTGATGTCCACCCCGATAAGAACCTGCCAATAACAACAAAGCGATTACCGATTTTATTTCTATTTCATCGGTTTGTCGCGCATCCTGTTCTCTTTGGTAATTGTTTTGAATTCTTGTTACATAAATATTTGTGTTTATGGAAATTGATCTAATTATTTCAGAATCAATAAAAAACAATATATAGGTTCTTTTGCATTTCGGGCGGTTCCTATAGCTCCAGGAAGACGAGTAACTAAATTTTGAGTTCGTGTTCTAACGTTTGGCAATGCAGCCATTCTGTTTTATTGTCCCGTCCTATATAATATTCTTCCATGAAAATATCCACGTAGGCACTCAAAGGCTCATAATCCGAATCCGCATGATCAGTTTCCGACTCACTACAATGATCTAGCTCTTCACAAAAGTCTGATTCGTCCGAATCTGATTGGTCATATTTAGGTTCTTCATCACTTAGTATTTCTTGCATAAATTGTTGCAGTCTAGCTTGCTCAGCCTGATAAAAATAGCCGGCCCGTCTAGCTGAAATCCCGGAGCACGTTGAGCCCGAGACGGAAGCGAATTCCCATCTCGCTGAGACCACACTGTCTGTTGAACGCGTGATCTGGTACCGAATAGACCCCGTTTGTTTTAAGGTAACCAGAACGACGGGGTAAAACGAATATTCCGGGTCGACAAAATTGAGTAAGTTTATATAATGGTACTGATTCGTCAATAAATTTTTGTCGTAAAGTCAAAGGGACGAGGTACAACCGATCCAGACCATTTACTACGAGAAGTCGCATAATAAGAGGAGATCTGTGGACGACTCGACCCGACGACCTCCCTCAGGGAAGTCGCAAAGGATCGCTGATCAACTGTAGATACAATTAATTTTAAGTTGTAAAGATCTTATTGCATTTTTAGTTTACCAGGTAACATACATGTTACTATTAAATAAACACAATTAACCAACAAGCCCTATTTATGTTCTACCGCCTGACTACCGACGGTAATGACAAATTGCAACGTTCCAACAAACGAAAGCATTTTGGTAAATAGATATTTTGCTAATGGGGTACTACCGTACCAGTTATCTGCTGTAATATTTCGGCCAGTATGTTCAATTGGACAAACTAGGCGTTTAACAGCTCCAAATGAAGAATTTGAAAATTCATAGGGGCCTGCATGCTGCCTACCAACATATACCTCCATTCCTAGCGTATACCAGGTTATGCCATCACAAATGGTTTGGATCTTCAAGCCGTACTTTGCAGGTTTGCTGGGAATATAATGGCGGAAACCACAACGTCCCCTAAAAGGCACCAGCTGTTCGTCTATAGTGTTGTATACAGATACAGAGTAGTATTTTCCGCAGTTGGATGTAAACTTTTCAAAAATTTCACTAAAAGGAGCCAGACGGTCGATACAACTGTAACAATAATGAAAAACATTTCAACGACATCGCTGCTGCAAATATTTCCACTCCTAATTCCCTCTGGTCCCACAAATCTTCCAAGTTTTGATGTCCACCCCGATAAGAACCTGCCAGTAAGAACAAAGCGATTACCGTTTTTATTTATGTTTCATATGTTTGTCGCGCATCCCGTTCTCTTTGGTAATTGTGTTGAATACTTGTTACAGAAATATTTGTGTTTATGGAAATTGATCTAATTATTTCAGAATCAATAAACAATGAAAAATAATCTATAGGTTCTTTTGCATTTCGGGCGGTTCCTATAGCTCCAGGAAGACGAGTAACTAAATTTTGAGTTCGTGTTCTAACGTTAGGCAATGCACCCATTTTGTTTTATTGTCCCGTCCTATATAATATTTTTCCTTGGAAACATCCAAGTAGGAACTCAAAAGCTCATCATCCGAATCCGCATGATCAGTTTCCGACTCACTATGATGATCTAGCTCTAAACAATAGTCTGATTCGTCGGAATCTGATTGGTTCTTCATCACTTAGTATTTCTTGCATACATTTTTGCTGTCTAGCTTGCTCAGCCTCATAAAAATAGCCGGCCATTTTAGCACTAAAATAATAATCAATGTTACATACAAATTATCAAGTAAAACGTTAACAAACTTACCAAAAGTACTTATATATAACTATAAACTAAATTAGTGTTTTTAAATGAAACTCAAGGTCTCTAGTTAATTCCACAATATAATACAAGTTATTGAAAATTCTAAAAAATTGACAATTGTTTCGATAAATCAATAGCAACTTAAAAGGTCGCATGGGGTGTACAGAATACCCCAAGCACTTTAACGCGTCTTATCTAGTGCATCGACAGATTCACACTGAAACGGGGTACGACGGTTGTTTAGTTAAAACAAAGGTACACAGTGGCGGTGCGATCAATCTTACTGTAAGCGAAAACTACAATAAAATTTATAAGAGCGGGGTGTTCTCTGCACCCCGCGCGAGCGCGTAAAGGTTAAAGCGTTCCATGGATTAAAGTTGGGTTATGTTATTTGTGTGCTTCATTTTTCCTTCTTCTTCTTTTGTTTTAAGGTCTCAGCTGCAAGGGCTATTCGGCCCGTTTTTTACGTCCGGGATGATTTATGAGTGTTTATAATATAGTTTACACGAAAGTAAATAAGAACAGAGTAATACCGCACTTATTGTTCAAAAATTTATCTGTAAACTATTCGGTTTTTAAGGTTATATTTTGATATTTGAAGCACTTAAAAATTTGGAGATGAATAACTGAAGAAATACAGATATCTCTTCTGGACAAATTAGAGAGTGAAGAAAACCATGGATTTTTTCTAGGGTATTTTATGAATTGAGAGTATAGATTTCTTTTTGTCAAGCTGAGTGTAGTGAAAGTAGAATTCCACTTATCTAAAATTTATTTCTTAATAGAATGCACCACATCCGAATGGGGACCAGTTGGAAGGGTGGTACGTTTGATAGTTCTCCCAAGATTTGCAAGATCATCGGCTCTAACATTTCCTTGTATCAGACTTTGTCCGGGAAGCTTGTGTAATAGCTCCTTTATTTTGGCCAGAAATACTTGATTACAGTCCGAATCTTTTTTTAATTTCCAGATCTATCGTGTTAGTTTGACTAATTTGAGATTCGAGCGAGAAGTGAGGACAAGGAAATTTGTTGAACGATTCAATGAAGGGAAGGAATTTAGATACTGATTGAAGGGCAAATATAATAGGGGGAGTATTTCTCAGTCTCCAGTATATAGGATCAGCAGCCCATTCTGTGAATAATTGTATAAGTGAGATTTTTATTAGTTCTTTGTATGCAACTGCTTTAGATACATACTTAACTGACAAGATTTCTCTACGTACCTCCAGGGGGGTCTACCCACATTCAGATAACATGATGTTGATGGGAGTACATTTTAGATAACCTACTATAACCCTTAGGGCTTGATATTGTAAACGATCTAATTTTTTAAGTAAGTATTTAGAACAGCCACCATATAGCATGCACGCATTATCAAATAAGTATGGTCGCTTTGTATATGTTTAAAAGAGAGATTTGATGGCTACCCCACCGTTTACCACATAAAGACCTAATTTATAAATTAATAGCTTTTGATACTTTGCAGGAAATAAATTCAATATGTGGTCTCCAGTTAAGTTGGTCAAATATAGCTCCTAAGTACTTGACTTGAGATTTCCAAGGGATAGGTTGACCATTAATGACTATGGAATGGACTGGGCTAAGCTTATGGTTTTTCTGAAAAATCATTGCAGCACATTTTTGAGGGGCCAGTGTCAAAGCCATAGACAATAAATGAAGATTGAGATTAGAAAGGAATTTGTTGAAGGATGTTATATACTCCTGTATGGTGTTTTCGGCACATATCACAGCAAAATCATCTGTATAACCGCTAATTTTTATGGAGGGTGGAAGTATGTTCTGAAGGGAGTTGCACGATATATTGAATAAAAGGGGACTGAGTGGGGAACCTTGGGGGACACCTCTACAAGAAACATCAGTGCCTATAAGTTCATTGTTGATGGTGTATTTAATGAATAGATTTTGATCTGAAAGAAAGGATAGAATGAGGTCACAAATGTCATGAGGTAAATTAAGGGAATTTAGAGATGAATAAATAGAGGATAAAAGAAGATTATCATATGCACCTTTAATGTTGAGAAAAACAACAATTGGGTTTTTATTAGCAGACAATGCACATTATATTTCGGAATAGATGAAAATGTGGTTATCAGATATACTTCTGCCTTTCCTGAAACCTTGTTGTGAGGGGTGAATGTTTAGAGAATTTTCAAGAGACCAGTCAAGGCGATTTTTGATCATGCTTTCGAAAACTTTTCCTATGGTGCTGGATAAGACTTTGGGTCTCCAGCTGGAGGCATCGTTAGGATCCTGGGTTTTTTTAAGAATAGGAATTATTAGATGATATTTCCACTCTAAAGGGATAGGAAGAGATTTATTGAGGATTTTATTGAAAATAGAGAGAAGAGTTTCTATGGCTATTTTGGGAAGATGATTGATCATTGAATATGCGGTGGAATCCAATCCAGGACAAGAATCATTTTTGCTTAGTAAGGTGAAAGTCAATTCTTCTATTGTAAAAGGGTGAGTAAAGGAGTCGTTAATGGCTTGGGGAATAGTGTTGAGGTCTTGAAAGGGGATTTGAGCTAACTTGGAATATGGAATTGTATAGGGGAGGGTTGTTAATTAAATTACGCTTTTCAATAGATCTAGAGAAATTTTTTATCGATTGCCAAATCTTCTTTAACAGGTGTTCCGGGGTTCAGTTCTTCCGTGAATTTACGGAAGCCTTCTGATCTTTTTGTTTTCAGAAAAAGTCTGGTTTTAGCTATTATTTTCTTGAAATTAATGAAATTTTCCATGGAGAGAGTTCTTAGATATAGTTTAAAAGCCTCTTTTGTCTTTTGTACCATCTGGGAGCACTCTTTGTCCCACCAGGGAAGATAAGGTTTAGAAGGAGTGAAAGATTTCTTAAGTGGGATAAATAAAGATATGGCTATTTTTAAGACCTCCATGAACAAGGGGTATTCCATATCATTATGATATATATTATTTTCAATATATGCTTGAAATGCATCCCAGTTGGCTTTATTTATGTTATATTTGACGTGAGTGGAATTCATATGGATGGGTACAGTATTTTGTTTTTTGTAGGAACAAAGGGTAGGAAAATGATCGCTGAAGCCTGATTCTAGGATCGTTCTCCAAGAGCAATCAAGAGCTATGGCTGAGGAAGAAATTGTAATATCCGGGCAGTTTTTATTGACATTAGGGTTGGGAATACGGTTTGGAGATCCATCATTAAGAGTGGTGAGATCATTGTGCAAGATGAAATCCCAATTTGCAATTCCTTTAGGGTCATTAATGGCAGAGACCCAAATTTGATTTTGATCATTTAAATCAGCCATTAGGATAAAATTCTTATGTTTTCTTCGTTGTAGGAGTTGTTTAAATATTATGTGAGGGAAGGGAATGTTGGGATCGGGAAGAATATAGCTATTAATAATGAATAGATCTTGGAGTTCTACTACCAGCAAGTGTATTTTTGGAGGAGCTGAAATTTAGTGTTAAAATTGTTTGCAAGGAATAGAGTTGTTAATGAAAGTGGCTACACCTCCATAGCCATCCTGTCGATCATTTCTAAAACAATTAAAATTTTTAATATGTGCAGATCCACCTGGAGTCAACCAACTTTCATTTTGTAATATAATGTTAATACTCTCATCTCTAATAATAGGAATAAGTACCTCTTTGTTAACATTAAAACTGCGAATATTCCATTGGCGTATGTTATATTTGAAGGTATTATCCTGAATACGATTGAATTTTGAGCAATAGTGTAAAAAATGAAATAATAATAAAAGAAAAAATTTTAAAAAAGGGGGGGTACTTACAGGGAGAAATTTAAGTTAGCTTATGATTGCTCACCTCTTGAGGAGAAGTAAGCGAAATTTTGAGAGCTAGTGATAGAAAGGGAATCAGACATGAACGGAGTATCAGACGGGGTGAAGTCCATATCAATTCTTTCAATGTGAGTGGACGAGGGAGATAAAGCATTGTTTGTGCAGATTTATTTGTTATCGGAAACTGACAGAATTCATTGCATGAGGAGAAAAATAGAGCTGCATTATATGCATCTTTATCAAATCCAGTTCTTTTTCCTAAGATGGTGGGACCTCTGCGTTTATGAGTAGTGAATTTGTTACTAGGGAGACTTTGTGTCACTTTTTCAGCATAAGAGATTGGAAAAGGGGCAGCAGTCTGTAATTGAGGAAAGGATATTGTTGATCTATCAAAAGAGGAGTTATTAACAGAAGATTTAAGAGGAGGGAAAAGTTGAGAGGCTTCGAAGTAAGAATAGTCAAGGAATGCCATTGCTTCATTAATGTTTTTTTGCCTGTTAAATTCTTTGCAAGAACAGTCAAAAGCTAGATGTTGTCAAGAGCAATAAAAACAGTCTAAGGAATTAGGACATGGGTCAGAATGCGTTATTTCACATCTACTACACCTTTTGGGACTGCGGCGAGAATTAGCAGAGTGTCCGAATCTTAGGCAATTTTTGCATTGAGTAACAGGAGCAATATATTTATCAACCTGGACTGGAACTGAAAAAATGTCTAGATCCCTGGGGCATGGACGTCCCTCAAAGTAACAAGAATTGTTGTGGATGGAACATATTCATAAGGTTCGTCATCTTTGGTTATTCTGCGGTTGAGTCTTCTAGCACCAATCATTTTTTTTATTTTGCGAATAAGCTTCTTTAATAATATCATCTGGAGTAATAGAGAGTACTACGTTTTTAACAATGCCTCTCGAGGTGAGAAGGCGTTGTGGTATGTAAGCACAATATCCTGAAAGCTTGATTCATTAGAAAATAATTAGCATCACGAGAAGTTATGAAGGTAATTCCTATTTTGCTGGAACTTTTCTTTTGGGTATTTTTAATGTTTTGGATGTTAAGTTTTCGTAAAATCCATAGGATGAATACTAGGGGAAGTACCACTACTTTTGACGGGTTCTACTATAACTAAATGGGGCCCAAAATCAGTATCAGAGTACTTCAATCTTCTCCCTTTAGAAGACTTAACGCGTTGTTCCAATATTAAAATTTCCTTTATGACTTCGGGATCGTTTTGAAAGCAGATTTTAGTGGAATCGAGTTCGTCTTCAAAGTTTTTAATGTCTTTTTCTAATAGACGAGAAAGTTGATGCAAAGAATTTATTAAGTTTTTTGATGATGGTGATAAAGCATTATGAAATGAATCTGAGGAAGAGTTATTGGGGGCCTCTTCCCCCATCTTGATGGTGGAAACTTAGACTAAAGCGTTTTTCTGAAGAACACGTGGCAAAAAAAATTAAGTTAGGTTAACTTACAGAGAGATTATTCACTAATTACTAAAGTGATATAAGTCAATATAATGTCACTTAACTGAAAACACCAATAAACCGTAACTAAAAATAAAACTAACTAAACTTAGCAAACTTAATTAATTTGAACCCACAATTACTCCAAAAAGATTCCACTCACAGCTCTACTGTCCAGTCTTTAGATATACTGCTTGATTTTTTAGACGAAGAACGTTAAAGTTTCGTTGTTAGCGTTACCAACCTTGATGAATAAGATATTGCGTTTCGAAAAGTGCTCTCTTTTGACACTAAACGGGGTTACATAAAGTAATCATTAGAATCGCAAAGTAGAAAAAGTATTGTAAACTCCGCGCTTTCCGATTTAATACCTGAAAAATCACCACGGAAAATTATTATTTTGACCTTTGTTAGGTATTTTTCAATTAATTAATAGCAATTAAAAATGTATCCATTACTCGTTTCAATTAAAAATAATATGCGCATGAGCAAGCTATTTTTACATGTAAAATTAGTTTTATGAATGAGTACCTACTTAATGAATTTTGAATTAATTTTAATTAATTTAAAAATAACGCATGAAAGTCAAAGTAATAGTTTTTTAACCTAACAAATTATTATTATCTACGTAAGTATGCAAAATGAATTCCAAAATTCTTAATATTATAGATTGTCGCTTACAGAACTTTCCTTTAAATATTTAATTAAAATCTTATTAATTATTAACAAATGATTAATTATTTCTGATATTAAACAATAAATCGGCAACATTTGTTTAAAATTTAAATGTCTATTAAAGAACAATTTTTTGCGAATATTAGCGAGTAATAAAGAGTGCAAATTTAATTAAGGGTTTTCCCCCCGACACAAAAAATTTGACGCATTCAAATTATTGTTAGTTTTTAGAAATCATTTATCTCAAATGCTAGAGAAAAGGCGCTAATATCAAATTTTTGCCCAGTTCGAAGAAATCCTGAATGCGGGGCTGGTGGTTCCTGATCCTACTCAGTATAGATCAATCACATGTCTCCAATATTATATAAAATATTCAGTATGTTCCATATGTGTTTATGAGCATCTCGATCAGAACAATATTCTGCCAAAGGAGCAGAAAGGGTGTAGACGAGATCACAAAAGGTGTAAATTGTTGATTTGGTAACTCTCAAAGAGCGAGTTATGTGAAGCCAATTTGCATAGTATATAATAATATCATATCGTATATCATATTGCCAGCATTTAATTATAAACTAACTTTGTATTCTTCACACATTTATCATTCATTCTGTTTGTAACTCTGAACATTAAAGTTGTATTTTTAAATTAAAATTAAACTTTTTAAAAAAATATTTCGTGAACAAAATATCTTAACTGGCCTAGTCAGTAGAATATAGTCGTAGTTCGGTATTTTCGGGAAGTCACGGCATCGAAACCGGTTCTGTGAAAAGACCAAACGTGAGTTTCAACTCTTAGACGACAACCTACACCATCCAGGGACAAACAGGATCACGTAGGGAGAGCTCCAAGAAGTACCTGTAAGTACCGAGTTTTCCTATTACACCTTCCTATTTTAAGATAGGTAAAATATTTCCCGGTTGGAAATATACTTTACTTTTTAATTATAGTACATTAGTTTATAGAAGATATATAGAAATGTAGTTCGGAGCACTTTGTGACTTTTAAAAAACTTATTTTGAAAATATAAACGAATTACAAATAACTTTGGAAATTTTAATAGTATAAATAGATTTTATTAACACAACGTATATAATAAAGATCTTACTACAAAAAGTCGTTAAAAAATATGAGTAAACTGAATTTATAACATTCTATTTGCTGATCATGCATCTAGGTCGGCTATCATCTTCCTCCTCGCTTATGGTTACATTTCTCCTCCCTCCTTTGGTTCTGACTTCGTCCACGAAGTCTTGGGAATATTTTCGAATAACTCGTCCATAATTTGGATTTGAGCCGGTTGCAGCTTAGGTCCAAAAAGGAATTTTGAAATTCTTCTTTTTTTCTTAATTGCAATTATAAACAAAAATGCTAAAACAGATATTAATAAAATGATACAAGCAGCATTGAGACCTGTAGATATTTGTGGTAGATTTTTCAATGGTTCAATTGGTTGGAGTTGACCGTGAGTTTCTGGGATTTTCAGCTTTTCTAGTTTGATTTTGTGGTCTGGTGTGAGCTTCATGGGTACGGCTTCTGGAACGGGAATTTATTGAACTGTTTTCTTTGTGTAGAGTACAACTTCAATGGCGATTGGTTCATCGGTTAGCAGGATACTGGCTGATTCGATCCATTGATATTGGACTTTAATAGGGTGAACTAACCCTATTAATATAACTTTCGAGGTTTCTTGTACAAAGTTTTCTGTTGCTATGCATTTGGTGCAATTGTAAACATTTGGAATTAAGCATCTAGACGATACATGATTCGTACAGATAATGTTTTCTTCTCGGCCAATACATTTTTCGTACCATCTGTTGTTGCCGTAGAAATGGGCAGGCGGCAGCATCATGATGTGATCTTTATTAGGTATGGGATAAATTCTGAATGTAGGATAAGAGTTAACATGTAGGATTAAGATTTTGATTATTACGAGCATTTTCTTTGAAGTAACACATATTTTGAAGATTCGATAAGTTCATAGGGGTGTTCGTCATTTACAAGAAGGGCGTCTCTGGAGTAAATATGAAGAAGTTTATCTTTAAGACCTTCTAATTCTTTCAAAGTAAATAATTCAATATTTGTTATATCTAAATGAGAGAGGGTAATTGTTCTAATTAGTTTCATGATAAATTCATAAATATTTTGAAGATTAATTATTTCATTATGTAGAGCAGTGTAACCATCAAAATCAGCAGATAGTTTATTAATTGCAGATACAAGTACTATACGATTATTATTCATTTTCTCTAATAATTTATTAAATCTAGTATCTAGGGAATTTCCAAATCAGATTTGATTATTAAATTTCTTTATTATTCCATTTTCTTTCATTTCTATGGCCGTTATGTGGGTTTTTAATAAGTTTAAGTCTGAATCATCGGGGTTTCCTGTAATGTATTTTATAGCTGTACCAAGAAAGTTCAAAAGTGCTTTCTTTTGTTTCCTTGTTATCTTATGAAGGTCGTCGTTCGCTTGCTCTTGTAGGTGCTTGTACTGAGCGTATACAAGTGAGAGGGGTCCAGTTTTAATAGTAGCTCCAAAGAAACTATTTGGGTCAATATTTAAAGTTTCGGCTAATAAATCTAAGTCTATGTGTAATATGTGTCGATGATAATGGGAGATTTCTTTAGATTTCCCTAATTCTTCTGCGTAATATCCATTATTCGGAATGTTCTGGATCTTGATAGGATGTCCCAGGGATAGGTTTATCCTGCAAAGAAGTTTCGTCATGAGTCTTTTTGTCAGTTTGTTGTCGAATTCTCTTTACATAGGCATTATCATAGGCTATACATTTTTGAAAGGCTTCTTCAAGAGAAGTAATTTGAAAATGTGACAAATATTCACAATAAGGTTCATTTATGCCAGAACAAAAAGTTTTGAGGGCCATATTTTGAAATAAGGGGTTTTGAATGCTACCGTTTCTACATTGTTGTTTAACGCAATATGTTGGAGTAAGTCATTTAAATTATTTGATACATGTTGATGATATTGGTCGTAAGTATCGTTAAATTTTTGTACTGTTGTCGATAACTGCGTTACTAAAATGTCTTCCGAACGTCTGTCACCGTACTTGGCTAATAAGGCCGGTCTTACGTCAGTCCAGATAGTTTTGTTGGAATAATTCAAAAAATCTCTTGGCTCTCCCTTGATACGAGAAATAATAGTAGCATTTAATATAAATTCTTGTGCTGGGGTGATTTCTTGAGTTGCCAAAAATGCAATTAAATTATCGGCTAATTTAATGAACGTAGAAAGATTGTCACCGGTAGAAAATTCGGGCAAAGTAGCGCAAATGCTAGATATATCACTGTTATTCATTAGCATATTGGTTACTTTATTATCTAATAAATTTGAAATACGTTTAGTAGAATTATTTATGGTAAGAGTGTCGAAAAGTAAATGTAAATTATCTTGAGAAATGTCACTAAAAATGCGCATAAAGGAAAGAAAGAGAATAAACACTTACATAAGGATGATCATTGATGATTTCTTCTGCATGCTCTTCCTTCTGTTCCCAGGTTCGGTGGATTCTCGTCAAACAATTGGAATTGACCAGGAAACGACGGATGTTTCTGTACAAGGATCCTGTTCAAGCAGCGCCAGAAATGTAGCTCGGAGCACTTTGTGACTTTTAAAAAACTTTTATTTTGAAAATATAAACGAATTACAAATTACATTGGAAATTTTAATAGTATAAATAGATTTTATTAACACAACGTATATAATAAAGATCTTACTACAAAAAGTCGTTAAAAAATATGAGTAAACTGAATTTATAACATTCTATTTGCTGATTATGCATCTAGGTCGGCTATCATCTTCCTCCTCGCTTATGGCTACATTTCTATATACATATATAGTTGTCAATTTATTAATGAACGATTCTGATACAAATATTGATTTGAAGTTTCAATGTTATTAAATTTAGAAGAAAACGTTAGTGGTAGTAATATTAATCCAAACAATAATGAACAAATTGACATTCAAATGTTGAAATTAACAGCAGATTTAATTTTACCTTATGACGGCAATAACTCAATCATTTATAGAGAATTTCTTATAGATACATATAGTAATGTAGTTATTAATAATTATTCGTTCTAAATTAAGTTGGTTGTAGAACTGAACTAGACAATTGGAATTTATTAAAAGACGCATTAGAACAACGTTTTGGCGATAAGAGATCTCTAGAATGTTTGGAGCAGGACCTCTTAATGGCCCATCCTTTTGAAAACGAATCAACATTAGATTTTGCTAGAAGACTACAAGTGTTAAAAAGCCACCTGGTTCAAAGAATTAATAGTTTTTCACTAACAGAAATGCCTGTTAATACTAAAGAAATATATCGTAGACAATACGACCAAATGGCTTTGAAAACACTTATTAGAAATTTAACCGGTTTGCTACAACATACAATTAGAATTAAGAATCCAGCTTCAATCGAAGCCGATATTACGTTTATTATAGAAGAAGACAATTTTAATTACTCTACAAATAATTTTAAATTAAAAAATAATTCGAAAACTAACATAAATTCAGAAAATTATAATAGACAAGTACCAAATAAGCATAACCATCATTCGAGTTATACTGTCAATCCAAATCAATTGCCCAGACAACAATTCCAACAAACACCTCAAACTAATTTTAACTACCGAAATCAAAATCCAATATAAAACTCAAATAATCTGAACCAAATTAATAATTACAAAAACCATAACCAATTTCCTAGTCAACCAATTCCAATTCAACCTCGACAAATGACTAGAAATTATCCAACCAATAGACAAGTATTTGGACAACCAAAAAATGTTTTTGCACCTACTGGCAAAGCTCCAGAAAATAGACCAGAACCAATGTCAATAAACTCGAGAAACACTTTTAAGCCTAACCAACCAAATAACTATTTTAGATCCACTAATCCCAGAAATTTTATTTCGCAAGAATTGCACCAAATTCAAACCAAAACAGACCCACTTGATTCGAACATTAATTACCCAGGCTTTGAGTTAAATCCTTACGACGTCGAAAACCAAACTCATAACATTGATCCCGATAACATAGATCCCGTTATGTATAATGACGACTCTGTAAATAATAATAATCCAAATTTTCGGATTACGAGCCAGGAAGCCAATTTAACGTAAACGAAATATTTTCTGATTGCAATAACACTGAATTACCGTATATAAAAATCAATAATCCTCCAATTAAACTCCTAGTAGATAGTGGTAGTATGCAATCGATATTGGATCCTATCATCGCAGAAAAATTCTGTCCTAATACTATTTTTCAAGAAACAACTATAATTACAACAGCAGCAGGTCATAAAGACGCAAAATTTAAAACAGAAATTCCAGCTTTCCCTGAATTTAAATCACCCTGTATAATACCATATATTTTATTTAAGTTTCACAATTATTTTAACGGCCTCATCGGCTTAAACGTGAGTAAAAATCTTAAATTATATTTTGATTTTGAAAATAATATCCTAAAAAATAATAATATTCAAATTCCGATTTACTATGATTTTAATAGAGATTTCAAAATATCTGTCGATTCCCACAAGGTAGCTGCCGTAAAAGTCCCAGTCAGCTGTTTAACCGAAGAAGTCATAGTATCCAGTCCAGAAATAGATAACTTTTATTTCCGGGAAACTATTACAATTGCTAAAACTGAAATAATAAAGCGCGGTGATAAACGTGTTGAAATTGTAATAAAAGACCGACTGAAAGTAACACCTCTTACTAATACATTAAAACAAAATTTTAATTTTTATGATACCGGGGATATTTTACAGAATAATTATTCACAAAATTCTGAAGGAAATATTCAAAACTTAATTATAACCGATAATTTGAATGCAGAAGGAAAAAATGCTGTTCTTGAATATTGTTATGATTTCAAAAAGATAGTTGACAAAGACAAACTATCTTTTACGAACGAGATAAAACACGAAATAAAAACATTTGACGAAATACCCATCCATACCAAATGTTACTGCTATTCTTTTATACACAAAAACAAAGTTCAACGACGAATGATGGAAATGTTAGATGACACAGAGTTTCTCATTTCTTTTTGGTTTTATAAATTTTTCCTTCTCCTTGGACTTTTTCTCTTTGTCGAATCTTTCTCTATACTGTCCACTAAAATTCTGCCATTTCGGTATCTGTTACATTATTTTCTTTCTTTCGTTTTTGTTCTTCTAAAAGTTTTACGTATTCGTTTGACATTAACTTTTCAATTTCTGGATTCATACCACCAAATGCTAATCCACATTATATAAGATTTTTTAAGTTAACTATACTAGTTGATACGAAGACGATGTTCCTTTATATCTCATTTCATCTATAATTTCATTCGTATACCTACATTTGATTCCTTTCTAAACCATCAGCAGATTCTCCTTCTACTTGATTGGTTTTCTTCATACATTTCATTTCCAAATTTCTTTTGATTATCCATTATTAAATTTTGATTTTAGATTATTTTTTGGTTAAATCGTAAACTATTATTTCATGTTTTGATAAAATCTTAGACTAAAGCACTCGACCCTTTCGACACCACTGAAGACACTATTATTAATGATTTTTAGAAAATAGACGTAAACGACTTACGAATCTTTATCAATTCAATAGCAGAACAGTCATTGAAAGAAAAAGTAACTTACGCAACGAAAGTCGCGAAGATCCTGTAAATTTCGAAGAGAATCAGACCATATTTATTAAAAATCGTGAAGTCAAGCGGAATAAAATTAAACCTCGACACATGAAATCTAAAGCCAAACGCGACTTAGGCTTAAAAATACTTTTAGATAAAAATAAGTAGATTCATAATAAATAAATCATTTCTTTACAGAATTATGATCAGAACGAAGTTAAACCATATCCTTACCCTATTTCTAATCCTAATACCAAACCCAATAACCTCTGACATTGAAATCCACGAATTAGATACCCCAATTATGCCACTTGACTTAGGACCTGCTAAAATAATGGAAACCAAACATAGATTTTTACACTATATCGAAACAAACCAATTAATTTCTCAACTACAAAATATAGAATACTTTTTTATTAGAATCGAACGACTCCTAAACACCACGAATTTAGGAAATATTAAAAATATGATAATCGATTTGTTCTCCCATGCTAAATACTTACTCAAAACAACTACAGAAAAATTAAATAAATTAACTCCTGTTAAACGACAAAAACGCGGATTAATAAATGGAGTAGGAACCGTCAGTAAATGGCTATTTGGTACTCTAAATAATGACGACGAGATGAAATATAATTCACAAATAGAAAAATTGTTTCAAAATCAATATTCTATTAAACATCAATTAGAACTCCAAACATCCTTAAATCTCAACCTTATCGACCACTACAACAAAACTGTTAAACTGTCTAAATAAAAATCAACTTTCGATAAAAATCAAACTAAAAGAATTTTCCACAGAACTAAGTAATTTTACAGAAGATATATATATATATATATATATATATATATATATATATATATATATATACAATTGAAAAATATCTTTTTGGGGATTGCAGCAAAAGAGGAAAAAATAGTTTCAGTTTCCGCCATTATTCTCACAAGTCCGCGTGGGTGTGTGGATTCTCGATTTTTAATGTTTTAACTTTTTACTTTTTAATAATGTTTTAAATTTGAACCAGTAGTAGGCAAATGTATTGCCGACTGGACCTATTTCTCTAATGACTTGCTGTTGTACACTTTTCCTGTTTTCAAGATCTATGATGCAATCTCGATCAATTTCCCTGATGATGTAAATAAAGATTTACGAAAGCTTGGAGAATTGAATAGAGTGTATTTTTCCTCTTTTGCTGCAATCCCCAAAAAGATATTTTTCAATTTGTGTTCTAATTGATCAGCAACGATCACGGCGTTTTTCGCTTTTCAGTTTTTTCGTCTTTTGCTGCAATCCCCAAAAAGATATTTTTCAATTTGTGTTCTAATTGATCAGCAACGATCACGGCGTTTTTCGCTTTTCAGCTATATATATATATATATATATATATATATATATATATATATATATATATACCAAAGTCTCATTAATTTTCTATATAATTTCGAAAACGCCATTACGTTTGCTCATTCAGGAGTTTTACATACCTCAATAATTCCTATTAACGAACTACTTAAACTAGTAGACCATTTAGGAAAATTTTACGGAGAAAATAAAATCCTTAAATTCAAAAATCCATTCCACTATTACGAATTAGCCGGTATACAAACTAATTAATGAAACTAATATTATTTTCGCAATACATCTACCTATCGTAAAAATTGATAATTACCAAACTTTTCGTCTTATTAGCCTACCCTACCACAACTCCATAATCATTCCCGACAAATCCTTTTTGATACTCGGTACAAGCAGTTATCAATACGAAGACATCCCATGTCTGAAGTTGAACGACCTTTATCTATGCCAAAATCACGAAGATATCAGTCCAGACTCTTGCATCATCCCAATTTTGAAAGCTGAAAAACCCACCAGTCGAGTAAGCTCAGCAATTTTGACTCACCCGTTGATTGAAAGAATGGGTTAGTTTCATGGGTATGAATTAACAAGTGAAATCATATCAGAAGGAATAAAAATATCATATATTTTTCTATGATAACGATATTTATCTCAAAAAGTTATAAATATCTTCGAAAATTAGATTTAAAAAGTTTATTAAATTTAAATAAACCGCTATAAGTCGACCAATGACAGAAGCCCTTGTTGTCAGATTGAAAGTACGTTCTGTTGACGAATCCTACTTGACTATCCAAGTTGATTAATACTAAGGAAAGTCGACTAGAAGAATTTGACAATTGACATCAATATCCACAACCAACATCAAACAGATATCGTCCTTTTTAGTTGTTTGTTATATTATTTTATAGTAGAAAATGTGCTTCTGTTTGTTTGCCTTTTAAAAGACATCGTTAAAATGGAGCCAGGTTTCACCGAAGCTAATTCTACAAATCTTCCTCAAGTGGATGTGGACATGGTGTCTCAGTCACTCGAACTCCCCTAAACAGAAGAAGAGTAAGCGATCCGGTACTAAATCGAGTTTGGAACTCTGAGGTAACGCAATTTGTGTATGTGTGTTACATGACACGTTTTTCAAACAACTCAACCTACATGGAGAACATTTAATTTTCATTATGCATACATTTTACGTTATATTTTCTATTTTGAAACCATCATCACTGCAGTTTAAAATATATATTTTCAAATTTCTTTGACTACGACTCCTTTTTTAATAAGAGGCACCCGATTAGGAGAACATTATTTGAAAGAGTACGTTTTGACAGTACTTTGCGGTTCTCTTTAACGGGTGTTAAAGAAAAAAGATAACTAGTCTACTTATAAAGTTTTCCCTCGTGACAACAGCGCAAAATATCTTTGTTTGGCATTGGCTCCAGCCTACCACAGTCTACTACAAGAATTCAAATTTCAATATTTTTTTTTCATTTTTATTTGAAATCGTAGAGTGGCCTTATTAGTCGCAAATTCTTAGTTCAGACCCAATATATCTTGTGACATTATCATTGAATTTCATGAAACGAGCCCATTAACGACCAGTTTATCCTAGCCTTACCTTCAAGTGTGCCGATTAAGATTGAATCGAACTGTAACAAGAGACGCATATTATTAGTCTAACAAAATACTCTATTCAAAATCCCCGCAGGATGTGAAATCAGGACCGAAAATTCTACATTTAGTAATATCCAAGAAATAACAGCAATAAATCCATTAATACTTCCTAAATTCGAATGGGACTCACGAAAACAGAAAAATCCACAGAAGTACCCATCAAATTAGAAGCAATCGATCTTCAATCCATTAAAGATTTGAAACTATAAGCTGAATTAACGAAGCCAATACAAAATCAAGAAACACACCCCGCAGTATGGTGAAACGAAGAGAAAACAACAAACTCAGCATTTTTCCAGAGAACATTTTCTTGGGTTGTAGATTATAATTTTTCGGGGAATTGGTTTTCGCAACAGCAAAGCGAACAGTTGAGTCAGTTAGAGTTCAAGTTAGAAAACCCTACTCGAAGGTTTCTTCTTTAAAAAATAAAGTTTGTTCTGATATTTGTTTCATGGATAATAAAGTTTCATCTGAAATTTCATCTTTAAGAAATGAAGTTTTAACTGCAATTTCTTCGTTAGAAAATAAAGTTTCCACGGAAGTTTCTTCATTCGAAAATAAAGCTTCTTCTGAAATTCCTTCTTTAGAAAGTAAACTTTCTTCTGATATTTGTTCCATAGAAAAAAAAGTTTCATCTAAAATTTCATTTTTAAGAAATGAATGAAACTTCTTCGTTAGAAATTAAAGTTTCATCTGAAATTTCTTCGTTATAAAATAAAGCGTCTTATAAATTTCTTCTATAGAAAATAAAGTTTCTATTATTTGTTCCATATAAAATAAAGTTTCATCTGAAATTTCATCTTTAAGAAATGAAGTTTTAACTGCAATTTCTCCGTTAGAAAATAAAGTTTCTTCTGAAATTTCTTCTTTAGAAAGAAAAATTTCTTCTGATATTTGTTCCATAGAAAATAAAGTTTCATCTAAAATTTTATTTTTAAGAAATGAAGTTTGTTCTGAAACTTCTTCGTTAGAAATTAAAGTTTCATCTGAAATTTCTTTGTTATAAAATAAAGCGTCTTAGAAATTTCTTCTATAGAAAATAAAGTTTCTATTATTTGTTCCATATAAAATAAAGTTTTATCTTAAATTTCTTCGTTATAAAATAAAGCGTCTTAGAAATTTCTTCTATAAAAAATAAAGTTTCTAAGATTTGTTCCATGGAAAATAAAATTTCTTCTGAAATTTCATCTTTAAGAAATGAAGTTTAATCTGAGATTTCTTCTTTATAAAATAAAGTTTCTTCGGAAATTTCTTCGTTAGAAAATAGTCGCTTCTAATATTTTTTGTTTAGAAAGTAAAATTTCTTCTGGTTTTTGTTCCATATAAAATAAAGTTTAATCTGAAATTTCTTTTTTAGAAAATAAAACTTCTTATGATATTTGTTCCATAGAAACTAAAGTTTCGTTTGAAATTTCATCTGAGGAAACTAATTTCGTGAAACAAATTTCATGAAACATGAAGTTTCATGAAACCATTCAAATCAAAAATAAATAGATGCGCACGAGGATGCGCAGCCGCGATTTCATGAAACTTTTAATTTTGGTTGCTAAAGTTTTGTCCGGTTTCGTCATTCTGAGCATGGTAATCAGTGTTTATTAATTGAATTAGTCTCTTTTTCGTTATGTGTGATACAACTAACTGCACTAAATGATGAAACATGGGTTGAGATATTTTGTAGAAACCATGGAATTTTTCCTCGTTCGCATTTAATTCCTTTGCACCTACATAACTACTATGGTGCCCATCTATCTTAATTGTTTGGATGAAACCAGCACATATGTTTCTTCTTTTTTTCTCGGAACCACCAAAAGAGCATTAGCACATCCTCGTCGGACGACATGACTGAAATTAAAGATTGATTTTATTGGTGTTAAGTATTCATTAGTTTTATTTTAATTTGTTTGATCTATATTTAATATGTATATAAGGTTATTTAATAATAAAATGTAAATATTAAAATCTCAAGCATTTCGTTGGTGGTATTTTTACACCTAGCGGACATACGGTATACACACATTATGTTCAATTTAAAAACCCAGTTCTGCAAGGAGAAAAGACAGAACATTTGTCGAAGTGAACCGTTCGTAGTCATTAATATTTAACGCGCATGCTAGTGCCACAAACTTTAATAAACCCCATTGAACCCCTGCTATAGTCCACCATATCGCTTCCAAGAAGGGTTGCAACCCCGCAGAAGATCATCCGGGACCTTCAGGTAAGAATACCAGTTTGGGTGATTTGCTTGCACCATACTTTTTTTATTATAACTAGTTTGGGTGATTTGCTTGCACCATACTTTTTTTACATATAATTTGTAACCTTTCATAACGTAACGAAAACATTTTTCATTCTCCGAAACATTTTTTGGTCACTTCTCCCGGGATATTAATTTTCAAACTTGGTATTGTGAAATTTGAAAACATAAATTTTTAAATCAACTTTTTATAAGTTTCAAGGTTAACTGGCATTAGCATTCTCGATAATTAGTAGTTTTTACTTTCTCCGAAATTTGACTATTTAAACATAAAATACTTAGTTTAAATAAAAATAAGTTCACTTTATTAATACAGTTTGGCCCAATTATGCTCTTTAAATAGCTTCATTCTCAAGTGTACTAAATATTTATAATTTATTGGATTCAACTCTAGTTACTCAATAAAAAATAATTATTGAATTGAAGATTGAATCTTATCTCTCTATTCACTTATTAGATACATACCTATTGTGTATTGGTCTTATAATTTAGTTGTCTCAGATTATTAGGTAGTATAAAGATTGAATGGAATATTCATTGGACACGTTAATTTAATTTCTCAAATCAGGTATTTTAACTTGAGTGGTTTTTTTCTCGTTTATTGGCTTTGGGAGTTGGATCCCTTTCAGCCACAAAATAAGTAAATAAGTAATATGACATAAAAAGGGAAACAAAGGACATGTCGCAGCAAACATGTTTACTCATATCCAAGTCACACATCATTCATTGCCCTATACAACAGAATTCGTAGAAAAAGAAGAAGAAAGGATAATAGACATGGACACTCGTTTCACGGTAAGGTGCCCATCATAGCGACTTTATTTACAACACACAATAAAGGCAACGGTAAGGGGGTATATCATTGTTACAAAGGAAAGACAATAGGTATACTACAACTAACCTCTACCATTCTACATCTAAAATACAGTTGTACTGATTTCTATATTTTCCTTTTGGTACGTTTAATAAATTCCCATAATATAGTGCGAACCATAGTATGTCGCCGACTGAGAAATAACAGAGAAACTTGACTTTGTGGGAGAGGAACCTTTTCTTTAGACAGAGTTTCCATCAGATATCTTGTAGCTTGACTACTATGTTGACAGCTAAACATATCATCATAACTTTGATTACAATCACACAATTCGGAGTCGCTCATTTTAATTTTATAAAGGTATCCGCGTACTGTTGCATCACTAACGAGACATCTGAAGTACATAGCGTTAATCTTTCTTATAGGATGACTATGCTCCTCAAGTCTTGTGGATGGAGGAGTGGGGTGTATTTTGCAGTACGAGTTATTGCTTATGTTGCAGAATTGTGACCATTCTATTTACCAATTGTGTCTCATACTCTCCTTTCTTGAGCAAATGACGTCACTCCATGGTAAACAAAGATCTTCCGATCCGGGAAGAACTGCGGCTTTCGCTAGTTGATCAACTTTTTCGTTTCCAGAGATTTGAAAGTGGCCTTTGACCCACATAAACGTTACAGACTTGTTAAGTTGTCTTAATTCAACTAATATGCATAATATTTTTACGATTATACTATTGCGATATATACTTCTTGCAGAGTTTTTAATGGCTGTTAAAGCTGACTGGGAATCCGAAAGGATGACAAAGTTTTGATATCGGAGATTACTGTATAAAGCCCAATATAGTGCATAATATTGGCCAATAGCTCTGCAATGAAGATTGAGCAATGACAATTTAATTTATATTGTAGTGTTGTTTCCTCGTTATATATATATATATATATATATATATATATATATAGCACATCCCACACCTAAAGAAGATTTGGACCCGTCTGTAAATATTTTGCAGAGATTACCCAGCTTTCCAAAGTATTCTTCCATAGTTGTGCAATAACTACTTGGTACGTCGTAGTTAGGTATAACTACTGTACACGAAAAAAAAGATATATCATAAGGTGCTGAAAAGCACTTTGTTCGTCTCTATTAATTGACAGGTGTGATGTATTGGGATATGCTATAGCTAAAATTGGAGAATTTTTATTTAGCCACCATTTTTCTGTTAGGTTGCTGACTGATAATTGAACTATCTTCCGTAGAAGTACTTTTTGGTTATTGGATGTACATTTAAGAATACATTTTTCTGCAAGAAATAAGCGCCTCAGATGTAAAGGAGGTTCACCACATTCAGCCAACAGTGTGTTAGTAGGTGTGGATTTGAGAGCACCTAAAACCAATCGTAAAGCCTTGAATTGTATTCTATCTAATTTGATTAAGCGAGATTTTGTGGCTGAGCCATATAAAAAACTTCCATAATCCAAGATGGATCTCGTATAGGCCCTGTAGAACATAAGATTGGTTTTGGGGTCAGCGCCCCAATCGTAACGATTAACAACTTTCAGCATATTTAAACTTTTTTCACATTTGACAATACATTGGTTTATGTGATCATTCCAAGTTAGTTTTGAATCCAGTGTGATACCTAAGTAAGTATAATTTCTATTAACTGATATCGTCATATTAGTGAGTTGCAGGTTGGAAACAGCTGGTAGGCGACGTCCTATGAAGAATACAACAGTAGATTTTTTAGGTGATAGGTGTAGACTTAGATCTGAGAAACATTTATTACAATGTTGCATAATGACTTTTAGAGTTTCAACGCACTGTTGATAAGTCTTTTCCTTTACATATAAACAGAAATCGTCTGCATATTGCAATATGTTACACTCTATATCCATAACATGTACGTTTAAGGTATATAGGTTAAAGAGTAGCGGGCTTAGAACTGATCCCTGCGGTAAACCTTTGAAAACAAGTCGTGGGCCAAGAATTTGGTTGTTGCACCGAATAAATATTTGTCTATTCATAAATAGTTCAACCAAGACATACGCGCATCTGGATGGAATACCAATTTGAATTAATTTATTAAAAAGAGAATGCAGTTGAACATTATCGTAAGCACCGGTAATGTCCAAAAATAATGCAGCAAGATAATTGTTTTCGGTAAACGTTGATTGAATATCTGTGACTAGATGTGCAATGCAGTCTACTGTGCCTCTTTTCCTACGAAAACCAAACTGTGTGTCTGGGAAAACATTATTGCTTTCACACCACCATTCCAGTCTAATTTTCATAATCCTTTCAAAAGTTTTTAATAAACAAGACATAAGGACAATGGGTCTGAGGGCAGTTGAATCATTTAACTTCGGAATTTGAACGATAGGACATTGTTTTAAAGAGTCGCAATTGTCTCCTTTCATCAAGATATTATTATAGATTTTGCATAAGAACTGTAACGCTACGTCCGGCATGTTTCCTAGCATAAGGTAATTAATTCCGTCCATTCCTGGACTAGACTTTTTAGAAGTTTTAATACTTGTTTTTATTTCATTGATGTTTATCGGTGCTAGTAAACAATGTTGTTCTGGAGAATTAATAGGCCAGTCTATTGGATAATGGACGTGGTCGGGTGCAATTTTTTGAAGCAAGTTTTCAACTAATGTTTCGTTGACTATACAAGATTTTTTAACACTGAACGTTATTAACCCTTCTCCATATGTCGCTTGGATGAGTTCGTCTGTTCAGTGAGGAGCAAAATTTGGCCCAATTTGTTCTTGATTTGGTTTTGAATAACCGTTGTTCTGTAAGCTTTTAAAGCATTTTTCCTAGAATTTGTCGCTGCGAAGCATTCTTGATCCCACCAGGGAATGTATTTAGTCGGATTATGAGTAGTTGATTTTATTACCTTACAAGACTTATTTGCAGCTGCCGTTATTGTATCAGTGAGAAAAGATATCATGGCGTTAGAATCGTTGCAAATAGGGACGGATTGGAATGATTCAATGATAGAGGTTTGATATAACAATTTTGAAGATAACATAGTCAGATCTACAGCAGATTTAGCTTGTCCTGGAGAAGAAATTCTTGTGGCACAACCGTCATTAGCTACAGCTGAAGCAGGAAAATAATCTAACGCTTCAACTAGTATATTACCATCTGTCGAGCACGTCTCCGAACCCCAGATTCCGCGATGAGCGTTAAAATCACCACCGATGATACACTCGTGCTTAATCTGGTTAAATAAATTGATATAAGCTTGTACAGTTTCATCACCACTAGTAATGTTAATACCACATACTTCTATTTTGGGATTGAAATTATTAACAAATTCAATAATTTCATATTTAATTGAGTTTCATATGAATATAGCCACACCACCATGTCCTTTGTTTCTATCTTTTGTTATTATATTAAAATTTTGAAACCTTTTGACATCCGCTGGCTTATACCAGGTTTCGGATATCAGAGCAATATCAAAATTGTCTTCAACATTAAGTTGTGTTAACGAAAATTTATTGGAGTTTAAAGATCTGGCATTCCACTGAACTATTTTCAAGCTAGTATTGACCATGGTTAGTTGAATAAACTATCGACAATATTTCTAATTTTACTATCAATATCATTTCCGTTAAATATTAACTTATTATTGATTGCACATGAAGAAGATTGAGGCATATCTCGTATAAAATTTTCAAGCATGGTTTTTATTTTAGAACTAAGTTGATATGCAAATTTATCAAAATCACTTTCAGTATTTTTTTGACTAACTGGAATACAGGACCTGCACAAAAGCTGGTATTGTATTCTCTACGACTGGGAGGGAAGTCAGATAGAGTATTATTACTTTTTCTCTTTTTACGAGGATTTGAGCTAATTTCCGGAGTAGGTGAGGTTGGACTATTTCCTTTTAGAGGATTGCTAGAGTAACGATTTTGATAACTGGAAGGTTTTAGAGTGGGAAAATCAACTTCTGAATTAGCTAGTGGAGCAAACCTAATTTTTTGGATAATGCTGGTGTAGCTGGGATTATCGACTACTTTTTCAGCCTCTTTAAATGATATATTCAAATTAGCCATAGCTTCCTTGGTTTTCCTTTGTTTTATATATACTGGGCATTCCTTGAATGAAGAGGAATTGTTGCTAGTTTGACAGTGAACACAGTATCTACTACAGCTATTCGGACAATTATCAGTTTGTTCATCTGATCCGCAATTTTTACACCTTTTCTTACCTTTGCATTGAGACGATGTATGACCGTACCTAAGACAATGATAACATTGCATGACCGGTCTAACATAGGTATCGACAGAGCACCTAACTTTATTAATGTAAATAAATTGTGGGATTAATTTGCCAACAAAAGTTACAATTATCATCTGCCTAGGAACCCGCTGTATAACGCCATCTTTCTGCACTGTTCTATTCAAACGTTGTACCTTTTTAATTGACACATTCGATTTTATAATATTTAAAAGAGTATTTTCGCTCAGGGATGTGTCAACACCTCTTACTATGCCACGTTTTTCGGTTAAATAATTTGGAATGTACGCAATCAGGTTATTTTTCTCGAAAAATAGTTCTTCTACTAATTTATTAGCATGGTTACTCGAATTTACTTCAATTTTTACGCGATTTTTTTACAACACTAGTTATTTCAGTAATATTATTTTCATAATTTGATAGCGCTAACAACTTTTCACCTAATTTCATCGGATGTAATCGACCAATATTTAGTTCTAAATGCTCTACAAAAATAAAGTATGGACCTAAATCGGTCGGTAGAAATCTACTGTCTGTATTAACTGGCCTACGACCACTGTTTACATATCTTGACATATTCGAACCTATTACTAAGCTTTTTACTGACTCCGTATCATCATTATTTTTGTTCACCGTTTCGTTTGAAATATTATTAATTGTTAAATCCATCGTATTTTGGTTATTTTCATGATTCATATCAATATCTCCAGAAAATGTAATTTCTTCCACATGCACATTAGGACAATTTCTTCTCGTTGATCGCAGATGTGGGTCCTTGCCCCCTTTTTCATATGGCCACCGGACATCTGGGCAAAACAAATAAATAGATAAAAGCTACTTACAGTATCGTTGCTACACTAATTATATACAACACAGAAAAAATAATAATAGGAAACTGCTAGGTAAGTAAATCACTTATCGCAAGAGAACTCAAATCGATACGTCCGCACTGTAGGATAGTTTGACCGAGAATAGCTTGAGTTGTATAACTTTAATCTGTATGAACCTATATAATATATTTATCAATTGAAATTCATTATTTCTGTGTTCGTAAGATTACATAGGTAAAAGGTTTGGCATTATAATCAGTGATGTTCTCACCAATTTTTTTGAGAGTATACTATACGGGTGGCCCACTGAGGTCAACATAAAAAAATGTCATTTCGGGAGGTGGGCTGTGGCACAAAAATACAAAAAGAAAATAATAAAGATCTTAAATATAATAATTATTATTGCTGAATTATAGAGTATCCAGCAGGAAAGTTCTTGACAAAATATGGGCTTATTGCTACTTATAGTACGCTTCCTTGCAATTATTTTGATATTGTGGATTAGATCATATGAATTTTGAGGATCGAGGAATTTGAGGAATTTTAGTTCTGGAATTTTTATACTTTGTTTATTCAAACATCAAAGAAAATTAAATTATGTTAATTAAATATATTTATAAAAAATGTTTTTCGAGATGCATCGTCTTCTTTGTCTGCCTTCTGATGTTCTGTGACTTTACCACGAGGTGCTGAACTTGCTGATCGATGGTCTTGTAACCAAATCTTAACGTATGGTCGCGGATTGAAGTCTGCAACGGGAGGACCATTAATGGAGATGAACATTAAGTCTGACACATTTTCAATAGTTAGACGGGCCCTCAGATCGGTTATTGTGAGGTTCATGTCAGAGAATCCCCTTTCGCAATCAGCTGTTGTAGTTGGAAGGATGTTCAATATTCTTAAAAGAGTGGAAGAGGCATTTCGTGAACGAAAGTCGACTATGCTTTCAAATTCAGGTAACCCAAATCGACATGCCACTCTTTTGACTTCATTTTCGCCTTTGGCGTCATCACTAACTGTTTTGAAAACTTCGTCAACCACCTAAAATATTATAGTATTAAGTATTACAAAAATGTCAGTTTTATGACATTTGTCTCTCTTACCTTTAGGTCTTCCAAAATTGTGTTATTTGTAGGGTCATTGAACAAGCGCTGTCGCATTCTATCAATTAAACTCTGCAAAAATTGCAATCTATTGATCCTTTCTGACTTTGTTGCTTTAACAGCGACACCTTTAAAATATCCATTTTGAACAGCGCCTACAACTTCTTTTTCTTTTTCACCTGGTTCGGCTTTTAGGCTTTCCAGAATTCTGATAGTTCTACACATCTCTGTTTGAGCGCTCATAAGAGTCGTTGTTCTTGATTGAAGCATAGAAGATAAAATTCCTAGTTCACACAGAACATCATAGAAAAGTCCAAGTTCTTCTAGGAAAGATGCGGACTCCAATTTCCGTTTTAGCCCAGTTGCTGTGGCATCGCAAAATTGACTAATGTGTGCATGCATAGCAGGGTAATTATCCCAAATAGCCTTTACAGTTCTAAAACTGCTTGCAGACCAACGGACATTTAGGACACGACCTATTTTTTTCATTTCAATACCTATCTCCTTGCAAGCATCTTCCAGACCTCTGGAATTCTTTGGACTTTGATGATAATAAGCATACAGTTTGTCCATAAAACTCTGAAAACGGGAAACTCCGGTACAATCTTTTAAAACGTCGTTTACTGAAAGTTCGATGCGATGACATAAACAGTGCCAGAGGAAGAGGCGTGGTATTTTGTCACGTAGTCTAGCAGCGACTCCAGTTTTGTTCCCTGTCATCACACTTGCACCATCGCTCGCAAACGCAATCCAGTTTTTGAGCGCGAAAGACTTTGATATGCCTAAACGTTCTAAACACGACCACAGCGCTGTCTCTATAGTTTCTGCATCTTGACCATCGAGCTCAATCAAATCTAAAAACGCTACAATGGGCGCCTCTGCATCAAAATATGATGAAATATATACTATAAGCGTGCACTTACTACTTAATGTTGTTGATTCGTCCACCATTATAGTGAATTTTGAGTTTGACTGTACAAGGCGTGACATAAGTCGTTTCCGCATTTCTCTCGCTATGACATTAACCATCCTTGTAGCAGTTATTCGACTATGTAAAGAAAGTCCCATGTTTAATCCATTGATCTGCTGGAGTTCAACAAGCTCTTCAAATTGCAAAAAAGGCCGATGATTTTTTGCCATACAATATACTGTATTAAAAAGTCGAATGTTGGAGTCCATTACATTTTCAGAAACATGTTCGAACATTTTATCTAAAACTTTTTCATCGCCCTTTTTTAAAATATTTTCCGCAATCATGTGCGCTTTACTTTCTGAGTGATGTTTGATTTTAGTCCTCAATGAAGCCAATTGATTTTTTCTGTCACTTCCAGCAGCCATGATTTCAAAATCCGTCCACTCAGGCGAGATTCGAACTTTACAATCGGAAATAGATTTTTCAAATTGAATATTAAGTTTGGCTTTGATACACACTCCGCATCCTAGTTTTCCATTTTTGCAAGATAACCATGGATTTTTTTTCTGAAACTCCGCCGCCTGCTCAATAGTCCACAATGAAGGCCATATTTGGCATGTTGATGATATATCCTGGTCGTAATGAACAGTAAGATTGCTATCTTTCTGTGAGGATACACTTGGACCAGCACTAACCGTACCAACATTCCTACTACTACCAGCATTGACATTACCATCACCATCAGCCTCATTTTTACTTTTCTTAGCTTGAATCGTTGAGAAAAAACTAAAAAGTGTGCCACGTTTATTGGAATTCGAACTCATTTTACGTTTCAAATGAGGATTTGAATAAAAATTAAGTTACCGCACGTTAAGCAGACCGCACATTGTTCAGTGTACTACTGTTAGATTATCGAACGTCGAACCACGCCGCACCCAGGCATCAGTTACGTCATGCAGTCATCCCTTCCCTAATCGAGTTGCTTGTACTGGGGAAGTCGGTTGAGCTTTCTCTTCTCGTGTATCGTACCAGTGGCGGCGGAGTCTGAGAGTATACGCAACCTATTTAAAAAATGTTGAGAGTATACGGCGTATATGGAGTATACCCTATGGGAACACCACTGATTATAATCTGATCACTCTTATTATTGTATCACAATGGCGGCTAGATTACGTCAAGCAAAAGCTCTTAGAGACTCAGCCTCTGATAGAATTTCGATCAGTGTTACGTCTCCCGACGAAATAACAAAAAAGTAAAAAAGTGAATTGTCAACAACTGTCAAAAAATAATTTTGAAATATAATATGTCTATGTATTGAGTTTGAAATAAAAAACATTTATTTGAACAAAAAAAATATATCTACAGTCCATTCAACATTCAACATTGGTCCTTAAGAACCGGATTTCCAGTCCAGAAGTAATAAATAAAATATAAATAAACAATTAAATTTACAACCGATCATAAATAAAGTGATTCAGTGCCAAGAAAAGAAAGATCTTCAACTTCCTGTAAGTTATCCCAATTATTCCTATTATTACTATCCAACAAATCATTAGCTTTCTTAAACATATTAACGAGGTTCAATTTGTGTAAAATGGCGAATCTAATAATTGCCCGTGGTCAAATTAAATCAAAATTGACTCGATTTAAAAATTATTTTGATGCGATAGATAAAGATAATTTAACAGAACAAGTAATCTCACGATTAACAACTAGATTACGAACATTTGAATTGATATTAGAAGAGTTTAATGAAATTCAAAACCAAATCGAAAGTTCCGACAGTGTAGAGGATCAGCGGGAAGTTACTAATGATTACGAAAGAAACCAATTTGAAGATGATTATTATGATTATTTAGCAGATGCACAATCTTTAATTCAAAAATTTAATACTAATATCGATCATATTAATTTAAACAAAGAATTAAACCCTGCTGAAGGTAGCATTAGCAGCTCAATATCTAATAATAATAATGCGCGTAGTCGAATCGCTTTACCTAAAATAACGTTGCCAAATTTTAAAGGAAAACCAGGTACATGGCTAGAGTTCCGAGATGCATTTGTGGCCTTAATCGATTCAGATGATTCACTTTCTAAGTATGAAAAATTTTATTACTTAAAAATGGCATGCAAAGATGAAGCAGCAGATATTTTACAAGCCATACAAGTAACGGAAGACAATTATAAAGTAGGTTGGCAAGCATTAATTGACAATTATGAAAGTAAAGCTCAATTAATTCATGACCATATTCAAGCTATACTAGATATTTCCAATATAAGTAAAGAATCATATGTAGAGATTAAAGGTTTATATGTGGAAGTTAATAAACATTTACGTTCACTCAATAATTTAGGAGAAAAAACCGAATATTGGGATAGAATTATAATTCAAATAATTTCTAATAAATTTGATAATATAACTGATAGAGAATGGCAATCATATAAATATAAAAATGAGTTACCTGAATTAAACGATTTAAATAATTTCTTAAAGGAACGAATTAAAATTCTGAGTAATGTTGATTCAAAAAAGCATTCTTATAAACAGCCACAAAATATTAATTCTCAACCAAATAATCAATTTAAAAGAAAAAAATTTAATAGTTATACATCGATATCAAATAAGTATAAATGTTTCTACTGCAGCAGTAAAGATCATGTCATTTATACTTGTCAACAGTTTTTAAAATTATCAATAAATCAAAGAATAGCGGAAATCAAAAAATTAAAATTATGCCTAAATTGTTTAAAGGATAACCACGCTTCATGGAACTGTAATGTTCACAAATGTAAAAAATGTAACAAGCCTCATAACACATTATTACATTTGGATTTCTCAAATTCTGACCGCAGACAAATTCAATCAGACAAAGTAGCTGGTGAAATATTGGCAGTTACATCTGATACCAATGAATTAAATTTTGATGACTCTGCGTCCGGCAACGTTGCAGATCCAACAGTTACAAATCATGCTTCTACACAAGACAAGGTACCATCTCATGTACTTTTGTCAACTGCTTTAATCCACATAATGGATAACAAAAATAACGTTCATTATTGTAGAGCTTTATTAGATAATGGATCTCAGAGTAATTTAATCACCGAAAAATTATGTAAAAAATTAAATTTGACTCAAAAAGAAGTAAATTTTTCAATTACAGGGGTCGGTCAAAATTTAAAAAATATCAATAAACAAGTTAACATTAACATAAAATCATGTTACAATAATTTTAGAGTAAACATAAATTGTCTAGTACTACCGGTAATAACAGAAAAATTACCACTAGAATCAATTCATATTAATAAATTTAATATTCCTCAACATTTAAAATTAGCAGATCCCAAGTTCCATGAAAGTAGAGAAATAGATTTACTACTTGGTGCTTCAGTGTTTTGGTCCCTTTTGTGTATAGGACAAATTAAATTAGGTCCAGAATTACCCATTTTACAAAAAACTCACTTTGGATGGATTATAGCTGGCAATATTTGTTCTCTGAATAAAAACAAAACTATTTCGTGTTTGAATGTTACCCAAAGTAATTTAATAAATGATCAAATTACTAAATTTTGGAATTTAGAAGAGGTAAAATTAAAATCATTTCCTTTAACAGCCTCTGAAAAATATTGCGAAGACTATTTTGAAAAAACCACTATTAGAAACGATAACGGCCGATTCATTACTAGAATTCCCTTCAACAATTTAAAGGAACAGTTAGGTGAATCATATCACATGGCAAAAAGGAGGCTTTTGACCCTTGAGAAAAAATTAAATGCAAATCCCAATTTAAAATTGGAATATTCAAATTTTATGAAGGAATATCTCCAGTTAGGGCACATGACTAAAATAAACAAAGATTATAATCCGTTTGAAGGTAATTATTTTTATCTTCCTCATCATGCAGTAATAAAAATGTCGAGTTTAACTACTAAACTACGTGTAGTTTTTGACGGTTCTGCTAAAACAGATACTGGTATATCTTTAAATGAGATTCAGTTTAGTGGTCCAAAACTTCAAAATGAATTGCTAGACATTCTTTTACGTTTTCGAATTTATAATTTTGTAATTACTGGAGATATATCAAAGATGTATCGCCAAGTTTTAATACATAAAGATGACCGACGTTACCAAAGAATTCTATGGCGGGATTCAAGTGACATTGAAATTGATTGTTACGAATTAAATACAGTAACTTATGGAACCACTTCGGCTCCATATTTAAGCGTAAAATGTTTACAAAAATTAGCTTGTGAAAATAAAATTATACATCCAGTAGCCAGTAAAACAATAATTAATGATTTTTATGTAGACGATTTGATAACAGGAGCAAATACGAGACAAGAATTAATTAATATTCAAAAGCAAATTTCACTAATTTTACAGTCCGCAGGATTTGAATTAAGAAAATGGTTAAGTAATGATAAGACAATACTAAATCAAATTAACGTTATTGAAAAACTAGATAAAAATATTTTACAAATAGGTGAAAATGAAAATAATAAAACACTTGGTATTCAGTGGAATCCACAATCTGATTCCATAATATATACAATGACTAATAAGTCTTTAAATGAAAATCAAATAACTAAAAGATCAATACTTTCAGCAATATGTCAAGTTTTCGACCCTTTGGGTCTCCTAGGACCTTTATTAATTAGAGCTAAATTAATTATTCAAGAAATGTGGAAATTACAGATAACTTGGGATGAAACTGTTCCACAAGATATATACACTAAATGGTGCCAATTCAAGGACGATTTAATTCATTTAAAAAATAATAAAATTCCCAGACAAATTTTGTTTCCTAATTCAAAAATAATTGAACTTCATGGTTTTTCTGACTCATCAGAATATGCATATGGTGCATGTGTCTTTATTAGATGCGTTGGATCAGATGATCTAATTAGATCTAACCTTTTGTGTGCAAAAACACGTGTAGCCCCAATAAAACAAATTTCCTTGCCGAGGCTTGAGTTATGTGCTGCAGTTTTGCTCGCAGAATTGATCCAAAGGGTCAGCGAATCAATAAATATAAAATTTCATGAAACATATTGTTGGTCGGATTCTACTCTAACACTATCTTGGATACGAGGCGAACCAAGAAAATTTAAAACCTTCGTAGCCAACCGAGTTGGACAAATCCAACAGCTGACCAATATTAATAATTGGTATCACGTATCATCAACTCAAAATCCCGCAGATTTATTATCTCGAGGTACATACTGTCATGATTTATTTAATTCCAAGTTATGGTGGCATGGACCCTCATTTTTTAAACAAGAAGTATCTACATGGAAACTTAATAATTTTCTTTCAACAAATAATCCTCCCGAAATGAAGTTATGTCATATTTCGTTATCATTAGATTCTTTAAATATTTTTAATCAATATTCCTCATTATTAAAATTACAAGCCATTACTGGATTTATTTATCGATTTTATTGTAATTCGAGACTACCACTAGTACAAAGAAAATTAACCAAGAATTTAACTATTGAGGAGATGAAGTTTGCATTATTATTATTAGTGAAATTAGCCCAAAGAGAATGTTTCTCATTAGATTATCAAAATTTACAAAATAAAAGGCCGATAAACAATAAAAGCCATATATCGATGCTAAACCCATTTCTTGATGATAAGGGACTGATAAGAGTAGGTGGTAGAATTGAGAAATCCAAACTTGAATTTGAAAAATCTCATCCGTTGTTGCTTCCACAAAAACATCAGCTAACCAATTTAATTTTCAAATATACTCATGAAAAATTATTACATTGCGGATCACAAACATTACATTATACGGTTCGCGAAAATTATTGGGTAATTTCAGGACGCAATGTAGCAAAAGGAATTATTCGCAAGTGTATTACTTGTTTTAAGGTCAAACCTACATGCACAGAATATTTAATGGCAAATCTTCCTACTGTAAGAGTCAATCACTTTTTTCCTTTTATCAATGTTGGTCTGGATTATGGGGGACCTTTTTTAATTAAAGATAGGAAAACTAGATCTCCTAAAATTATAAAATGTTACATATCCCTTTTAATTTGTATGTCTACTCGCGCAGTTCATTTGGAATTAGTTTCCGATTTAAGTACTGAATCATTTATGGCCACATTGAAAAGATTTATATCGCGAAGAGGAAAACCTCAAAATATCTATTCTGACAATGGATCAAACTTTGTTGGAGCTAATAACGAAATTCTAAAAATGTTCAATTTTTTAAAATCTGAATCAAATAATATCCAATACAAATTAAGTAAAGATCTTATTAAATGGCATTTCATACCAGCCAATTCTCCCAGTTTTGGCGGTCTATGGGAGGCGGGAATTAAAATCACAAAATATCATTTAAAACGAGTCATCGGTGTGAATAAATTTGATTTTGAGCAATTTAGTACTCTTTTACAACAAATTGAAGCTGTTTTAAACTCCCGACCCATTTCCCCACTATCCTCCGATCCTGAAGATCTTTCGCCACTGACTCCAGGACATTTTTTAATTGGACGACCATTAATAGCCCTTCCAGAATATAATTGGAAAGACATTTCGACCAATAGACTTACTAAATATCAACATATTCAGCAACTGGTTCAGCATTTTTGGAATCGCTGGTATAAAGAATATATATCAGGGCTTCAAACACGAATAAAATGGAAAACAACCAGTTCCAAAATAATCAAACATGGTATCCTAGTTGTCATAAAAGACAATAATCTACCTCCAATGAAGTGGCAACTGGGAAGAATAATTCAGCTTCACCCAGGTGATGACGGTGTGGTTAGAGTGGTTAGTATCAAGATCCAAGATGGTATTATCAAACGCTCAGTATCCAGAATTTGTCTTCTTCCAATTGAAAGCGATAACTTTCAAGGTGGCCGGCATGTTACGTCTCCCGACGAAATAACAAAAAAGTAAAAAAGTGAATTGTCAACAACTGTCAAAAAATAATTTTGAAATATAATATGTCTATGTATTGAGTTTGAAATAAAAAACATTTATTTGAACAAAAAAAATATATCTACAGTCCATTCAACATTCAACAATCAGATCAGATCAGATCAGATGGGGGATCAAAGTTCTCATAACCAGTTTAAAGCTAGATATGCTGAATTAAAAACATTTTACAGTGACTTTAACCTTCAGCATTCTACAATTATTACTACTCTCGCTGCAAATGAGGAGGCAGATCTGAATATTGAAACATTGCTCAGACAGGAAGTACCTAGATAATAAATATTTTCATATAATGAGTGTTTATTCTGATTTGTTTGATACTAACTCTACCTTGCATTCCAAGAACAAAGGTTCAAATGTAAAGCTGCCAAAGTTGAATATACCGTTTTTTTCAGGAGATTTAAAATTATGGCCAACATTTTTTGATCTTTTAAAGTCTCTTATAAATACTAATGAATCTCTTACAAAAATTGAAAAATTTAGATATTTAATGTCGTCTCTCTCTGGCGACGCTTTAATTCTCATTAAAAATATTAAACTTACAGAAGCTAATTATGACTTAGCTTTTAGTAAATTGATTAAGCATTATCAGAATACGCGTGCGTTAGCCATATTTTATTGGGAACAGGTTTATAATTCTCAAAAATTAACCTCGGAGAACCCAAAATATCTTAGACAGCTTTTGGCACTTTTTTTTGATAACTTGGAAGCTCTAAAAAATTTGGGGTTACCGGTCCGAGAATGGAATTTTGTACTATTTCACCTTTTACGCAAAAAAATTGATTCGGAAACATTACAGCGATTCGAACAAGAAAATGCCACTTTTGCGTCCGAAATTCCCAAATATGATGATTTATATAAATTTCTTGAAAAGCAATGCGATGCTTACGATTCAGTTGTTTTAATCCAACCTCCTAAGAGAAATAACTCAAGTAAATATCAAATAAAAAATGTTAAACCGTACAATTCTGCATGTCTTGCTAATGTTGCAGATCTAACTAAATGTGTGATTTGTAAAAATAATTACTCGATTTATAAGTGTCCTGATTTTTGTGCCAAGCACCCAAAGGAAAGATACGAGATATCCAAACGATACAAGTGGTGTACTAATTGTTTAGGTACCAAACACACTTCAAAGAATTGTACTTTTAATGGTGGTTGTAGAATTTGCAATAAAAGACATCACACTCTTTTACATTTCGATCAACAACCTTTAGTAAATAGCAATATGACTGCTATAGATGCTCGCTCTTCTTCCAATTCAACTCAAATTTCTAGTTTAGATCCTATTGATCCTAAAATCACCTCTGTCTTGCACACGTCAGTACGTTCTACTAATTTACTTCCTACTGCCCAGGTTGAGGTACTGGATTGCCGCGGAAACTTTCAACAGGTTAGAGTTTTAATTGATAGCTGTAGTCAAGTTTCTTTAATTACTGATAAATGTGCCAGCAGATTGGGTCTGCCCAGATGTAACACTCCTATGCAAATAGGAGGAGTCGAAGATATTGGAACTTTCTCTAACAAGTCTCTAAGTTGTATTTTAAAACCTTTGAATGAGTCAACTCCCTTATTCAATTTGGATGCTCAAATAGTGTCAACAATCTGTAACAATATGCCCGTCCAATCATTTTCAGTCGATACATTTCCCTGTATTTCTAAGTTGGAATTGGCTGATAAGATGTTTAACATTTCATCTCCTATAGATATGTTACTGGAATCCGATATATTTGCAAAAATCTTTAAATCTGACAAAGTTCAAACAGCAAAAGGGGAACCGATTGCTGTTACCACTCAATTTGGTTGGATTTTAATGGGGAAAATAAATACCGCTAATAAACCATTAGTCTCACACTCTTTTCTTTCATCATGTCTTACATCCCTCGACAATACCCTTCAAAAATTTTGGGAACTTGAAAGTATTCTTCGGTCTTTACCTATTTCTGATGATGATAAAAAATGTGAAATGATATTCCAAAAAACTCATAGAAGAATATCTACGGGTCGTTTCAGTGTTACTCTTCATTTCAGAACCGTGGATCCATTTTTTGGAGATACCAGAATATCTGCTCTAAAGAGATTGAAAAATATGGAAAACCGTCTTTTGAAAAATTCCCAGCTTTACAATGAATATAACAGCTTTATGAAAGATTATCTTTCCAATGGTCACATGGTTGAGACCTCTCCTACTTCTTCATTCGACAAAATCTATGATATCCCACATCATTACGTCATAAATCCTAATAGTGCTACAACCAAGCTCAGGGTTGTATTTGATGCTTCCTGCAAATCTCCTGCAGGTTTTTCGCTGAACGACACTCTTTTCATAAGGCAAAAGTTGCAAAAGGATATAATTGAAATTTTATTGAGATTCCGACTTCATCCCTTTACTTTTATTGCTGATATTAAACAAATGTATAGGCAAATATCAATATTGGAGGAGCACCAGAATTACCAAAGAATTCTTGGAAGATCCCGTTCAGGATTTTAAGCTTACTACTGTTACTTATGGAGTATCGTCCGCTCCTTTCCTGGCCCTTCGTACAATTCAGCAGATAGTACAAGAGGAAAGGGAAAATTTTCCTCGAGCTGCAAAGTGTTTATCCTCTGATATTTATATTGACGATATTATCACAGGTGCCTCAACTCTACAGGAAGCCAAACTTCTTCAATCAGAATTAATTTCCATGCTGGAAAGAGGAGGTTTTCTTCTTCGAAAATGGGCATGTAATAATCCCCAGTTAATGCAGAGTCTCCCTGCTGAGGTTTGCCAACACTCCTTGTCTTCTTTTGATTCCCATGACCTTGTGGTAAAAGTTTTAGGATTTCGGTGGAATAACTCCTTAGATGTTTTCTCTTATGATATTCAACCCCTTGACAGATTCTGTTCTAAACGCATAATACTCTCAGAAGTTGCTCGAATGTATGAACCCCTTGGGTTCTTAGCTCAACTCTCATTTCTAGCTAAACATCTTTTACATCGACTTTGGAGTTTGGGTTTAGATTGGGATCAAATACCCCCTTCGGACATAGTCGACAAATGGAATCAGTATAAAACTGAACTTCCGCTCCTCTCACATATTAATATTCCTCGCTGCTTACTTAATAAATATATTTCTTGTGAACTGCATGGCTTTACAGATAGTTCAGAGAAAGGGTACTCCAGTGTAATATATTTTAAATTTACTTCAGAGAATAACGCCTCCAAAATCTGCCTAATTGCCGCTAAATCTAGAGTGGCCCCACTTAAAACTCTTTCAATTCCCCGACTAGAACTGTGTGCAGCTGTTCTACTCTCCAATTTAATAGAATTTGTCCTTAACGTATTCCGAGATAACCTCCAAATTAGTGAAATTTTTGCTTGGTCTGATTCAATGGTAACCCTATCATGAATTAAATCACCCGCTTCCCGCTGGAAAACTATCCTCGGTCATCGTGTAGCTCACATACAAGAAAAGGTTCCCCCTGACTGTTGGCATTTTGTTGAAAGCTCCGATAATCCAGCCGATTGTGCCTCTCGTGGTCTTCTGCCCAGTCAAATTCTTAATCATCCGTTGTGGTTTGAGAGGCCTCCTTGGTTGATGTCTCCAAAGCCCTTATGGCCCAATCCTAAATTTTCTCCAGTTTCCTGTCCGGAAGAAAAACCCTCAGTTCTTGTAACACTTATGTCTTTGGACACATTAGATCTTCTATTGGACAAATACTCATCCTTGAGTAAAATTCAACGAATTAATGCGTATGCGCTACGCTTTGTAGCCAATTTAAGAAATCCTCAAAATAAATCAATGGATTATTTCACTGACTCAGAACTGCACAAAGCTTTAATGGTTCTCACTAAACGAGTGCAACATATTTGTTTCGCACAAGAAATTGAAAATTTGGAAGCAGGCACCACCTTATCAAAACCTTTTAGAAAGTTGAGCCCTTTTCTGGACAGCGAGGGTGTTTTGAGGGTGGGGGGACGCTTGAAGTTCTCAGGATTGTCTTATGATACAAAATTTCCAGCAATTCTACCCCGTCAACATCGTTTGACAGATTTAATAATTGAGTCCGTTCATAAAACATATTTTCATCCAGGTTTACATTTCCTAATTGCTCAGAATTTTTGGATTCTCTCTTCCAAACGCGCAATTCGAAGTGTGTTGAGCCGTTGTATTCCATGCTTTAAACTGAAACCTGTGGCCCACGAACCTTTCATGGGAAACTTACCTCCTACCCGCATCAACCAAATTAAACCATTTTCTTGTGTAGGTACTGATTGTGGAGGTCCCTTCTTAGTCACTCCCCTTAAAGGACGTGGAATTAAGTCACAAAAGGCCTATATTTGTATCTTTGTGTGTTTCGCCACAAAAGCCGTACACTTGGAGTTAGTATCGAGTCTCTCTTCGGATGCATTTATTGCTGCTTTGTGTCGGTTTGTTGCCCGTCGAGGCAGATGCAACCATATATTTTTTGTCATAATGCAACCAACTTTGTGGGGGCTTCTCGCATTCTCCATGAATATATGCAAAAGGCTTGTGGATCAGAAAAAATAAAATTTTCATTTTCTCCTCCGTCCGGTCCACATTTTAACGGTCTCAGTGAAGCGGGCATAAAGTCTGTTAAAACTCATATTTTTCGAGTTGTTGGCTCTCAAGTTTCAACTTTTGAAGAGTTTTACACCCTGTTAGCTCAGATTGAAGCTATTCTCAATTCCAGGCCGCTCTATTCTCCAAGTTCAGACCCCAATGATTTATCCGTGTTAACCCCAAGTCATTTTCTTATGTTAGAGCCGCCAACGGCAGTTGCCGATCTGGATCTTTCCCATTCAAATATGAATCAGTTGGATCGATAGCCACTTATACAGAGACTACAGCAAGATGTGTGGAAACGGTGGCATAGTGAATATTTAAATACACTCCAACAACGACATAAATGGCTAAATCAACAAATTCCACTCAAACTTAACGACCTAGTTATTATTAAAGATGACAATGTCCCATCTTTAAATTGGAAATTGGGAATAATTGTAAAGTTATTTCCGGGTTCTGATGGTATTGCAAGAGTTGCTAATGTCAGAACCACTCAGGGTCTTCTTCAAAGACCAACGGTAAAGTTATGTTCTTTACCAATATGTTCTAAATAAGTTAGTTAAAATACTATGTATTTTGGTGGGGGGTATGTTAAGTATTCATTAGTTTTATTTTAATTTGTTTGATCTATATTTAATACGTAAGGTTATTTAATAATAAAATGTAAATGTTAAAATCTCAAGCAGATCGTTGGTGGTATTTTTACACCTAGTGGACATACGGTATACACACATTATGTTCAATTTAAAAACCCAGTTCTCCAAGCAGAAAAGGCAGAACAGTTGTCGAAGTGAACCGTTCGTAGTCATTAATATTTAACGCGCATGCTAGTGCCACGAACTTTAATAAAACCCATTCAACCCCTGCTACAGTCCACCATATCGCTTCCAAGAAGGGTTGCAGCCCCGCAGAAGATCATCCGGGACCTTCAGCTAAGAATACCAGTTTGGGCGATTTGCTTGCATCATACTTTTTTTACATATAATTTGTAACCTTTCATAACGTAACGAAAACATTTTTCATTCTCCGAAACAATTGGTATGCGGCAATTTCCTCAGTGTGCGGCCCGCCTAAGAAATGAAGTTTTATCTCAAATTTCTTCGTTAGAAAATAAAGTTTCTTCTGAAATTTCTTCTTTTGAAAATAAAGTTTTTTCTAATATTTGTTCCATGAAAAGGAAGTTTTATCTGAATTTTTTTCATTAGAAAATAAAGTTTCTTGTGAAATTTCTTCTTTAGAAAATAAAGTTTCTTATGATATTTGTTCCACGGAAAATAAAGTTTCATCTTATATTTGATTCATGGAAAATTAAGTGTCCTCTCGAATTTCATCTTTAAGAAATGAAGTTTCTTTTGAAATTTCTTCGTTAGAAATGAAGTTTCTTCTGATATTTGTTCCATAGAAAATAGAATTTCACCTTCAGGAAATGTAGTTTTGTCTGGCATTTCTTCGTTAGAAAATAAAGTTTCTTTGGAAATTTCTTCGTTAGAATATAAAGTTCCTTCTGAAATTTCCTCTTTGGAAAATAAATTTGCTAGTGGTATTACTTCTATTGATGAGAAAATAAATGAAATGGAAAAGAAGATGAAGGAAATAGAAAAAACAGAAAGGCAAATTGTAAAATAGGTTAAATAATGTGAAAAAAAGCCTAAATTGGTAAAGTGTTACAAGTTCTGCTCGTGTTAAAATCACACACCTGACACCACTGTAACGTTTATTCACAAGATTATTATAATTTATAGTCACTTATACAACACTATTTATATAAAAACACTTATAAATTAATTTAACTTGACACTGTACTGCTCAACTGAACTGAATTGACTTGATAACGTTGCGCTATTTATATTGATAATGTGTCGTTCCAGGCAAAGTAATGACATTTCTAGAAAATTTCAGTTGACAGGTTTGTGCGGCAATATAATTGAATATTTTTTCAGGAGCTATTAATTCGCCCCAACTTTTGATGCTATCCGGAATAGGACCTCAAGATCACTTAAGAAGTTTAGGAATACCGGTTATAAAGAATTTACCCGTTGGAAAGGAGATGATGGATCACATTTGTTTTTACGGATGTATACTTCCGGTGTACTTTGATTGGGATCAAACTTGGATATCCTACGTCTTGACCCTTCCCCAGTTTGTGGTAAGCGGAAAAGGACCATTTGCTACTATGGGAGGAGTGGAAGGACTTGGATTTATTAGAACAAATTTATCCAGTTACGCTCTGAATTCTCCCGACATCGAGTTTATAGTTCTTCGAGGGCATCTTGGAGCAGATCATGGCACTTTTATCAGAGAAGGTAATTACTTAATTCAATATCAAACGTTTCATCAATTTAAACATGTGTTTCAATACCTTTTTCGACAAAATTTGAAAAAACTTTTAGAAAAATACATTAACTACAATAATAATAACCTATTTATTGCTTCTAAAACAACGTTTCAGCAATGAGTACAGCTACAAAAATAACTAATAGATCTAAAGTAATACAAACAAAAACGTTGATTTAATACAAAAGAGCGCAATTTAAATATAATCCAAATATATTCTGCAATTTTCTTAGCTTCAAAAATTGTTATATTATTTAAGGCATACAGGAGTGAGTTTACGTTTTCAAGGCAAGCGAAATTTGATTTCTGTTAGGTATGATTCTAAATAGCTATTAGTGGACTGTAAATTCTATTTGACTATTAAATTTGGATGGAAAAATTTACCAATTATCTAGGTGAAGAAAGGAAGCCCACATCCGGCTGTCCTGTCTAGGTTTTTGCCAAATGAGACTAGGAATCAAGTTACGGGTAGGGTGGAGCGAAATAAATCCAAAAATTTTTATTTTTAGAAATTGCATTTTCTGATCTAAAATGCTATAATTTTTAATTTTTTAAGATAAAAAAATATTACGAGGGTCCGCCCCACCCTCAGATTTCGACTTTTTGAATTTTCATAAATCGAACGAGCACTAGTGCGAGAATGTTGTATAATGTGATATAAATCACAGCTATATTTAATTTCTTAAACTGAAAAAATATTACGAGGGTCCTCCCACCCTAAAATTTCGACTTATTGAATTTTTATAAATCGAACTAGCACTAGGGCGGGAATGTTGCATACTGTGATCTAAAGCACAGCAATATGTCATTTTTCGATATAAAAAAATATTACGAGGGTCCGCTCCACCATTAAATTTTAAGTTTTTGAATTTTTACAAATCCAACTAGGACTAGTTTGAAAATATTGCAATAAAAGAAAATTTAAAGTAAATTAGTTTATTTGTTGAGAACATAACTTACTTTTACATTGCATTATAATCTTTCTTTGTTTCAAATTTGGGTCTTAAATTCAGAGAAGGAAGTTTGGAGCGAATGAAGCCATCTCTTCTTATGTTGCCGCACACTGATGAGGAAGCTTTCGATCGGATGTGTGTGACAAGGCAATTTTGGAACATCTGGTGATTCTCCAGTTTGTATAAAACATTTGAGCTTTTCGTCAGAATATTTAACCAGTGCTGGTGGATCGGTTATGTCACAATTTTGCCAGTCTATTATTGAAATGTAGTCTTCGGCTTCAAAATTCAGCGACGGTAATTTGAAGACACTTACAGCTGCCATGTCGTTCTTTCTAGCGCTTCCCACTTTTAAAATGCGGCGTAATGCAAGCTCCCTAATAAGCTAGCGTGAATCAGCAGCTATACAAAGAAGTACATTTTCTGGATATGCGAAATAAGATTTCTTTGAATCGCCGCATTGACATTTTTTCTGTCATTCTCATTCAAATATCATGAGATAGAACAGGTTATTTGCACCATCTGTACATAAATTATGTTTTTTTATGCGGAACCAAATAGGTGCATACACTTTTACCACATAATCCACCAGTTTTTTCAAATTTTCGTTCAGCTGATTGGTGGCAATATATAGTCGTAATATTCTGTTGGCAAAAGTAACCCAACGTGCGTGAGCCGACTTTCCTGGATTTCTTTTCCCAGATCATCAGACACTTTTCCACTTATGACAGCTTGACTGATCTCCAATAGGTATTTTTGATGAGAACTGAGGTCTTTTATGTCCACCAATGGTAGTTCAGAGTTAATTTTATCGAATGTCACTATCGGTAATGTCTCACAAGTCACAAGTAGAGTTCCAATTGGACCAGAAAAACTTTTTGGTCCAGTTGTTGTACCGTCTATGCTATAAAACAAATGCCGAAGAGGAAGTTCATTACCATGTAGCTGACATATGAACCAATGTAAGTTTCGGTTTAAATATAACTCAATGAGTCTTAAAATTCCCCCCTTTGTAGCAATATTCGTAACGGTTCCATCGCATCCCACCGCTACGAGTTGGGATAAGTCTGCATATGATTTCAAGTAATTTAACATACTTTTTGCGCAACTTTTTGAATGTCCGGATTGTGGATTGACGTGGGCCATATATTTGGAAAATGGTTCCTCTAATAAGACAATATGTTCTTCTTCCACAGTTGTTCCGTAATATTTTCTACCACGTCGCTCCATTTTTACGGTTCGGTCTTCTCTAGCATCAAAATAAACTGCTGCAGGGCATTGACGTTCTCCCTTTTCACGTACTTGGAGTAAGTTTCTTTGTCTTTTCCTTGCTATTCGAATTTTTTTCGATCCGTCTATTACGTTACTTTTTGCACTTTCCGATATGATGCCAAAGTCCATTAATACAGCAGAGGCAATTCTTGCTGCTGTTCGATCAGAAACAGAAGTCCTATCACACTCTAAAGATACTGCTGTTAGAGAGAGAGATTTTCTCATTTGTGTTGACATCACCCCTGAAGAAGTAGACGGTTCATTTTGAACATTGCAGATGATGTCTTTGTCTAACAAATCTGTATTTTGAGCGGGAGAAATTTCTTCGTCGTCTTGTTCGTTATCAACAGCAACTTGTTTTGAATTACTTTCAGCAGCAGCTATTTGTACGAGATGTTTCTGAAGCTAATTTTTGATTACGTTTTTTTAACATTTGTTTTGATGTTTTAATATCTACAGTTTCTATAGCCATTTGTCGACGTGTCCTCTGATCTATAATAAAGGCTTGTTCCAATTTCGGGATTTTCTTATCCTTACTACAAGTACAGTTTAAAAAACTCTTGCATTTGCAGTAAGATATATCAAACAGAGTAGTTTTTGCTTGCTTTACAAAACCATCTGATTTCAAGTGAAAAAAGTCTTTTTTGTGGGATGATTTCTTCATGTTCATGTACTTTTTGTGATAGTCCTTCAACATTTTTACTATTCTTGGCTTACTGAGGGTTAGAATTGGAGCCCGCTCCCATTGTTCTTGTATTTTTGTATAAGAGTTATCAAAAAATGTTGCCTCTTTAGAATTAGTTTCAGGCATGAGATTGCCGCGAATATCTAAATAACACTTCATAATATCATACTATGTCGGTAATACTCTATTGTCCAAATATAGGACAGGCACTTTTATTTCGTGTTTTTAAGTTACTTGCACTTGCCAAACGTTCTCTCCGCACTACTATCTCTTATAATACTGAGAGAATGTAGGAAATATAACAGTAAATGAGGCAGTTTTAGTAAAGATCATATTTAAACTGATCATGACAACACTTATAGCTACTATTCGACTAAAAACATACGCTAATTTGCCCGGTTCATATTATTTGTTTACTAGGTATTCACTTTTCCCGAAATGTATGACTATTTGACCTCGCGGCGAACCCTCAAGGCTACGATTGTTCACCTCGATTTTTTTTGAGGACTTAGATTCTGTAGGAGGTCTTAAATTTTGCTAATGCTAGGTTAAATAAACCTACAAATTGACAATGTAATTTTTAAATAGAAAGGCAAAAATTAAATCACCTTATTTTTTTTGGTATCTAGCGACCCTGAGGACGGTAGGTGATTACAAAAAATAAAATGTTGACGTAATCTTCAATGCAACTGACACCTTTTAGCATACAGTGTTAGGAAAATTCTGTGGGCACATATAAATAGAAAGGCAAAAATTAAATCACCTTATTTTTTTTGGTATCCAGCGGACCCTGAAGATGGTCGGTGATTACAAAAAATAAAATGTTGACGTAATCTTCAATGCAACTGACACCTTTTAGCATACAGTGTTAGGAAAATTCTGTGGGCACATATGTTTTATCGTCAATGTGTTAGAAAGATATAAAATACATATAAATTAAGTATATCATTCTTTTTCGCTAACAGGATGTCATAAAGTGGAAAACATGCAATTACCTACTGTATATGAGTAAAGGCGTGGTGGAAGTATACTCCCACCACGTGTAAAGGTATGTCTGGTAGGCACCGCTTTCGAGAGACGTGCAAATACAGACGTGTAATGTGGACAGTTTAGTTTATTAATTGAGAAATAATAAGATTGTACTAAAATGATAGCTTAATGCAATGAACAATAAAAAAATCAACATTACTTTCGTTTATCCCTTCATGATTAATTTACAAAGAAATAATTCAGTAGTAATAATCTAATTCACTATATTAGTTAAAATTTGTATTAATAATAATATGTGTTTCCAAATATCTCAATTCTCATTTTTCGCTAACAGGATCTCATAAGTGGAAAACCCACAACGCCCGCCTCTTACAAATTCTTTGTAGCTACTAACAGTATTGCCCATTTTCATTGTATATTTATATTAATTGTAAAATGCATTGTTCTTACACGAGAACAAGTTATAAGAAGATTTTAATTATGATAATTCAAGAGGTTGTAACAGATCAAGATATAATTAATTCCATCTATTCGTTGAATATTTTATTGTAATGCTGGAAATTGTTCTAGTTTTCAGTTTGAAAGCGGTTAAAACCTTTACTTTTTTTCAGATTTGGCAACGTGAAATTGGTCTCGAAACATCTGCTGTGTTTCGAATGTGTTAGTAAAAAAAATTTGATATCTTTATCGTTTGTATGCAAATGAGAACGAATTCTCTGTGTAAACACACACACAGTACAAATTTAAAAAAAAACTAAAAGAAAATCGAATTCTAATGCCTACAATTTTTAAATAAAAGTAATATTATGATACGTAATAACTTAAAAAATAAAACTTCTTAATTCTTCAATGAGCTTAAATCAAATGTTCGAATAAACCCCCGTTTTGAGCTAAGCAGTAACCGAGACAGTTATAAAATTCTTGACGAACACGTATGAGCATTTCAGGTGTTATTTGCATACACATTTGTAAAATTTGTTCCGTTAGTTCATTTAGAGAAGTGGCTCTGTTTTCTTGGAACCTATAAATTCTCGATTTTATTTAACCCCAGAAAAATAAATCGTTGGGAGCCAGATCTGTTACCATTCGTGGAGATTATCCGATTGGGAAATTGTGTATTTAAAAAATTTATTGCTAGTCGATAATTATGTGATGCACAACCGTCATGTTGGTACCAGATATCATTGAAGTTGACACCTAATTGAATAAGGGCAGGAGTAATTTGATTTTCCAGAATGTCCAAATATTTCTGTCCGGTTACGTTGCCGTCAATAAAAAATGGTCCAAATACATGTTCACCTAATATTCCAGCCCAAACATTTAACTTTTGGGGATATTGAGTTCTGTTATTGTAATATTTGTGTCCAATTGTATTCTTTCATGGCTCTTTTTCAGTTTGAAACTACGATAACCATTTTTTTTAATACTGTCCGAATCGTTTTCGGATCAACATCAAAATCCTTTGCTAAATGAGTGGACGACTGTAGGGGATTATTTTCCACACTGGCCCAAATTAAAATATCTCTTTCTTCTTTTTCGGGTTGGGTTTGACGATTTTGTGTACGCGTTCCATGTTTAGTAAGATTGACACATCCATGCTCTTCAAAATTTTTTATAACCGTTCTCACTTGTTTTTTGCTAATTGGTTGGGCATTTTCGAATGCCACAATAAACAAATTTTCTGCTATTTCTCGATATGAATGACCCTGATAGTACCATTTTACGATTTGCACATTATGGTGTACTTGCATACTCATTTTAATAAGATTTGCAAAATATCGTTACTCATTCTCAAACAAACGTTTAGTGAAGTACCCAGATTGTACAGTTAAACATCTTCAAGAGGCGCACAGTACCAATACCAGCTTTTGTAAGCAGCTCTTACATATTCCAAGCTCAAAGTGGAATAAACAAAGAGTTTAAAGTGAAAACAGTATACTATTGTGCAGTTTATAGGCATTTCTAAATATACATGTAAGTCAATAAATTCCATCTCGTAATATAAGAGATATTTGGTTTTAGAAATATCAATATATAAATAAGTCGCAGTCGGTTGTTTGTAATACCAGTTTTTATTGTTCTCTTGATATCCCTGATCACATGGGTCATTCTTCGAACCAACCTCAACTGACAAGTTTTAGGGAGTGCTTCTGACCACAGAAGTCCCTCTCTTACCCAATCACAAATAAGTTCTTCTCGATCTTATTCAAATGTTGCAGCTAACTCACTCTTTCCCTCCAAAGATCAAGGTACCCTATTTCCTTCTATTGGTGTAGTTAAATTAGAGGAGTACATTTTTGCCGTAGGAGCTAAAATTCTTCCTAAAAACATCACTTTTGCTTCAAGAATTTCAAACAACAGAGTATGTATTTACCTATCAAACAAGTCAGTGGTTGATCACTTTATGGCAACATATTCTAGCATCACAATCAACAATCAAGACATCCAGGCAAGACGACTCATTACACCAGTAAGCAGAATTACGTTATCCAACGTCTGCCCTAGTATACCACACGGGACTTTAGAGATTGAATTGAAGAAGTTGGGTTTAAACCTTGTATCACCAGTAACTTTCATAAAAATAGGAGTTTCCAGAATACGGACATATTTTTAATTTTCGGCGCCAGGTATTCACCTCTCCTCTATCTCCTGAAAGTAACATTCCTGAATCATTCACATTAACCTATGAAAATACTCTATATCTAATTTTCGTATCCGTTGATGGCCTGACCTGCTTCAAGTGCAAACAGCCAGGTCATATTGCTGTCAACTGCTGTAGTGCACCCACCGCTCCCAACACTTCCGAAAATAACTCAGAAAGTCCACCTAAACCCTCTGATAAGTCAAGTAGTTCTAAGAAAACTCCCAGTACAAAAGATCCTGTAGAAGCATCTCAATCTATTGTGAATTCACAAAACCAACATATTACAAATGATTTACCCTCCACACCAAAAAAAGCCGAACCAGTTCCGACCGGGAAACACCTGAAATTGCGGAAGAGGAAAATCCAGCAAACAATATCTTTGTCACACCCGAAAAACCCCCCCAAAAAAAACAAAGGCCCGATTTTGACGCATTGCTTAAGCCAGCAAAAGTTTTCATAAATTCTCACGAACCACCCTTTGTTCTAAATTTTGACCAACTGGTGGATTTGTTCGCAAACAGTTACAGTTCACCACACCCCGACCAAATTGCTATAAGTTACACTAATGACTTACCCTTACTTTGCTATATGTTACATGAAATTCATCCTCACCAAACTATAACGGTTATTTCTTAAATAGGGTCGATTGTCTACGTGCAAGTGGAGGTGTTGCAATATATGTGAAAAAAGACATCAGCTCATCACTTATTCCTCTGCATACAGACTTAAAAGCCATTTGCGTTGCTTTACCTGGGGACAAAAAACTACATATCTGCAATGTTTACATTCCATCTGACGTAGATCTCAATTCACACAATTTATCCAATCTCTTAAATCAAATTCCTTGCCCACGAATTATTGTTGGTGACTTCAATGGACATCATTTGACTTGGGGTTCGCCCTCAAATGATAACAGGGGTACTTTAATTTCGGATGTTATCGAACAGCATAACCTAGATATTTTAAATAACGGACACCCTACATGTTTTAATGCCAGAAACGGTAGTTTTTCACACATAGATTTAAGCATATCGGATCCAGTTTCGAATATTAACATAACATGGAATGTTTTGCCCGATCTATATGGGAGTGACCACTACCCCATAGAAATACATAACAGTTCATTCATTTCCATCAATAACCCTGGTAGGAACAAATGGAAGATCAAAACTGCAAACTGGGATCTATACAAACAATTAATGGACAACTTTCTTGTTCAAACTGATTTCGAGCCTAGAAACCAATCAGAATTGCTAGATATTCTAACTTCTTTGATCATAAGAGCTGCCAATATCTCTGTAGATAAATCCACTAGTATGTCCTCACAACGCAGAAAAGTACCATGGTGGAACCACACTTGCAAGGAAGCCATAAAACAACGCAAACATGCTTTAAACGTCTAAATTCTCCTGAAAACCTACACATTTTCAAAAATTTGAGAGCAAGAGCACGTTACATTATTTAAAAATGCAAAAAAGACTCTTGGAAAAACTACATCTCGTCTATTAGTGTAACAACCCCTTCAATGGAAATCTGGAGCAAGATGAGAAGGATTGCTGGTAAATACTCTTATTTCAACATAAACCCCTTATCTATTCAAGACGAGACTATAACTTGGCCTAAAGAAATCTCTGAAAAACTCGCTGATACATTCAAATCACATTCAAGTGATACTAACTACAGTCAAGAATTCCTTCAGAAGAAGATCCAAATAGAAGCACAATTCCCCATTATTGTGACCGAACAACAAAACGACCCTCTAAATATGCCAATATCACTAGAAGAACTACAAAACGCTCTCAAATCCACCAAAAATAGTGGGCCGGGTCCAGATAATATACCAGTGATTTTTATAAAGAATTTACTTGAACAATCTATGCTCTATCTGTTAAAAAATTTTAACTACTACTGGCTCTACCAAAGTCCTGGAAAGAGGCATATATAATTCCAATTTTAAAAAATAATAACCCTCCGCACCTTCCCACATCATACAGACCCATTTCTCTCACATCAAGCATTGGTAAGTTATTGGAAAAAATTATTAATTATCGCTTAACGTGGTTCCTTGAAAAAAGTCTCTCTTATCCAAACATCAAACAGGTTTCAGGAAAAAACGCTCAACTTTAGATAACATAGTTGATCTAGATTCAGATATCCATGAAGCTTTTCTTAACAAACAAAAAGTTCTCAGTGTATTCTTTGACATTAATCGAGCTTACGACTCAGTCTGAGAACTTTATCTGGAATGGAAATATGCTAGCTTTTATTCAAAATTTCTTCCAAATCGTTGTTTTCGTGTACAAGCAAACAGTCAAATGTCACAATTAAAATCCCTGGAGAATGGCGCACCCCAGGGATCAGTCATTAGTGTAACCCTTTTTTTAATAGCAATAGACAGCGTGTTATCAAATATAAATTACCCTTTAAAAGGTAGACTATTTGCCGATGACTTAGTAATTTCTATCAAAGGCAAAAACTTGGATTTCATGAAAACTGCTATACAGCAGCAAATCACCAATTGGAGAATTGGTCCAGAGAAACTGGATTCACCTTCTCCATTTCGAAAACAAAATGTCTAATGTTTTCTAAAACTTTGCTGTTTTACCCCAACTTGAAATTATATAACGAAAACCTTCACTCTCATGAAAATCTTACATTTCTAGGAGTTATCCTGGACTCTAAAATGACTTGGGAGTCCCACATCAATAATCTTATTACTAAATCTACCAATGGAATTAATATGTTAAGAGCATTATCAATTAAAAATTTGGGGAGCTGATTCTGCCTGTCTACTTCGCTTATATCGTGCCCTAATAAGGTCTCGCCTGGACTATAGCAGTGTGGCATACAACTCAGCTAAACAAAACCTCCTAAGTCGTCTTAACTCTGTTCAAAACTCTGCAATCCGAATCTGCCTCGGGGCTTTTCGCTCGAGTCCTATTGACAGTTTGCTATGTGAAGCTTCTGAACTTCCCCTCCAACTTCGACATTATTATCTAAGCCTCGCGTACACCGCATCAGTTTCCTCAAATCTAAATCATCATCCGGTATATCAAAATGCACTGTCAAATCGTTTTAGCTCTGAGTATAAAAAAATAAAACGAATTGATCTCCCTCTATATGAGAGAATAAATAGATCCCTATCTTATTTGATACCTCCACTCCTACAACTTTCCCGCTGAACCTTAATCCAATTCCTCCCTGACTAACGAAGCTTCCGTACTGCGATATTTCCTTATCAAATTTCAACAAATACGAAACAAATAAAGCCTTGATTAGAACAGCATTCCATGAAAAAGTGTCCAGGCTTAGTCAATACACACAAATCTACACAGTTTCCTCGAAAATGGAAAAGGGAAAAGGGGTAGGAATTTCAATTATCGCTCCTAATGCTGTTATTAGAATTAGGCTACCAGAAATGGCAAGTGTATACTCTGGAGAACTGTACGCAATATTTCACGCCCTTATATATGCAAAAAACCACGAACCAAGTCATTTTTTGATCATTACGGACTCTCTAAGCTCTGTTGAGAGCATTCACCAAATGTACTCCTCGAATCCATTAGTACAAATTATCAGAAGAGAGCTGTTCAATCTACAAGAAGCTCCTAAGGATATTCGTTTTTTATGGGTTCAGTCACACATAGGAATAATCGGAAACGTAAAGGCAGATCTCGAGGCCAAAAATGCAACTCAAGATCCAAATTGCACTTTAGTATCAAGAACTACAGTGACAGACTGTAAAAACTTTTTTAAACAGTTAGTCATCACTCACTGGCAAAACTGCTGGTCTAGATCTCAATCAAAATTGAGGATAGTGAAAAAAAGTGTAGCTGCCTTGAAATTCCTTCCAGCCAAAAGAAGAGATCAAATAATATTAACTCGACTTAGAATTGGACACACTCGTTTCTCCCACGGCCACCTAATGTCTCATTCTGCGGCACCCATATGTGAAACATGTCAGGTTCCAGTGTCGGTAGTGCATGTGTTAGTGGAGTGTACCCGTTTTGTCCATCAAAGATCGCGGTATAATTTACCAAATAATATCACAGACATTATCGGAGGAAAAAATTGTTACTTTTCCTGAAAGCGGTTAACTTACTGTATAAAGTTTGAAAATCCTATTATGTACTTGACTTAAATGTAAATTTATTGTTGGGCGCTAATAACCCTAGGGGTTGATGCGCAAAAATTTCAAAATAAAAAAAATATATACTTCTGAACATTGGAAAAGAAGTAACTTAAAATTAAACTTAAATTTTTCCAACCTATATATTGAAAGCGTTCAAACTATAGCCTAATCTGTTATAAAAATATATATTAATATATTTCCGTTATTTGAAATTTTAAAAAATCATGTAAATTAATATATAATAAATTATAATTCTATATATGAGATTCAATATTTTTGAAATACCCTGTATGTGTCAAATTTGTATTGATTGAGTTTCGTATGACATTTCACACAGAATATAATAAATAATGGATAAGTCATGTCATAATAAAAAGAAATATTTCAAGATGAGGCCAGATGTCACTATAGGTATTCAGTTAGTAATAAAACAATAACAAATCTCAAGATTTTTCATAGAATTTTTGGAATGTAAACAATGCAGGCCAGCTAACAAGTTTAGTTTTTTTTAAAGAAAGAAATTTTTTTAACGAAGTTATAATGGGTTGTTGATTGTAAAGGGGAATTCAGTTTTATTCGATATCTTGAATGGAGAGGATCTAAATTTAAAGAACTCCCAATATATAGGGAAAGTTATACATGTCGTGTTAAATAATGTTATCAATCTTTTAAATTATTATTCGATCCCAAACAATATAAATTCTGTGCGTGATTTCGAGAACAAATAAAACGATTCGTAACATGCAAAGTGTAATGATCCTGAGATTCTGAGTGGACTTAGAGTTTGATCCAGATTCCAGTCCCGAATGCAGACCATTGTTCCGAATTATTAATTATAAAAAATAATGCATTATTTCATAAAAAATAACAGGCCTTTTATAATATAAATGATAAATACATCAAAGATATAATTATCTATAAATTTTGAATTGAATTAAAGAAGAAATTTCAAGTATACTTACGGAAGGATTATACAATTTTGAAGAACTATATCGGTGCACGTTAGGATCGTGATTAACTTTCGACATTTCGGGAAATTCATTGACAATTATCGGAATATTTAGTAATTACGATAAAACCTCTGCATTTCTTGAAGAATGCACTTGGGATTTAAGTTGATTATGTATATAATTTTAATTTTGTATTCTTATAGATAAGATATTGTATTTTTTTTAAAAACTACGATTTGTTTGATGATTTGTAGGTTTGACACACAAACAGATTAGAATTTAACATACAGAATAGGTTATTTGTGAATGATTTTGAATGTTTTTATATAAAAATTAATTTACTGCATTAAATAGGAAGATTTTAATTTGTGACAGTGACATGTCTTGATTATTGGTGACAGATATTTAACCCTTAACTGGTGTTGTCGGGTCAAAATTGACCCGGCGCATTTTAAATTTTTCGCAGATTGGGCGCTATTGCAGTTACGGAGTGGGGGTTCCGTGACTTCTCATAAAATAGGCATACAATTAAACACCTCAAGCGACAGTTCAATTCAAGCTTTGCAAGTGTCGTTATATATGCAGTTACGTGTGTGTTTTGAGTTTAGTGCATAATGGATTATATAGTTATTGACGGCAAGCGATATACCGCACAAGAAGTACGTGAGGTGTTTTTGAACGACGAAGAAGATGGCGATATTAGTGACGCGGTTACTATAAATAGTGATTACGATTCAGATGAAGAATATGCTATAGACGACGATGTGGCTGATGAAGCTGAACCAGTTCCTGTAAGTGAGTTCGCTCTTGGTGCCAGTGCCACAAGCAGTGCGGATTTAGATAACTCTTCGGTTTTGCCTTCACCATCTACAGGTTATGTTTATGGAAAAAACAGATACAAATGGTCAAAACAAGCTCCCACACCCGGTCGGACCAGAAGCCATAATATTATTATGCATTTACCCGGACTAAAAGCAGTGGCAAGAAACTTGCAAGATAAGAACCCTGTTGATTACTGGTCTCTTCTTATAACTAATGAAATGATTAGCACAATTGTCGACTGCACAAATGAGAAAATTACGGATATGTCCAGTAGATATGGAGAAACAGCCACATTTGTGAATTACACCGATTTAGTTGAGGTGAAAGCATTTTTGGGATTACTCTATTTGACATCGGTTTTCAAATCTAACAATGAAGACGTCGAAGGTTTATTCAGTTCAGATGGCACAGGCAGAGACATTTTCAGAGCTACTATGTCCCTAAAGAGGTTCCTGTTTTTGTTAATCGCATTGCGTTTTGATAGTGTTTCCACCAGACACGCGAGAATGTCAGATAAATTTTGCCACATACGTGAAATTTTTGAGTAATTCATACAGAATTGTAAGAATTGCTATAGTCCTGGTGAATCCCTCACAATAGATGAGATGCTTGTAGGGTTTAGGGGCCGATGTTCTTTTCGTGTATACATGAAAAGTAAACCTAACAAGTACGGATTGAAGATATTATGCCTTTGTGATGCAAAAACTCACTACTTGCTCAATGCTTTCGTCTATACAGGCAAATCACAAAATCTGCAGCCTAATCCACGAAAACTATCAGTGCCAACCCTAACAGTTTTATCGCTAATTGATAATGTCAAAAATACAGGAATATCACGGCAGACAACTGGTTCACGTCAATAGAATTGGTTGAAGAATTGCGCAAGAACCAACTTACTTATGTCGGCACTGTGCGTAAAAATAAAAGAGAAATACCTCAATATGTAGTTCCAAATAAAAAAACTGAGCCAGGTACTTCTAGGTTCGTGTTCACCAGCAATACAACTCTAGTGTCGTATGTACCAAAACAAAATAAATACGTTCTCTTATTATCATCTATGCACCATGACAACAAAGTAGATCCAGAATCAAGGAAACCTGACATGATTTTGTATTATAACTCCACAAAAGCAGGAGTTGATGCATTGGATCAGAAGTGTGCAAATTACAATACGAGTCGTAGAACCAGAAGGTGGCCGTGTGCTATTTGGTATGCTGTAATGAATATAGCGTCTGTAAATTCATTTATATTGTTCCAGACTGGTACTCAGAGTTCTATGAAGCGACGGAATTTTATTATTCAATTAGGTCAAACTCTAATTGAACCTTGCATGAGACGACGTTTATTGGAAACAAGACTTCCTAGGGAACTTCGTTCAGTCATGCAAACAATTCTAAAATGCGACGATACTACAGCGAATCAAAATCAGCCATCAACTTCTCAACCCAGAGTTCCGGATGCAGATACTAGGGGAAAAAAAAGACGTAGATGTTACATGTGTCCATCAAACAATGACAGCAAAAATTCTGCAACGTGTAATAAGTGTAACAAGCACGTATGTAAAGCACACAGCAAAGCTACATTGTTATGCGACAAATGCAAAATGTGAATATTAGGCTATGCAAACGTTATTGCACGTTTTTTTGTATGATAAATTATTTGTGTTTTTTTTATAGAATATAGAGGATAAATATGTTATATAAGTGCCTATTATGTTAGTTTTCTTGTATTTTCATCTTTATGTTAAAATTTTCAAAATTGTATTGCGTCACTCGTTTTCAGACACTGTATTTGTATTTGTCTACCTATAATAAAGTGTTTTCATTTTAATTACTTTTGGGTCTGTAAACTTATTGTTTATATTGCTAGTAATGGATTAGCAATGGTATTTTTGAATTTAAAACAATCATTAAAAAAAAAGCATCGGGTCAGAATTGACCCGACGATACCAGTTACGTATGTAAAAGTGACGATACCAGTCAAGGGTTAAATGAAATTTATTAGAAATGTCATTAAATAGTCTTTATAATTAAACGTATACAGTCTCGGCTAGAAACTGGGTAAATAATATATAATAATAATATTATTAATAATAATAATAATAATAATAATAATAAAATTAATTTATATAATACCTAAATTTTATAGGAATATTTCATAATTAACAACTCACCTGAGATAAGAGATTATTAACAGGCGGCAAATATTTTGATAAAATAAAAGAACCAAAATAATATTTTTTTTAAACAAATATAATCAACTAAAACAATATAAACTCAATAGTATATAAATTAATTTATGCATTATTGCAATGGCAATGGACAGACCTTAATGACGGGTGTCTTATATGTCCCATGTTTCGTGTGTACATCTACCACTAATAATACCATCGCGTCCAGGGTAGAATTGATCTAAAACGCCCAATGGCCTGTGGAGGGATGGTAAATCTAAGACAACAAAGGTGCCTAGTTTTACAGGAAGACTATCGGTATTCCAACATTGTCGAGATTGCAAGCAAGGGAGGTATTCCAAATGCCGTCTTTTCCAAAAATATTGGACCATTCGATCAATTATTTGAAATATATATAATCTATTAATATTCTGATCAATCAGCTCAGAAGCAGGAATACTAGTCAAGGGAGTTAGGGTAAAAAACTAAGAAAGAGTCAAGCTACAGGGTCGGCAGGGTTAGAATTAAGTACACACAACGGGCGTGGATTTAACAAACTTTCAATTTGAACTAGCAAAGTATTGAAGTTAATAACTGATTTTGAATTACCTCCATCTAAAACAAATAGGTATTACATTTCTGGATTATAAATCGAACAACACTGCGAGCTGAGAGAATACAATAACGTAATCTAAACAAAGAAAAGAGTAGGTTAGGTTTATAATGAGTGGGTCAATGAGGCCCTCGACTGCGACTCGCGAGAGTCTATTGTGGCTCATACCTATTCAAATTTCACCAAACAAATTCAGCTTCTTAACGAAGCCGATTAATTTGTTCAGTGAATGATATTTCAGGTCCGATGGCAAGAGAGTGGCCCTGCCAAACATCAGATACCTGACTCGAGCCACGGCGGGGCAGGCACAAATTATATGCTCTGCTGTTTCATCATCTTCCAAACAAAGACGGCAAATCGGATCGTCCGACAGTCCAAGTTTCAGCATAAGATGATTCAAACGACAGTGGCCTGTTAGAAGGCCTGTTAGGCACCGTAGATCGTGTCTATTATAGCCTAACATTTGTTTGGATACATTATTCGAAGGATGTATGAAGGCCTTTGAATGAACCAATCCTGGTATATTATGCCAGAAGTCTAAAACTCTTCTTGTAGTCCAGGTATTTAGTGTTTGTTTGACAACACTTGTTGCGATGCCAATTGTAGGTTCTGGTCCGATAAAATCATGAGCGGCACCCTCTCTTGCAAGAGAGTCGGCCTTCTCATTACCATCCATACTAGAGTGGCTAGTGATCCAAACCAGCGATACCCTATTGCGTTCTCCTATTGAGGCGAGTCTTTTTTGGCAGTCTAGAACCAATTTCGACGTTACACGGTACGAGCTAAGTGCTTTCAAGGCCGCTTGGCTCTCCGTGAAATTTTTTATTGATCTGTGTGGGTGGTATATAATTCCACGCCAGACTAGCTCTATACAATTTCCGTCCGTTTTGCAGCAGAGCTGGAAAGATGCCATCCTCACCGGGAGATTTGAAGGGCTGAAGTTATTTTTTTAGATAAACAATCGCTAACATTGTTTTTTCTATTTAAGTGAAACCATAAATTATTATCAATTAATGAGTGAATCTGAGCCACCGTATTCGATAAGAGCGTTTGTAGTTTGGACGGGCGGGTTGTGATCCAATTGAGAGTGACAATAGAATCTGAGTGCGAAAATATGAGTAATATTTAGTCGAGATTCATAACAATCTATTATAAATCGAAGAAGTTTGGCGAGCAAATGAGCTGCACAAAGTTCCAATCTAGGAATTGTCACAACTTTTATTGGAGAGACCTTGGATTTCGCGCAAAGGAGATAAAATGGAATTTCTCCATTGGATTACTATAAAAATAAAGGACCGCCCCATAGGATGTTAAGCATGCATCTGAGAAACCTACTAAAATCATTGGCTGATGTAAGACAACACCTATATGATGAGTAATTCTAAACTTTATAAGATGATGTTTTCCTGTAGAGTATTGTTTCCAACTGTAGACTATATCAGGAGGACAGGGATCATCTTAATTCAGATGGCCAATCGAAGTTTGGCTAATGACAGGAGCTAAAAAAACTAAAAGATCGTAGCAACGGGCCACAGTGGAGAAAATGTTGCGTTTCGTACACGGTTTATCACAAGGTCAAAATAAAATGACAAAGAATCTGAACTCGGATGCCATTGTAATCCAAGTATTTTCAGTGAATCTGAATCAAAGTTCACCACTTTGGTGGTTCGATTGTCAACAGGAGTTGTGTAAAATCATGTTTGTGAATTGGTGGCCCATTTGACTAAATGGAAACCACCTCTATGAAATAAGTCAATCAATACGAATATAAACACAGTTATACAATGAAAATCTTCAACTTGGAGAGGTTCTGGAATGTGCAGCTCTCAGCTAGGTCCTAGAATATGGAGATGTGGTGGTTGCGTCCCGTTAGGCCGTGTCACAGGTGGTCTTAAGGCTCAAATGATGTTGTTCTTGTAAGGGCTACGTAATGACTACGAAGTTTTCGTAACGGCTACTTAGGGCTGCAGAGCAGCGAATATAGAAAATTACCGCAGTAGAAATTCAAAACAATAATTAACAGTCTATCGCAAACGGAATGGAAGTGACAACTTCTTATCGTAAAGGTGTTTAAATACACTAGTTTTTTAATTTCGCTGTGGCTAATGAGCCATTAATCCGACAAAACTAAATAAAATACTAAAACGGAAAACGCAATAAGCCGAATAGCATGTTACAAGAAAAATGTAAAATATACGGGTTGTTTCAACTAAAAATACTTCTAATATTCCTTGGATGATTTGATATTGTAATGTTTTGTTATTAATTTAAACAATAAACGGGTGGGATAAATTTTAAACACGGTAGGGTCACTTACTTAATTTATTTAAACACTAAACTAATCACTAACACTTAATTTATATATACTCAGTGTATTCACTTAAACTAATTTATATAATCACTTAATTTATATTCACTTATTTACTGTTTATCTCACGATGTCAAATTATAAACTAAACTCCTCCGCTGATCGGTCCTTTATTTATATTAAAGCTTTTTTACCAGAGAATTCTGAATTGCGGCTTACACAAAAACAAATGCCTTTCGCGATATTTCTCGATTGCCGGCTTAATCCTTAAAAGACCTTCCGAGAACATGTCTAAAAAACGGTCACAATAAATCCCAATAGACCTTCTCAGAATTCGGCGCGCTCGCCATTTTTTTAACTCCGTTAACATAACGTTACAGGACCGTACTTAGTATCTGCTCCGGTGTGCGAGGTCGTAACATTACCCCCTCCTTAAATGAAAGTTCCTCCTGGAACTTTTGTGTAGCCGAGACTGGATGTTTGAATCGGCAACTGGCCCCATTTCTACACTTTCCGATCTTATGGAAATAGCAGGGCACCGTCTTCATCGGATACTGATAACGGGGGTTGTAGCTGCAAATTAATATCTGGACACCGGTATCTTGAAAGATAATCTCTACCATGTTCCTGATGATTCGCCAATCCAACTGGTTACTCGCTATCTTAGACATAGCCAGTTTCTTCACGTTGGATTCCAACACATGGTCTCGGAGGTTTCGAAGTGCTTCCCACACATCGCGGTAGGTATATCGATCTTGGAATTCATTTTTAGTTACCACGTAGAAGACGTACCGCGAATTATGTTTCAGTTTCAGTGTCTTGCCAGGGGCTGGAATCTGGTCTTCAAGTTTTTCTAATTGCCCGAACTTCTTTAGAAAGACGGTTGCCAACCCTCGTGCGTTCTTGATACGGGCGGGGATGTTGTATGCCAGTGAATAATCTTCCGGGAGAGTGAACAAATCTTGTTGTTGTTCCGAAGTGACTTCATATCTAGCTTTCCCGGTACCTCTATACGCGCCCATAAATTCATCGAAGGTAGGGTCAGACACATCTTGAATAAGGTTTACTCCTTCCTCTAGGTCATGGTCTCCTTCGAATGGTGCTAGTCGGTTTTGGTGAACTACTTATGGTTTTCCGTTGGGGGTCTTGCTTATGCGATAAATAACATCATTGATCCTTTTCTTGATTAAGTATGGACCTTCCCAGGATTATTGTAATATTGGAGAAAATCCTTTTCTCCTCGTCGGGTTGTGTAACCATACTTTGTCCCCTTCTTTAAAACCGCCCTCTGTGGCCTGCGTGTCGTACCGACTTTTCATTCTGTCGCTGGCAACTTGAAGATTTGTTCGGACTAATTCATAAATATCGCCCAGCCTTCTTCTCAATTGGATCACGTAGTCTTCTCCTGCTAGATCTTCTCCAGGGCGACAGCCAAATTCCAGGTCACAAGGAAGCCTCATTTCCCGTCCAAACAGGATTTTCGCAGGTGTTTCACCCGTGGACTCATTGACGGCAGATCGATAGGCCAATGCGAATAGGGAAAGATACTGGTCCCAATCTCTCTGATGGCTGGATACTACTTTGGACAGGTATTTTCCAATAGTCCTGTTCATTCTCTCGACCATTCCATCTGACTGTGGATGTAATGCTGTTGTCCTGGTCTTCTTCATTCCCAGCTTCTCGCAAATCGCCTGGAATAGATGACTTTCGAAATTTCTTCCCTGGTCGCTGTGGAGTTCCAAGGGCACTCCATATCGGCTGATAAATTCTTTCACCAATACATCTGCGACAGTTGTGGCCTCTTGGTTCGGGATAGCGTAAATTTCCACCCACTTTGTGAAATAATCCATTACAACCAGTATGTATTTGCCACCATTTTCTGTCGTTGAAAATGGCCCAGCGATATCTAAAGCAATCCTTTCGAAAGGGCTTCCAACATTGTACTGTTTCATGGGTGCCTTTCTCTTGCGATGTGGTCCATTACTCGTAGCACAAGTCGTACATTTCTTGCACCAGTTCTTCACATAGTCGGAGCTGTTCATCCAATAAAACCTTTCACGGACTCGCTGAAGGGTTTTCTTCACTCCCAGATGACCTCCCGATGGACTGTCGTGTACCTTCTTCAGTACCTCAGCTACTCTTGTTCTCGGGATAACTAGCTGTCTCCTCATCTCAGAACCATCATCGTTTTCAAGGACTCTTTTCAACAGCCCTTCTTCCAGGACAAGGGAGTCCCACTGAGCCCAATACGCCTTGAGTTCCGGTGAAAATCTTGACACTTCTTGCCAGGTAGGTCGCCGATTTTCTTTCTTCCATTGCCGAATCATCTTCAGGTGAGGATCATTCCCCTGATCTTCTCTGATCCTGGTGGGTGACCATTCCTCGTTGACTACTGTAATTCTAGAAACTACAACTTCCTTAGATTTCGACTGGTTGCATTGTGAATAGTCTACAGAGCATGACCGTCTAGGCAAAGAGTTTGCTTTTCGGTGATTCACATCAGTTGGATGTTCACCCCTGTCTAATTTCCCCTGTGACTAGAGTTCTTGGGTTACAGGAGTCTTGGGGCGCTTAGACGGACTGCGTACGTGCTGTAGCTTGCCACACTTCCGGCATTTGATCTTCTTCGGCTTCACGTCTACCATACCTTTCAACAGGTTGACGATCTGGTCAAGTCTGTCATCGTCACCTTTTTCCTGCATGGTCCTACCTTCGCTGTATCCCGAAGCCATCGTGGCTGCTTCATATTCAAGAGCAGCAGTCAATGCATCCACCAATGTTTTAGGATGAGCTAATCGAAGCGTCTTCTCCATATCGTGGTCACATAAGCCGTCAATAAAGGCCTGGATGCCTAAACATACCATCATGTTATCTGGTGCTGATGGATAAGCAAATCGAATTAGTCGGGCAATATCCATTTCATACTCACGTCACGTTTTCGCCTTCGGTTCTTCAGTTGGAATCTGTACAAATGTTCCAAATGTTCGTGACCATATCGCATGTCCAACCTCTTCTTCAGCTGCTCGAAGTTATTCGTTTCTTCAAGCGGTATCGTCTGAAGTACATCTAAGGCATCTCCCCGAAGCGCGATGGTTAAGTTTACTGCCTTCTCTCTATCGGACCAATTATTTACTCTAGCGGCCGCTTCAAATTGTTTCACATAGTTGGTCCACTATGTCTTTCCGTCGAACGTTGGAGCCTTCACTCGGGCAAAACTGCTCATATCTTCTGTCTTGGGTTGTGTTGCTGGCTTGCATATCTCAATCTTCTTTTGTTCTGCTAGCGTGTCTTGTGTTCTTAAATCTGTTATCTTACTCTGTAACTCTTTGATTTTTTCGTCCATCGTTGTCATTTTATTCTCCATATCCGATTTAAGAGACGAAATTTTATTTTCTCAATGTCATTTTTCATTAATAAAACATCGGCAGAAAGTTTGTCCATGTTAACAGAAATATCGTTCTTCATATCAGAAAAATCGTTCTTTATTGCAGAAATATCGTTTTTCATATTAGTTGAGATCTTCTCTTCCATGGCAGAAATATCATTTTTCACATTAGTTTTGATCTTCTCTTCCATGGCAGAAATATCGTTTTTCACATTCGTTGAAATCTTCTCTTCCATGGCAGAAATTGACGAGATTAAGGTGGAAGCCTCGTCATTAAATAAAACTGTTTCTGAATCAAAACCATCATTTTCCAGTGCCACTTTAAGTCGTTCTACTAATTCGCTTTTTTTACCGGACGTTTCCAACTCACGATCTTCCAATTCTGCTCTTAGTTCCGCCACTTTGAGGTCACATAGTCTCTTGGCCATTTTTGCGTAGCAATTTATTTATATTATCCCACTTCTGACACCAATGTAATGTTTTTGTTATTTATTTAAACAATAAACGGGTGGGATAAATTTTAAACACGCGGTAGGTTCACTTACTTAATTTATTTAAACACTAAACTAATCACTAACACTTAATTTATATATACTCAGTATATTCACTTAAACTAATTTATATAATCACTTAATTTATATTCACTTATTTACTGTTTATCTCACGATGTCAAATTATAAACTAAACTCCTCCGCTGATCGGTCCTTTATTTATATTAAATCTTTTTTTACCAGAGAATTCTGGATTGCGGCTTACACAAAAACAAATGTCTTTCGCGATATTTCTCGATTGCCGGCTTAATCCTTAAAATACCTTCCGAGAACATGTCTATAAAAACGGTCACCATAAATCCCAATAGACCTTCTCATAATTCGGCGCGCTCGCCAGTTTTTTAACTCCGTTAACATAACGTTACAGGACCGTACTTAGTATCTGCTCCGGTGTGCGAGGTCGTAACATTACCCCCTCCTTAAATGAAAGTTCCTCCTGGAACTTTTGTGTAGCCGAGACTGGATGTTTGAATCGGCAACTGGCCCCATTTCTACACTTTCCGATCTTATGGAAATAGCAGGGCAAGTTCGTAACAATATAATCTCAGTTTGATCTTTAACAACGAAAACAAACATAAAATATTCTAATCTACATTCCATTTAAAGATATTTAGAACTAAAACTCTTGAATTAACTAACGAATATAATCATTTTGAGGCACCCATTTTCGGTTGATAGGAGACAAAAAATAATTCTGTAGTTGATTCCTGAAAATGCACATTGCGTGTTCCATTCCTGGTACTTTTTTGACACTGTGGTACCGTTAACATCCTGAATTTCAAAACTAATATATTGCATGTTTAGCTTTCAGAATGACGGATGAACTGTACAGTTATACTTACGAACCATTGGAAACTGAACCTGTGTGGACCATAGCACCAATTTTACTTCACCCAAAGTCTATTGGTGAAGTGAAGTTACGTTCTGCCGATCCCCACGATGAACCTCTAATCTACGGTAACTACTATTCCGATGAATATAATGAAGATATCACAAGAATGATAGCAGGTTTAAGACACATAGAGAAATTTCTAGACACCAAAGCTTTTAGGAGTAACGGTGCAAAATTAAGTCCGTTTCCAGTTTTTGGTTGCCAGCACATTGAGTTTGACACTGATGAATATTGGGAATGTGCATTGAGAACAATCAGTATGACAATTTACCACCCAATGAGGACTTGTTTGATGGGATCTAAATATGACAAGAGAACAGTGGTTGATCATAAACTTAGAGTCCATGGTATTAAACGGCTAAGGGTTGCGGATGCTAGTGTTATTCCTTTTGTAAGCGGCCATACAAATGCTGTAGCCATTATGATAGGCGAAAGAGTGTCTGATTTTATCAAAAAACATTATAATAAATTATAATTTATGTTACAGTGGTTTTATTTCAGGTAGCTTTTATAAAACTATTAGTATTGAACTGAAACATTAACACAGCTGTTATGCAAGCAAATATAGAAAACATGGTTATCATTCATTGTAGAAAAAAACAGTTACTCCTCATAAAAATTCTGTGTGGGAATGAAAAATAAGGTATTGTTATTTAGCAGATAACAAGGAGTGAAAGTAATATAATGTACCACTACAAGGATGTAGATGGATTTCCAAAATGACTTCCAAATTCATTTCAGTAGGTTCTCAGAAATCAGATTTGGTATAAAAATAGTTGTCATTGATTTATTATTAAACAGTATTTGTAACTAATAAACGTATTACAATATATCAGAATTATGGATTGCATTGTCTATTATTTATTAACTCTAGAAACACTAAATAAATGTATACACTATGGCCGTAAAGTATGGAACAAATTCATTTTTAGCTAAACAGACCATTTTAAGAAATAATCCTAAAACACGTCGATTTTTTATTTTAATTTACCGTATTTCAAAATAATAATCTAATATACAGGGTACATTTCTTTTAAATGGAACACCCCCATTTTGTCTCAATTTTCGGATTGCTCTAGCTGAGCTGATTCCAAAAATTGAGTGAATGAAACGACGAGTACTCAGTGTGTAAGTGTAAGTCACTCAGTTTACACTTCTGAATGGGACTTTTCATGATGTAAAATATACTTGTACACCCTCTTAAAAGGGTATTTTAATGTTTTTTAATCATTTTATTGTAACAATGACTTAACATCATACATTGCTTCATTTTGATTCACTGGATATTTTTTGACACCTGTTATAGGATATTTTTTTTATGACGACAGCTCTGAGAATGGCCTAATGGCCGAAAGCGCTTAGCTGCATTTTAATAATAAATACACACTGAGTACTCGTCGTTTCATTCACCCAAATTATATCTAGTATGTACACCATACCCACAGACAGTTCCGATTCCAAAAATGTATCACATGTTGATTCCAATTGGTACAGGGTGGACAAAAATACAATAGTTTTGTGTGTGCTCATAAAGTAACGCGTAACATTCTTTATTAATTAAATTAACAATATTATCAAAAATACTTATTGTCTAGCGGCAATTGGTTTAAATGTAACACCCTGTAGCTTGTTACATTTTTAGATTAATAATAATGAGCTGTTTCCAAACATGTTTGGTACTTGTGGTCTAGCAGACAGAATATGAAAGAAATTATTTCTTATCAATTTTAAAAAAAACATAGTTGTTTTGTTTTTTGTGAAATGTCATTATTTGTTTAGTAATTTACTGATGTTCAGTGACAGTTAAGTACTACAATATTTTTGGTATTCGTGAATGTTTTAATTATTGCTTAGATTTAATTTGAATTAGAAATGGAGTTAAGTGTAAAACAAAAAATTGAAATACTTAGGATGATTGGGTATGGAGACAGATCGCGAACTCAGATGAAAGTGTGCAATTTGTTTAATGATAAATATCCAGAAAGACCTATAACGCGTTCAACAGTCAGTAAGATTGAAAAGAAATTTCGAGAAACTGGTACGGTTGAAAATGTACGCAAATCAAGTCGTCCCTCTGCAAATGCTTATACAGCATTAGACGTTTTACTTAGTTTTGAAGAAGGCGCGCACACTTCTGTGTGTAAAGTTAGTCGCGATATCAGTGTTAGCAAAACAACCGTACAAAAATTATTAAAGCTTGAAAAAGGGCATCCTTATAAAATCAAACTTGTGCATGAATTAAACGAAGATGATCCCGATAGAAGAATCCAATTTTACGAAATAATGATGGATAAATGTCAGCGAGACCCTCTCTTGATACAAAACATTATTTTTTCTGATGAGGCCACTTTCACGTTAAATGGATTGGTAGACGTGGACCTATTGAATGGCCCGCGAGGTTACCAGATTTCAATCCTTTGGATTATTTTATGTGTGGCCATCTGAAGAATGTTGTGTATCAAACGAAACCAGCAAATATTCAAGAATTAAAAGAGATAATTCGGACAACAATAAACAATATTTCTCAAGGCACAATAAACAAGCTTCAACAAGAATTTGTACACCGTTTGGGTTACTGTCAAATACAGGCAAGGACTGCAGTTCGAACATTTATAAAGTCATGTATTTCATCATATTCTGTCCGCTAGACAATAAGTATTTTTGATAATATTGTTAATTTAACTAATAATAGTAGTGTGCGAGTAATAGTATATTACGTAACGTGTGTTGTAAGAAGAATTTTATGCACGAACGGAAAAGTTACGCACAAAGCCGCGTAGCGGCGAGTGCGTAATTCCGTGAGGGCGTAAAATGCGTTACAACACGAGTTACGTACTATACTTTACCTACGACCCGCTTGTACTTGTGTTTATAATCTTATTAAGGTATTTAAAGTACAAGTAAAAACGTACATCCTCGATGTCCAGCCAAGTTTTATAAAAGACTCTCCTCGATGCCCATCCAAGCATCTTAGAGGTTCACCCTCGATGCCCAGCCAAGTTTCGTAAAAGTCCGTCCTAAGTAGTATTTATTTTTATTAAAAATTTATGTAGAATTACCGGAATTGCATAAAATAGCGTATACACCTCTCGACTAAAGTGACATTAATCCCTTAGGTGGATTACTTCCCTCAGGAATGAAACACCACCCGCGGGATTAAATGGGCCACTTTAGTCGCTTGGTGTATAATATACTATAGTTTACTAATATGATATACATTCAGACAGCTAAAAGATGCGGATTGAATGAAACGGAACCAATTATCATATCATTCCAAATAACTCTTAGTATTAAATGCAATCTCATATCTAATAAATGTTATCTACCATTTATATATAGAATAAAATTCAACGTCAAATATCTAAGTAATACATTTTGAATAAAACAGCTACGTCTATTGACAGTTGCTAAGTGGTTGCTATGGAAGCCGTGCGATTTACTTTACAACCGTGCGTTTTGTTTTACCGTGCGTAATAGACGTCTTACATTGATTGCCGACTGTGTGTTTTTGACTACTTACAGCGGTGGTCGTAGGTAATAGTATATTAAGTACCAAGTGTCAAAACGGTTACTTTAGTCACGAGTTTTACTAGGCACGAGTGTAGCGAAGCGGAACGAGTTCCTTGAGAAACGAGTGACTAAAAGACGTTTTTAACACGAGGTGCTTACTATACTTTTTCTTCGCCCGCGGGAAGGAAAACATTATATTATATTTGAATTATATTCATTACATGACGGACGATGACTGACAGCTGACTGATAAATCAAATGACGCAGAATAACAAAATTATCAAGGAGCATGAAATTTAACATACAAAAGATACACTTGATTTGACGTTTAAAAAACAAAATATAAACGAGATGTGAATTTTCGCATTTTAAACACTAGTGTTTAAAGAGTCGTTTTGTGCATGTCAAACCCGTGTTCAAAGTGCGGTTTTAGTAGCGGAAGTAGAAAAAGAATGTTACGCGTTACTTTATGAGCACACACAAAACTATTGTATTTTTGTCCACCCTGTACCAATTGGAATCAACATGTGATACATTTTTGGAATCAGCTCAGCTAAAGTAATCCGAAAATTGAGACAAAATGGGGGTGTTCCATTTAAAAAATTGACGGTGACGTCATTACTCGAAAGTAATTCACCGTGTATATTAGATTATTATTTTAAAATACGGTAAGTTAAAATGAAAAATCAACGTGTTTCAGTTAGTGTTTTAAATGAAACTCACGGTTTCTAGTTAATTCCACAATATAATAAAAGTTATTGAAAATTCTAAAAAATTGCCAATTCAATAATTTTTATTATATTGTGGAATTAACTAGAAACCGTGAGTTTAATTTAAAACACTAATATGAGCAGATTCCACGAAGTAAGGGTCGAGACAGTTAACGTGTTTCAGGATTATTTCTTAAAATGGTCTGCTTAGCTAAAAATAAGTTTATTCCATACTTTACGGACACAGTGTATATTTACTCGGAATCTGCCTCAGTGTCACTATTATAGAAATAAATGATTATTTGTGGTATATATGGACATATTTCTATATTTCAGTAAAAATTTTAGCCAAAGCTGGGATTTCATTTTAACAAACAAACAGAATGATACGTTGAATTAAATTTTTAGTTGTTTCATAGAAGGTTTTAACTATTCCTGTCCAGTGTTTCTACATACTTTGATAGTAAGATACACAGTTAATTTAGCAACTCCTAAAAAGGAAACACATCGATCGCCGCTTGATTAATGCATTGACTAGTACTTGGACATATTATATCTAGATTTCCGCTTTCTCCAGCCGATTCATATTTACTTTCCCAGGTAAGTTCAGCCTTTCCGGTATGAAGTAAAATGTGGTGCCTTTTTGAACACATAGAACAGGTTTTATCCCAAGAACAAGCCCTAACTCCGTGGCTAGTTGATAAACACTTAAACATCAATTTCTATCCCGTACTGTCTCATACCTTGTAGTAGGAAAAAGAACCTTACCTCTCTCACTACGACCTATAACATAATGACCCGATTTATGGCAGAAGGCACAGGCAAATTTTTTTGTTTATTTTGACTAATTACGGACTTATTACTAGAAAGAGAATTGCCGCTATTGGAATGTTTATTAAGATTCAATATTACTTTTCCGCCAACCCTATTTTCGATGCGAGAAAAGTACTGGTTTACCCCAAAAAAAGTTGGAACTTTCGATTTTTTTGAGTTATTTTTTCGTTTTTCAGCAAGAACAACATGAAAAAACTGTTTTTAGAAAAAAATCCTGTGTATGTTGTCGTCGGCCACTTTGCGTAACATGTTAGCACGATACAGCTTCCGGAGTGCAACAAGTCACCAATTTTATGATTGAATATCTTACAGATGAACCCTATTGATTTTTAGCTCACCAGAGCCAGTTTAACGGGTACTATGGTACTTAAAGTACGACATTTTTGTCATTATTGGAGAAATTTCAGTTTATTAGCACGATACAGCCTCCGGAGTGTATACAAGTGACCAATTTTTGATTTGATATTGTTCAGGGCTTCTCAGAGACGAACCCTAATGATTTTCAGCTCACCAGTACAACTGGACCCATAAATCCAAATATTCTACATGTTCGGTCATTTTGGAGAAAGTTCGGTTTGTTAGCACGATACAGCATCCGAAGTGTATATATGTGAACAAATTTATTATTGAAAATGGTTCAGGGCGTCTATTGATTTTCAGCTGACTAGAGCCAGTACAATGGATGCTATGGTTGTCGGGGATCGAACACAGGCAGTAACGTAAGCGGACTATATAATTGTTGGGGAGGTGGTTGATGACATTTAAAGACAAACTACCCTGTCTCCGCTGACCACGAAAGGGTAAACTAACTACTACGATGTCAATAAAATAGCCAGTTTATTTTCAATTGATCTTTAATGAAACGTAGCTTCGAAAGATTATAACAAAAACAAAATAAACATGTGAAAACGTTATAACTTAAAATCGTTCATGCCACTACTTGGCAACACTGTAATGTTAGCGTTTCGCGCTTAATATAAAATATTATTACAGGAAAAAATGTAACAGAGAACTTAGTAAATGTTTGTAAACACTTTACAGGAGTGATTACATAAATAGATATTGAGTATCTTTCAATAGAGACGAGAGACAATTAATAACTTGTAATTAATTGTAATTCGATGTAGTGAAAGAGAAATATACCGGCTTCTTGGGCAAAAGTACACGGTAGTCAAATGTGTTAGAGCGAGAACGAACTACCGGATTTCTTACGAAAGGTCACGGCGGATAAAAACGAGTTAGAGATAGAAAGAACTACCGGCTTTATTACGAAAGACCACGGCGAGTAAAACGGGTTAGGGAGAGAAAAAACTACCGGCTTTCTTACGAAAGGCCACCGCGGATAACAATCGCGTTGGGTTACATAACTAAAACACGCACAAATTAACCAACAACGCACTAACTTTACAACAAAGCTCCAACTTCTGACATGGGGTCAGTTTTGTCTACAGCGAGTAGACACACACACAGTAGGTGTGCTTCAGGCGAAGGCTACTTCAGTACTCTTGGCACAAATCAGTCAAATCACCACTCTTGGAAAGGAGATAAGGGTTCGCGCGCAGATAGGTTGCTGGTAGGCACACTGCACCGACTTGTGCGCAGGTTCCAGCACATATGTACAGGGTGTCTGGAAATAGATAATTCACACGGTTGGAATTACGTCGCGTAAATTCCAACATTCTGCCCGCGCGACAGAGTGAAAAGAGAGCAAATCAAACTTTAAGGTCATTACTCAACCTAAAAAAAGAGACTAATATTCATTTACTAATAAAACTTGAAACAACAAGAAAAAAAGGTAATATCAAAAAAAATAGTATGTTAATCCGCGTGAAAGGTCGGCGGATTCCACCAGTGTGCATTCACGCAGTATGATCTACCTTAGAGGCAGAGGGGAGAGGGCAAAACTTGGCGATAGGTCTAGTCACATCACCATCCTGAGTTTTAAGACGTGCTACTCGCACGTTACCTTCTTTGCCTTTTATTACCTCAACAATACGTGCTAAGAGCCACTTTATTAGGAGTGTATCTTCACCTTCGATTAACATCACTTGATCAACTTCTAGGTTGGCTGAGGGACGTGACCATTTAGATCGTTGCTGTAATCTGTGGAGGTAGTCTACCGTGCACCGTTTCCAAAAATGCTGCATTTTGGAGCAGAGTTTCCAAAATGAAAGTTTGTTATCAGGTTGAGTTAAATCTTTTTCGGGAAATGCGGTTAAAGGTGCTCCTATCAAAAAATGCCCTGGCGTGAGCGATTGAATATCCGAGGGGTCGTTAGAAAGGGCCTGGAGTTTAAAATAGCCTCCACTTGAGCAAGAATCATGGAAAATTCGTCGTAAGTATGTGCTTTTGACCGCAGCCTCCCGCAATCCCCCCCAATGGGGTGAGCGAGGTGGTATGAAACTCCATTCAGTCTCATTTTGGGACAAAAACTCACGAATCGTGTCGTAGCTACTTTGAGACTGAAAGAAATCATAAAGCTCTTTTAAACTGTTGCGTGCGCCGAGAAAGTGAGTGCCATTATCACTGAAAATTCGAGTGAGGTTTCCACGTCAGGAAAAAAATCTTTTTAAGGTAGCTAAAAATGTTTCTGTGGATAAACCGGTTACAAATTCGATGTAAACCGCCTTGGTGACCATACAAATGAAAAGAGCCACATAACATTTAATAAGTGGGGATTTACGCAACCTAAAGGATTTTATTATGAAGGGTCCAGCACAATTCACGCCCACTTTTTGGAAGGGACGAGCTGGGCAGACGCGATCCTAAGGGAGATCCGCCATGATTTGTTTAACTACTATTGCGTTGAAGCGATGACAAGTAACACAAGAGTGTATTATACGTTTAACTTCTCTGAGTCAATTTAAAGGCCAAAATCGTAATCTGAAATTCGAAAGCGTATTTTGAGCGCCTGCGTAGCCCAACCTAATATGTTCTTGGCGAAGCATGAGTGAAACCACATGCGTCTAAGAGGGGAGCAAAATGGGGTATTTGTGTGATTCAGGAATGTCTGCGTATGTAAATCTACCTCCTACGCGAAGAAAACCGCACTTAACAACAAAGGGTTTAAAAGAAATAATTTTACTATTATTCAGGGGACGATCCTTCAAGAGGGCATTTATTTCAATGTATAAGTGCTCTTTTTGAATAATTTTAATTATAAATTCTAGGGACAGCTCGGACACCGAGAGCGGTCCGATTTTCCTAACAGAACTCTTTAAATTGTGCGAAAAGTGCAATAAGTACGCCATGTTCTTTGTAATTTTGAGAAATTAGAGAATTTCTTAAAAAGAGATGACCAAAAGCTCATTTGTTGTGTATCTAGCGTGAGAGCAATTTTCTTTTCTTCTGGGGGATGGTTTACAATGTTGGGGGTAGCTTCAAAAAGAGATAGATTTGAATTGGGGTTTTGTAAAAATTCTGGTCCATGAAAACATGTGTCCCAGACTTTACAGTTGAACATTCCTCTAGACAAGGGGACTGCCGCATTGTTCTGAGAAGAAATGTGACGCCACTGGAATTTTTGCGAAAGAGAAGGTATTTGGGATACGCGATTAGACACAAGCGTGGTCCACCTACTTGAATGGTTTCCGATCCAACAAAGAGCAATCGAGGAGTCGGTCCAAAGGTTATTAGAATTGAACGAAATTTTATTTTCAAAAATTCGAGAAATTTTTACAACTAATTTCTAATCGGAATATTGTGATAGTTTTCTTAAGAAGGGCCACACGAGACTTTGCCGAGACAAGTAAGCAAGAAATAGTGAAATCTGAATATTGAACCCTTATATAGATATACAACGGCTCGGTACTCCAATGTGCTGGCGTCCGCGAAGCTGTGTAACTCGACGTTGGAGATTTCTTTGTTCAAGAACAAATTCCTAGAGATAGTCAAATTTTTTAATTGCAATAAACTTTTTACAAATTCTTGCCACAATTCTAAAAGCGTTGCATCTAGGATTTGCATATCCCAGTCAAGGTGGGACATCCAAATTTTCTGCATCAGAACCTTACCTGCTACAATGATAGGGTTTACCAAACCTAATGGGTCGAAACATGAGCTAATTACTGATAAAACTTTTCTTTTCGTACGAGGGTAAATATCTAACACTGAGGGTACTGAAATTCTAAACTCATCAAGCGAGGGGTTCCACTTAAGACCTAAAATTTTGCATGCGGATTCATTCAAATCGTTTTCCGATGCATTAGTATGAGCGATATCTTGTAAAAATTCTGTAGAGTTGGATTGCCATTTATGCAATTTGAAACCAGAGTTATTTAAAGCTGTGTTAAGCTGCAGATAAAGAGTTTTCAAGTCGGAGAGGGTTTGTGCACCCGAAAGAATATCGTCAATATAAGTTTGAGATAATAAGGCTTCTGAAAACAATGAGAGATCAGTATTTTTGTCTGCAATATCTTTGATAATCCGACAAGCTAAAAAAGGGGCGAAAGTTTGCCCAAAGGAAACCGTTTGCAATTCGATGCATTAGAGAGACTCTTGTGGAGAATTTTTCCACAACATATTTTATAAGAAATTTTGATTAGGGTTAGTTTTAATCTGGCGGAACATTTGTCTGATGTCTACAGTTAAAACAAATTTAGGAACTCGAAAACGACACAAAATGTCATACAGATCAGGCAGTACCGTGTATCTTTTGTACGATATACGATTTAGAGAAAGAGAGGACGATGTCTTGCACGAGAAGTAGAATACCACCCTGATTTTGGTGAATGCGCTGTCAGGACGGACAACGCAGAGATGTGGAACAAAATATTTATTAAAACCTTGCCTACTTAACGGCGAAGGTACTGTCCCTTGGGCAGGACTTAGAGAGGGGGTATGCTTAAGAGCTAGGGGTGTCACTTGGGCGTGAATTAGAGGGGTGTGCGTTAGAGCTAAGGGTGTTACTTGGGCATGACCTAAAGGGGTGTGCGTTATAGCTAAGGGTGTCACTTGGGCATGACCTAGAAGGTTGTGCGTTAGAGCTAAGGGTGTCACTTGGGCATGACCTAGAGAAATATATTCATCAATAAACCTGTTATATTCTGTAAACAATTCAGGGTTGTTATGGAGCTTTTTTTTCAGTGAGAGAAATCTGCGTTGTGCAGTAATAAAAGAATCGCCTAGCTTTGAAAATTCAAAGGGGGTGCGCAGTGGCATGTCTACCTGATAAGTACCGTTTTTCAAAATCTTGGTGGTAGATACAAAGAGATTTTCGACGTAATCGATTTCGGATGAGCGTGAAGAGTGCTTTGAATCAGGAATTTCCTCCTGATTCCAAAATTTGTTTAAAAGCGAGCCTAGAGTTGGTGGTTTATCTACTCATAAACCGTTTGCAGAGCCGCAACAGGACCCTGTTGAGCAAAAACACTGTGAGTGCGAAAGAGTTTGTTTTCATTTTCTTGAGCATACGACGGTATTTCCCCTGCAATTACCCATCCCAAGTGACTATTAAAGAGAACAGGGAGATCATTAACAAGATGTAAAGAACCCTGCGTAAGTAACGCGTAAAGCCCCGCTAAAACTTCCGGTAGAGAGGGAGTGGAAAACGAAGGATCTGCAAGGTGATTCAAAATAACTTGGGGTATCTTTAACTTACGGGAATAAATAGGAATCTGAGGAATTATTTTTGTTATATTTTCCAACACAGAAATGAAAGGGAAAAACATTTGTCAGGGTTTACTCTCGAGTGAATAATCAAATTGGTATATTCCTTTGAAACAACGGAATCTTGCGCTGAGATATTTGAAATGTGTAAATTTTGTTTCCTGGTAGCCAAATTTAAACGCTGAACACAATCGCGAGAAATGAAGCTGCCCTGAGAGCCAGAATCCAAAATGGCTTTAGCTACACAAGGGTTACCATTAGAGTCTTAGATTACAACTTGAGCAGTTGCTAACAATGTATGCGAGCTATTGTGTGAAAGGGCGTTCAAGCTTTGAATTTGCGTACTTGGCACTGGCGCAGAGGGAGGATCATGATTTGAGGAGTGAGGACTGCAAGTACTAGGGATCGGCGCATCGTGGCGAGGGTTAGGAGCGTTCCTAGTTCTAGACAAATTCTAACACCGATTTTGTTGACGAGTATCCCTATTGAATTGAGTGACGACTCTATTAGAATTTGCATTGGTTTGCGAAACCGGCCGATTATTGTTAGGACGCGAATCTAAATGCAATAAACTATGACGCATACCTTGACATGCGCTGCAACGATGCGCAGAAGGGCAATCGATTACCGCGTTATTTTTTCCTAAATAATTAAAACAAAGGGGTTTGATTTTTACAAATATGTGCCTCTCTTGTGGAGAGAGTGTACCGAATGCCGAACAAGAATAAATTATATGTGATTGCTAATAATGAGCACAACTACTCCACAGGTTTGGTGAACCTGGAGGAGAAACTCAGAAACTCGTCGGTTAGAATCGTTAGTCGCGTTCAAATTGACTCGAGAATTGGGGAAAATAGTATTTTTCCTATCCTGGAAAGCAGGTTTACGATTCTGCAGTGCATCAAAAGTAGATAAGTTTTCCAAAATAATGCTGCTCCGCTCGGCGAGGGTAATAAAATCTTTAAGAGTAGGGATATCGTTATGAATTCTCTTTTCCTCAAATATTTTACGAGATAGAGGGTCCAATTTTCTTTCAAACATAAAAACTATAAGTGCTTCAGTAACCACTTTTTTATTGATACCTAAATTATTTAGACACTCTAGCTCCTTAGTAAGATAACTCGTCAAATCTCTTAAATTCGCTGCGTTGGCTTTAACAATATTGGGGCAACTGAACAGGTTAGCTATGTTGTACCCTCGTGTATTTATGAATATCTTTGTGTAGGTAGAAGCATTGTATAAGGATAGGTAGAATGGTAGAAGGTATTACAAATTATCAAATTTTGTAATTGACAGAAATCGAACAGTCTTTTTCCGTTGTTATTTATCATTTTTCTCTATAGTTTCCTAGTACCATCTTATAGTTGTTGTCCTGTTTACATTACTCTGCTGTTAAAATCTCCTGCAATATATATACTTCCTTTTGACTCTTCTACTGTACTTGTTAAATCGTCCCAGAATTTTTCTTTTTCTTCTGCTTTGCCATTTTCATCCGGGCCATATACTGATATGGTCGTTCTAACCTTTTGTTTTTCGTTTCTTAGCTCTACAAGTAGTATTCTTTCAAATATCGCTCTATACCTTATAATTTGTTTTGCTAATTTTTTATGTATTATACATCCTACTCCGGCCGCGGCTCTCTGGTTTAAGTTTACTCCGCTGTATATTAGAATGTGGTCATTTTGCATTCGAATTTGTCCTTGTCCTTTCTTTTTTGTTTCGCTTATTGCTAGTATCTGTATAGGTTTATTTTTTGAAATTCATTTATTAATTCCACTTCCTTCCCTTGTAGACTTCTAGTATTCCAAGTCCCTAGTCTCCATATTGTTGATTTATTTCCAATTTGTTTTTCTTTCAGTTTTTCCTTGTTCCGTCCGTTTTTATTGCAAGTTTGTTTTGCTCTTTTCCTTCCTTATCTATCTTCTTTAGTTTTTTGTTGTTGTTTTAAATATTTTTTGGTATCTATCGTCGATGTTTTCCGGTGATCTTTCCCCTACGGTTCTTTTATGCCTGTCGATAGTAGATTGTTCCTCCTCCTTGTTTTCTTTGTTTGGTTTATTTTTCTCAAGTACTTCGTTATTTATTATTAATTTGTTATATTTTATTATCGCTTGTGTCCTTTGCTCATTGCTTCTTTTAGTTGGGGTATTAGTGCTCTTCTTTCCTCTTGAATATTCATTGGATAATCTTCATCAATCCATATTTCGGTACCTACCCATATCAATATTTATTCCAGTTTTCTGCATCACTACTTCTATTTTTCCTTTTGTTTCGGTTTCATCTTCCTTCTCTTCGTCGGTAACTCCCTATTTGTTTTTCTGTTTTACTTCTTGCAATTCTAACACGATGTTATCTAATTTCTGGGCCATTTCTTTCATATTTGTTCGATTTGTAGTAACATTTGTTCTATTCTAGCCATATCTCCCATTGTTACTTCTGATCGCGGAAAAAGCAGACGCCAGTCAACCCGTCGGAAATCTATAATAATATTTCTTTGCCTTACTGATTGTTCTGAGGGTCTGGCAACATCGTTTTTTATCTAGTCAAGGTTCTGTTGTACATAATATCTTCAAAGTTAATTACTTATTTCGATAACTCTTCACAGTGACTATAATGTTTTTTGGGTAAATACGTAAAATAGGTGTTTTTATGTCGGAATTTTTTTGGCTGAGCTGAGCCTAACACTTTAACTACACTAAATAACTTTTCTTGTAATTGATTTCCTTTACACCACTCAAATTTTCGGGTAAAATTCAACCACTAATTAATTTAATGTAGATGCTAAAGTATTCTCCATTAACTGCCATACATGAATATAAATTATCTTTGAAGCGTTGTCTGGAGCATTTCTAGAGTTAAATGGCGACATTCGGTAATAATATGTTGTCGTAACTCTCTAAAGAGCCTGGCTAAGTGGCTTAATTTTACTTTTCAACTATCCCCATAAAAAGTAATATAAGGGGGATAGATCAGGAGATCGTGGGGGCCATTCAATAAATTCTCTTCGTCCAACCCAATTTCTAGGAAATCTTTCATTTAAGTATTGACGAACCGCTACAGCAAAAAGCGGAAGAGCCACGTCCTGTTGAAATATTTGTTGATCTTCAAGGTACCGGTTATCATTTTTTATTAAGTCTGTTAACATTGGATCAACTGTGTCTTTGAGTAATTCCAAATACACATATCCAGTTAAATTACCTGGTAAAAATGAACCTACAAGACAATCGCTATTTATTCCAACCTAAACATTTAAAGTTTTTTGGATGTTGAGTATGTACTTCATAGAAACCTCTTGGATTGGAATCTGACCAGTACCGACAGTTATGTCGATTGACAGTCCCGTTGAGATAAAAACCGCATTCATCCGAAAAACAAATATTGCCTTGCTTCAGATGATTTTAGTAGCTTTCTTGTACTAAGAGTTGGACCCGCAACGACTTGTCCTAAAACGGCTACCACTTCCGCTTCGTTTCTTCCTGGGTGTTAAATGTTCGCTTTTTTATTTACTACAGATCCTAGTTATCGCCATTTTTAAATTAGTTCCAAAACGTACTACCTATGATTAATATGTTTGTTTGGGTGTCGCTCATTGATTTCCAGATGATTACGTGGTTGAGGTGAAATCTCCATACACCATAAAAAATTTAAATAATTATGTAAAAGATGGGGAATTTAAATATAAAGCCCAAATCCTTCTGCAAATGAAGGCCACAAACAAAAAAGGTATGTTTTTGGTTGAAGTGGGTAGACTATGAAGAAAATTCTATAAATAATATTGTTACACCTGTTCTATGAATGTCAGAATGACAGCTTGGAATGAAAATAAGAAGAGGGCTGAATAGGCGGAGTAGTCACAGTCACCTATCAAGGTGACAGTCTAGAATTTTCAAGATTTTTCTATTGTGTTCCATATTGACATACTAGTATGTTATAGAATATTCTAGTACTTTCTGGAAAGTTCTTTCTATATATATATAAATAGAGATCAGTTGTGGTAGAGTCAGTCGGTCAATAGTTTGATGTGTTACTAAGTTGAATTGTTAAAAAGTAGTATTGTATTTTGCCAAGTATTGAATAAAGTTGTGAAAGTTATAACAGTGGTGACAGCGGTAAAAGTAATTTATGGTCAATACTAGAAGTACACATTACGAGACCGATATGGAAGCTAATAGTGGAGCATTATCATGGTTTCTTCAGATGATGGAGCAAGGGAAACAAGACAGAAAACGAGGAAGAGGAACGAAAAAGAAATCAAGTAAAGGAGGAAGAGGAAAACCGTAGAAAACAAAAAAAGAAGATGAGGAACACAGGAGGATCGTGGAGAAGGAGGAAAGGAAGCAAATATTAGAGGCACTCTCCGACATTAGTTCTACATTTAAAAGTAAAATAGATAACAAAATAGATACAATGAAAGAAGGCCCAAAAACAGACATAAAAATAGTTAAGGAAGATGTGGCAACAGTAGAAAAATAATTAAAAACAGCAGAAAAAGATTTTAAAACGACAGAGAAGGATTTAAAAATCAGCTTGACCTAAGAAAAAAATTAGATGCATTAGTAAAGAAAATAGAAGCTAATCCCATTGATAGCAGTTTCATTAGTGACAGTGCCATAACTGAAATAGTAAATTTGAGACACAACCAGGTTATCAAGCCCCCTACATATGATGGACGTGGAATGATACTGGTGGACTATGTGTCCCAAGAATCGGCAGACTGGCTCATGAGGTCAGCGCCGAAATTAAACTCTTGGGAAGGACCCGACTTGGTGGCTCGAAGTGGAGACGACATCCCAAAGCCGGTCACCATAACGGTGTTATTCCCAAGAAGCCACGACATGAAATTGGAGAAGATCCTCCAACTTGTCGAGGTTCAGAACTCCAACCTCACTACTGAGGCTTGGAAGATCCTGAACGCTAAAAAAGAGGGACAGGGAACTATCTTCACGATTGGGATCGATCACCAATCTGGGGAGGCTTTGAAAGCAGGAGGTTACGCGCTAAACTTCCGTTTTGGGTGTATCCCTGTCTCGGGGCTTGAAAAAAAAGAACCCAGCGGAGGATCCAAAGGACATGGAGATACCCTCCACATCCGGAACCTCTGTAAAAGGGGGACAAAGGCGAAAGCTTTACCTTGGGTCAGCCCGAGATCTCCTCCGGCTCTGCTGGGGTGACTGGGGATGCGGAGATCGCCTCTGCATCCCGGGAAACTGGGCGGAGTGGTCTGGGGGTCGAGAGTCTGACTCGAGATCAAGAAAACTGCTCGAACTCCGAGAAAGATATTGCCATGGTGGTCGAGGAGGGTCAGGGAGAGATAAAGGAGGGGGATGAATAGATGCTGAGTAACTCGGCCTCTCTCATCCATAATAATTCACCTTCACGTTCACGAATGTATCTCAGATTAACCTGCATCACACGAAGGGAGCTTCAGCCGTTGATTGCAAGGTTGTTCGCTAGACTACAACTGGATATTGTACTGATCCAAGAACCATGGATCAACAAAAAAGGCCAAATCAAAGGTTTGGCATGCAAGGATTCTAAATTGATTTATGATCAAAGGCAAGTATCTCCGCGTGCCTGTGTAATTATATGAAATAACACAAAATATATTTGTGTTTCAGAATAAGTGTCATGGAGAACTTGTTCCAATCATGGTTCACCTCAACATTGGAGGTATCGACCGAGACATCGTCATTGCCTCTGCCTACTTCGCTGGAGACGGGCCGATGACACCGCCAGAAGAAGTACAAGAGCTAGTGAGACACTGCAATAGCAGACGGCTGCCAATTATAATTGGTTGTGATGCCAACGCACACAATATCGTATGGGGAAGCACTATCCACAACGCAAAAGGTGAGTGTTTATTAGAATATCTCTTAGCAAATAACCTTGAGACCTTAAACGTAGGAACAACCCCCCCTTTTGTAACGAGAGCAAAAGAAGAGGTCCTGGGCGTAACAATTGTTAATGTTGCTGCTAGGAAAAATGTAGAAGATTGGAGGGTGATGAGCGAGCCATCACTTTCCTACCATAGGATCATCGAATTTAGGATAGAGGGAGAACTACCTCGATTTCTACAATCCGAAATCCTAGAAATACTGATTGGTCTCTTTACAAGACTAATCTGAAGGAAAATTTGGAACACGTCGAAATAAATGGGGTAAATCACCCGCACTACGACCTGGAACAAAGAATCGAACAGATCAGTGAGGCAATAATGGAAGCTTTTCATTCCAGTTGCCCACTGTTAAAAACTCGTTCAGAAAAGGATGCTTCTTGGTGGAATGAGAACCTGTCAAACTTCAGAAAAGAAGACCGTCGGCTCTTTAATAGAGCCAAACGTGACGGTAATTGGAAGGGGTACACTGAGAAGCTTACTCAGTACAATAAAGAGAATAGGAAGGCCAAAAGGCTTAATTTTCAAGCCTTTTGCGAAAAGATCACTTCCACTCACACAGCGGCCAGACTACAAAAGGTCATGGCAAATGGGAGAGCTAACCCCACAATGTCGTTGAAAAAACCAGACGGATCATACACGGAAGGTGAGGAGAAACGATCGATTCTTCTTCTTAGAACCCACTTTCCAGGTAGTGAACCAGCAACAAGCACTGGAATAGCAATGAATTACTCCAAAAAATCCCGCAAGGAAGATTGGGACATTGCTATGAAAATATTCACCAGACAACGGTTGGAATGGGCAATAAGTACCTTTCAACCATATAAATCACCAGGAGTGGATGGAATATTTCCAGCACTCCTACAGCAAGGGATAGTGGAGATTCTTCCTCACCTGCTGAAGATTACAAGAAGCAGTCTAGCAGTGGGTCTAATACCTAGAAAATGGAGAAGGGCAAGGGTAACCTTCATACCAAAAATAGGGAAAAAGATGGGACTGATCCCCGATCTTTTAGACCAATCTGCTTAACATCGTTTCTACTGAAAACGATGGAGAAAGTAGTGGATAACTACATAAGAACAGAAAACCTGGAGAATATACCACTTCATAAATATCAGCATGCCTACAGAGCGGCTCGATCAACTGAGACGGCTCTGTATCAGCTGACCGAAATCATCCAGAGAACTCTGAACAAATAAATCGCAAAGTGCGCATTCCTGGATATAACTGGGGCCTTTGACAACACAACTCATGTGTCTGTCAAAGAAGCATCTTCTGTTTGTAAAGTATATGTTGTAGTTTTCAAATCCTTGATTATAATTTTTATTTTTCTTGATAATTCTCTATTTTCATATCTCTTCCTATTGACATATATCTGCCAAAATTTTTCTGAGTTCCTACCGCTACTTCTCAATCCATCTCATTTTTTCTAAATCCACCTTCAAATGGTTTTTTTCATCTCTATCTCTATTGGCGCACTTGAAACGCGAACTTCACTACCCTCTTATAATTATTACATGTTAATTATTTATAAACTCTTAAATTTTTTACTTATATATCTATTATAATAATCTAATACGTAAAATCAGTTACTTCCAAATTTTTTGTAGGTTATCTGTCACAATGATTTTGATGTGTATATAGGGTGTCTCAAATGATCATGTATACAGTGTGTCCCAAATAAATGATTCTAATAAATCTGATTTAGAAGTAATAATAATATATTTTTTTTATAAAGTGTAGTGCATTATATTTTAAATAATCAATATGTTACCAGACTTCTTTAATGGAGATATTTTTGTTTTTACATTTAACAATTTTTTACTCACGTTACTTTCTGTTTTAAAAGAAGTTGTTGTATTTGTTGCTAAAGATTAATATCTTTGAAATAATATTAGGAATATTTCCTGCATATGTGATGGTTTTATAACTTTTTATTTTTTTAGTTTGTTTAGGCAATATTAGTTGTAATGCCACTTTTTCCTCTTTTTTATTAATTATTTTATTTATTATATATAATGGATAACCGTTGGATGTCGCTATTTGTATTAATTTCTCTATCAAAATTACATTTATTGATGTGTTCTGAAAATGCTCTATGTATCATTGAATTATATGCCGCCAATTTATGTGATATGGGATAATTCGAACTATATGGAATAGTCACATCAGTGTGTGTTGGTTTCCTGTAAATTGAATAATCAAGTACATTATTAACTCTTTGAATTTTTTTTATTTACAATAACCGCTTGTACCTCTAGGGTAATTAGCAGAGTAGTCTACAAATACATACAAATTTTCAATGAGAATTGTTACAGTTTATGAAAAAAGTTTATGCTTTTCAGGGTGGAAATAATTTTCTGAGGGTTGCAATTTTCTCCAATTGTCTCTTGAAGGGTTCTTCCTATATTGAAGGTTCTTCTTTCAGTTTCATATGATGGACACTAATAAAATATGAGACACAGTTATAGTTTTATCACATAAGGCACAAAGTGGAATAGGCTCTTGAGTCATTAGGTGTTCGTGCGTTAGCCTGGTGTGTCCGAGACGGAGTCGTGTGATGATGAACTGGTGCTGACGTTTGTTTGTGTTGTATTGCCATTTTCCTGTGTTGAGGTTTACCTGTTGGAGTTTGGATGTTTTTTGTTTCCATTCAGTATTCTAATTGTTAAGTATCTGGTTGCGGAAATAAGGTTTTAAATCTGATGCAGCTGTGTGGTATGTGGACGTGTTCGGTTGATTTGCTGCGGTAGAGGAGTGTGTGTCTGCTGTTTCATTTCCTTTTATTCCCATATGAGATGGGACCCATAGGAAAGCAATATCTTTATTAAATTTACTAAGGTCGTGTAACTCGTGTTTGATGTATGAAGCAATTGGATTTTTGGGTATATCTTGGTTAGTAAAGCTACAGCGTTAAGTGAGTCGGTAATTATGAGGTGTTTGTCCTTGGGGCTATTACATACAAGTTTTGTGGCCTCTATAATTGCGTGAAGTTCGCCTGTAAGTATGCTTGCAGTGTCTGGCAGGTTGACTGTTATTATCTCACTGGGTGCTCCACAGCTGCTGCAACTCTTTCCATGGTTTTAGACGCGTCAGTATATATCTCAGTGTAACCTTGAAAGTTTAGAAGATATTGTGAGAAGATGTGAGGGCTGGTATTTTGTTTTCTGCATTGTCAAAGAGATGTGTTAACAGACGGAGGACTGATCAGCCAGGGAGCCGAGAAAGTGCCATTAGATGCGTTGAAACGAGTCATGCTTCCATTGTTTAACAAAGCAAGATTAGAGTTATGTATGAAGTTTTGTATTTTTCGACCTCTTGCATCTATTTTTTGTGAACCCCAAGAGTAATGATGTCCATTAAAGTCTCCCAAAATAATACGGGGATTTGGTATTTGAATTACGAGTATCTCCAGTTCGTTTTCCTCTAACACAACGTCTGAAGGTAGGTACAGGTTGCATATGTGTAATTTGGTTTCTTCAAATTAGATTTTATATAAATTGCAGTTCCCTCGCTTACTCTGTTTCGATTACGATTTTTAGAAAAATTTATGTTGTTTTTAAGGATGTGTGTTTTGTCGTTTTTAAAGTGCGTTTCTTGAAGTGCTATGACGTCTGGTGCGTTTTCGGCTAATAATAACTTGAGCATGTTTAGATGGATATAATATCCATTTAAATTCCATTGTAATATTGAGTTGAAGATTAGTTTTAAGTTTCAATACGTGCTGTAACTAGGTATCGATATCCAGATGTTTTTCCAATTTTTTTCTTAGTTTAGTACAGCGAGTTTTTGTGGTTCTCTCGGTTGAGTATGGATAAACTTGTAAGAGCAGTTCGATTAGACACTGTATGTTTGAAGTGTACTCTGTTGCTAAGTTTAATGCATCTCTGTCCTTTAAGCCGTATGAATGTTCAAGCAGATATTTGGACTGATCTATGTTGAGTATAGTAGAGTGGGTTTGGTCTTCAAAAAATTTTGTAGCTGCTGCAATGTGTTCTGGTTCGATTGTAAAGTTAGTTTTGGATGGACTTTGCTTTCTTGCTTTCAGTGAACGTTTTGATGTTTTAAAATATGTGTTTAAGTCATCAGATGGTGGGAGCTCCTCTCTGGATGGTGATACGATTTCCGAATGTGTGCGTTTGTTGGATAGTTGTTTGTTTAGTGTGTTACTGTTGTCAATTATTTGGTCTTCCGTAGTGCTGGCGGTAGGCGTCGGGAGAGTTAAAGAGCCTGGTGGGAAGATGGTTGGTGGATTTAGTGAGGTAGAGGTGTTTGTGTTGGAGGTATTAATGTTTTGAGGGTTTAGGTTTGGAGTGGAGGATTCAACGGTGTGGGAGTGGGAGCTGCTGGTTCATTAGGGACGAACTGTGTATTTGGGCATTTCGATGCTTGGTATCCAGTGAGTTTGCATTTGAAACATCTCTGGCTGTCTTGTGTAATGAATATGCGATAAGAGGAGTTATCATCGCGAATGTCCAGGAAGTCAGGGATTGAAAGGGTGACAGGTGTTGCTATATATACTTGACGTCTGAAACTTAAAATGTGTGTGTATGCCAGATCTGTTGCACCAATTCGTAGAAAGGATAGTGAAGATAATAATGTTAGTCCTATATTTTCGAGCTCTGTGGAGATAGTTTCGTGCGGAATTGTAGGGCATACGTTGGATAAGACAATTCTCTCAGAGGGAGTTACTTTAATTTTTTCTCCGTTAACTGTAATTTCACCATGAAGTTGTAGGAAATTATCGGCACAATTTTTGCTCGAGAGATAAACGCATACTCTGTTGTTTGATACCCTTGATGAAAAAAGTATGTTTTTTTGTTCTAGAAGTGGTCCAAATTGAAGAAGGTAGTCCTGAAGTTTAGCTCCATTAATGGCGTTGAAAATAATGGCTTGATCTTTAGTAGGATATTTAGTCGTGGTTTGGCTTAGAACGTTGGAGTATGATTTCGGCATTGTGTTGGTAATGTTTGTAGAATTTTCGGGTAATGGATCAAGTCCACAGTTATCAGTTTCCATTTTCGTTTAATTTATAGCGAGTTTTCATAATATAGATTAGTGTGTAAATAAAATGTAGGTTACTCACAGTTTTATTGTTTTATCACTTTTACTGGAATACACTACTAGTTCTTGCACAGGTAATTAATAATAGATTACGAGACCAGCTAATTCAGATTCAGATTAAACTGTTCTTTATTGGATTTTTATGGTTTCCCTGGTTACAAGTAACTAAAAATTAATATACAGAGTATGCCGATGGACTGGCGATTTTTAGTTTCCTTGCATGTGTCGGATTGTCTTCAACGGCTCCTTGTTCAACGAGCATTATCCATATCTTCTGGCGTGGTTAATAACTTTGTACCTAATATCTAGTTGTGACTCCCAGTATCTTTCGGCTGAGGTATCCCTGAAAAGTAGCTAAAAAACAGGGTTTCAAAATTGAAATGGGGAAATTAGATTTCGAGAAGGCAACATGACTGACGTTGGTTTTTGCGTTTTTTGTTTATTAGGAATATATTTTATTTTGTGTGAGGGGTATCACAGCGCATTTTTTGCGCTTATACTACCCCCACGATGAAAAAGTGTGCGGGGTTTTGAAAGAACCTAGTTATGTGATTAGCTATCCATGCAGAAGCCTACACCCACTATCGCGGATGCCTTCTGCGCGATTTGCGTCTATGAGTTTTCTACGAAGATCTTGTGGCAGACAGTAGTTATAAAAATTTGCCGATATTTTGTTTATAAAGTCTTTGATGGTAGGTATGTTTGCTTTTTCATGTAACCAAGGGGTTTTTGGGAGTTTTGGATAAATCGTGTTATGTTTAATAGCCATTCTTAGACATTTGTTTTGTATTACCTGCAATGAGTGGAAGTTGTGTTGAGTACCAGTGTAATATATAGGGGCTGCGTATGTGAGTATTGGACGAATAATTTATTTGTAAATGAGTATTTTGTTTTGGCTTGAGAGTTTACTGTGGTTGCAAATGAGTGGGTAGAGTCTACCCATTGCAATCTTGACCTTTTTTATTTGCTGTGCAATGTGCGCATTTGCGTTAGTGTTACTTTGCATTTTATATCCCAAGTAATTGATATTTATACTTGGGGCAATCAAATGACCGTCTACACAAAGCTGTGATTGCAATGGGGAGGCTCTTCTAGCTATTCTCCTGAGTAATAAATACTCTGTTTTGGAGGGGTTTATAGCTAGTTTGTGTTTATTAAAATTGGGAATAATTTCTGAGTTGATGTGTGTTTGTATAGTGTCAAGTGCATGTTCGGGGTCCTTTGCAGATACTACAAAACACGTGTCGTCAGCGTACATGGCGGTTAATATTTGGGTTGTGGTTGGAGGGTCGTGGATGAAGATGGAGTATAACAAAGGTAATAGTACCGACCCTTGAGGGACTTCGGCTTGGATGGAATATGGACCTTGCTGTGTGATCATCAATTTTTGTGAAAAATGTTCTGTTTTTGATGTATTGAGTCAATTATTTTGATTAAATAATTTGATGTTTTTAGCGTAATTAATTTGTACATTAGTCCCTCGAGCCATACGGAATCAAAAGCCTTTTGGATGTCGATTGTGGCCATTATGGCATTTTCTTTCCTGTGGAAGCCTTCCCGGATGTGGTTTAATACCCGGATTATTTGTGCGACCGTACTATGGCCGCTTCTGAAACCGTACTGCTCGGGAGGATACTATTATTTTTGTCAGTAAACGCTTGCGGTATTTTTTTTTTTTTTTTATTATGTATATATTTTATTAGCAATCAAAACTTGAAAAGTTCTATAAGCTAACTGGTTGGCTTGAGGGCGGTTGGCTCCTGCTGGCGTGGTGAGACCTTCTCCAGTGATGGGGTCTCTTCAACCATCTTTCAGGTCAGTTGTCCAGTTCCTTTTGAGTCTTCGGTTAAGTTGAGGTTCTAGGAGTGGATGGAGTATTGGATTAACATGTAGTTCTAGTCTACTGCAGTGTTTTGTGCTTTGTTTTGCAATTTCATCTCGTATATAGGGGATTTTTAAGTCTTCATGAAGAGTTTGATTCGTCACGTACCAGGGTGCATTTGTTATTATACGTAAAATTTTAGATTGACTTCTTTGGATGATGTTTATATTTGATTTGCTCGCACATCCCCAGAGTTGAATACCATACATCCATATTGGTTTTATAATTGTTTTGTATATAAGTAATTTGTTTTCCAAAGCCAGTTTCGATTTTTTACCGATTAGCCAATATAAGTCTTTTATTCTTAAGTCGATCTGCTTGCGCTTCTTACGTATGTGTTCATTCCATGTAAGTCTTGAGTCGAGATGAATTCCAAGATATTTAGTGCTGGAAGTTTGTGGTATTTGAGTGTTGTTGAGAGAAACTGGAGGACACTGGTCTCTTCTTAGGGTAAAAGTCACTTGGACGGATTTAGACTCGTTCGTTTTAATTTTCCACTTATTTACCCATGTTTGTATGTCATTTAGTTGCCTTTGTAGAATGATGGACGCTGTTACTGGATTTTCGTGAGTTGCAAGTATGACGGTATCGTCGGCAAAGGTGCCCGTGATAGTGTCATTGCTTGTTGGAAGGTCTGCTGTGAATAGTACGTACAATAACGGTCCGAGAACACTTCCTTGAGGGACTCCTGATTTTATTGGATAGTTGTTTGACGTACTTTCGTTGACTCTTGTTCTAAATTCTCTGTCACTCAGGTAGGATCTTAATAGTTTGTAGTAGGAGATTGGAATATATTTCTTGATTTTATAAATTAATCCCGTGTGCCAGACCTTGTCAAAGGCTTGGCTGACATCCAGGAAAGCCGAAGTGCAGTACTGTTTGAGTTCCATGGCTAGATTAATACAGTGAACCACTCTATGCACTTGCTGTACTGTAGAATGCTCTTTGCGGAAACCAAATTGGTGGAGTGGTATCCATTCTTCTGTTTCTGGGTCAGATTCGATCCTTTGTAGCAATAGTCTTTCGAGAATTTTAGACACCACAGGTAACAGGCTTATGGGCCTGTATGATGAGACTTCGTTTGGGTTTTTCCCTTGTTTTGGAATTAGTATAATTTCTGCGGTTTTTAGCAGTTTTGGCCAATAATTTAAGCGTATGATGGCATTAAATATGAGAGTAATGTACACAATTCCTTTTCTAGGGAGTTCCTTAATCATTGTTGGGGTTAATTTGTCTATACCCGGTGCTTTTCTTGTATTTAAGTATTTGATTTCTCGTTGGACTTCATTCACAGTTAGTGGTCTTATTGGTGGTATATGCATTGGAATGTTATTTATGTCTCTTTCCAATTCGTTATCTGGTTGATCATCGTTTGGAGTAAATACCTGTGCTAGATGTTCGGCAAATAATTGAGTTTTTTCATCGTCGTCTCTGGCCCATTGTAAATTCATGCCACGTTCGTCTCTGATAGGGGGTACATGCGTTTTGGGTTTTTTGGAATTTTTGATAGGTTTCCATATTGAATTATCATACCGATTGAGATTAGTTATATAGTGTGTGAATGAACTTTCTTGTGCCTCTTTTAGCTTGGTTTTCAGCTGATTACTTATCCTGTTTAGTGTGGTCTTGTCTGCTGGTGCGTGAGTTTGATGCCATCTTTTTCTGGCTTTTCTTTTCTGTGCTATCAGCTTTTTAATTTCAACTGGAATGTTGTGCGTTTCATTACCTGCTTTTGTCACTGGTGTGGCATTTTGTGCAGCAGTTTTAAGTTTATTGTTCAGCATTGTTAGTGTTTCATTTATATTATCAGTTGATTTGAGGCTTACGTGTAGGTTTATTTCCTCTTCTAGCTCGGTACGATATTTTTCCCAGTTTGTTTTGTTGTTGTGCAGCTTTGGTGTGACCTTTTTGTAGACTACAAAGCAACTTATGGTGGCTATGATTGGAGAATGATCAGACGAGAGATCATGGCTTGGAGTAATATCCATATAGGCAGGGGATATTCCATTGGTGATGAATAGATCCAACAGGTCGGGTATTTTATTTGGGTCAGTCGGCCAATAGGTAGGAGTCCCAGTTGATAAAGCGTGATAATTGTTTTCTTGAATAAGACTCATTAATTCCTTCCCTTTAGTTGTAGTAAGACGTGATCCGTATAATATATGCTTACTGTTGTAATCTCCTCCTGCAATGAATTTGTTGCCCAGAGTTTCAAAGAAGTCCTTGAAGTTTTCTTTCTTCAGGTTGTACCGAGGTGGGCAGTAAACTGCTGCAACTGCTAGGTCATAAGTTCTCATGTATACTTTTATAATTGTAGCTTGTAGTGAATGTTGTACATATTTTGGTAGTTCTACATGTTTTATCGTATTTTTTATTATAATAGCCGTTCCAGCGTGGGCAGTGTTGTCTGGATGGTTTGTGAAGTAAGTTGTATAACTTGGTATTTTAAAGTAAGACCGATCTGTGAAATGACTTTCACTTATTAAAAGGATATCTATATCGTTATGTTGCATAAACAGTTCAACTTCGTTTTTATGTTGCAGGAGCCCATTGGCATTCCATTCTGCAATCTTGATGGAACTATTGAATTTTACTTATTAAGGTCGTTAGCATGTTTAAAACCATGCTATTTTGTTGAATTAGCTGTTGAAACATATTTTTGAATTCTTCTAAGAATTTGTTCATTATTTGATTAATATCTGTTTGTTGTTCGCTACCATTTTTTAATGCATTTGCATAAGTCTTGTGATTTTGATGTGGGTGTTGGATGTGAGGCACCGTTGTTGGAATTTGGTTAATTGCGCTGTTTGTTTTGTTACTTGAATTTTGTTGGATATTCATTCGGTTGTTTGTGTTGTTTGATCTTGTTAGATTGTGATAAAATTCACATCCCTTATAATTGGCTGGATGAGGACCATCGCATAAGGCACATCTAGCTGGAACATCTTTACTTTTAGTGCAGGTTGTAGTATTGTGACTTCCACCGCATTTGACACATACATACGGCCTGTTACAATATGATCTAGAATGTCCATATTGCTGGCATCTCATACATTGTGTGATACCTTTTGTTTTCTTTGGTGGTTCTACAAGTATTGCTCTGTTTTGAAGATTTTTCAGTTTATAAATGTCTTTGTTGTTATTCGCCGGTTCTAGGTCGACAAAAAAGAGATTTAATGGTTCTTTGGTTATTCGACTCTTGCAATTCATCACATTTCTAACCGTATGTCCGTTTGCTGCTAACTCAGTTTTGATTTCATCTATGTCAGTTGTGTGGTGCAAATATTTTATCACAATTCTATACGCACGTTCATCCTTGGGCTGGTAGGTGTGATGTATGACGTTGTTGTCTCTCATTAATTTTATTATCTTCCTGTAAGTATCTGGTGTGTCACTTATTATTTTAACTGTGTTGTCTACTATCAATGTTTTTGTAATGTATTGTTTTCTTTCCACTACTGTATTAATTTTGGCTTCCATTTCTTTGCAGTTGATTACCCCATAGATAAATATTGGAGGAGGTCTTGGTGTTACGTTTTCTTCTGTGTTTTTGTCTCGACTGCCATCTGCATTATTGATTGTGTCACTGGTTTCGTCACCTGGTTCATTTGCTAACGGACTGAACTTATTATTTGTAGTAGTTTCAGGATGTCTACTGTCTTTGTTAATTTTTCTTTTTTTAACTCTTTTCTTTATCTCCTGCCAGGGATTTTCATTTGTGATATTATTTTGCTCGCTCTCCTCAAAACCAGGGAATTCTTCATCGCTAGTAGATGTCATTCTATACAGGTATTGACTACTGCTTGGTATGTGCTGTGTAACATTTGCTTGATTACTAGGATACTGGGGTTGTAAAGCATACATACTAGTGCCATATGAATTTGGTTGAGTAAAAGTTTGAATTTGTTGTGGTATTTGTGTGTTATAAAATGGGACAGCCTGTATAGCACTGTTTGTAGGAATTATTTGTTGACTGTTAATTACTCCTGGCCCATTAAAGGCAGGTAATGAGTTCATATTATTAATTAATTAGTTTTTCAGTTTTTATCACTCACTGTTGATTTATTTTTAATGATTCACTGTTTTTGTTGGTTTTTGTGTTTATGTTTATCGTAGCGCGGTTGATAAGAGAAGTAAAAGTACGTCTTTACACTACGAAACTCAAATGAATACTGCGGTATTTTTAAAATAATTTTATCTATCACCTTTGCTATGTTATTAAGGAGGGATATTGGTCTATAACTATCCACATAACAGGGTTATTTTTTCGCTTTGATGATGGGTATGATATTGGATATCTTGCATATTAGGGTATTGACCTGTTTTAATTATGAAATTTATTATATAAGTGAGTTGAACGATTGCCTTTTTTGGTATATTTTTAAGGATGATGTTTGGAATGCCATCTACTCCTGGGGCTTTTTTGTTTTTTAATTGTTGAATTGTATTATATGTTTCTGTGCAAGTTGCTAAGTTTTGTGTGACCAGCTAATTAGTTTGTCGATATATACGTCAGTTCTGTTTCGATGTCAGAACGGTACTCTCTTTGAATTTTTAAATCAAGAATAGATTTAAAAATTCAAAGAGTTAATAATGTACTTGATTATTCAATTTACAGGAAACCAACATACACTAATGTGACTATTCCATATAGTTCGAATCATCCCATATCACATAAATTGGCGGCAGATAATTCAGAACCCATGAACAAATGTAATTTTGATAGAGAGAAATTAATACAAATAGCAACATCCAACAGTTATCCATTACATATAATAAATAAAATAATTAATTAAAAAGAGGAAAAAGTGGCATTACAACTAATATTTCCTAAACAAACTAAAGAAATATGTAGGAAATATTTCTAATGATATTTCAAAGATAATATATTTAGCAACAAATACAACAATTTCTTTTAAAACAGAAAATAACGTGAGTAAAAAATTGTTAAATGTAAAATATCCCCATTAAAGAAGTCTGGTATATATAGACTTGAACGCCCAGAATATAATGCTGTCTATTTGGGTCAAACCCTTAGAAATTTTGAAATCCGATACAGTGAATACTTACGAGCATACAGATTAAAACTACCAGATAAATCCCACTACGCAAAACATCTACTTGACACCTAACACAGAACTAGAAGTACTACATATTTGCGATAAGAAACAAGAACCGGATTTCCTCGAAGAATTAGAAATTAGAAGACAGAAGAAACCCACAATATCAAGTTGTCAATGAACAGATAAATCTAGGCAAAATTACAAGAGTAAAAAAATTTTATAACTAAATTGTCCATGGTATGAAAATATTTTTTTCAAATCAACTGACAGATCAAAAACTTCTGTAAATTTTAAGGTTAGGGCACCCCTAAATAACCCCCCAGAATGGTTCGATCGCCTTCCACTTACCACTACTTAATGCCCTTAAGAGTCTCATATAGTGTACCAAATTTGGTATTTTTAAGTTAAAGGGTTGCAAAAAAAATAATTTTTTTCGAAATATTGGGTCCAACTTTGAGGCCCTATAACTTCTCAGGGGTGCAACTTGGTATAGAGGTAAATTGCCCCCAATCGTCATTTGTTGGGCTCCCCTATCCGCCCCCGCTCTGTGTCGGTTCTTATGCGGGACACCCTGTATAGTGGAATTATTTAGAAACAGTACACCTAACAATTTGATATGAACATGTTCTTTACAAAAATGATTGCATTTTAGATGAAAGAGTTTTATTATTGAAATTTGGAAAAAAGCTATAATTTTATAAGGTAAAATTGAAAACATACAATTTAAATTTAAAATAAGTTTTATTCACTAAATATCTTCAATATACCTAATGACAAATGTATTCATATTAATATACTCTTGGACATTTTAACATCAATTTTGTGGTCTCAAATTGAAAAAAAAAACACTTGCCATAGATCTTTTGTTACAAATCTCTTAATGTAACCAATTCTTTAGAAACCCACTTACGATATTAGGTGAAAGGAATGTTACAAATCGACATTTAGGACAAAAACTTTCAACAAGTTTACACAACTATTCATGTGTATTTTTATTAACACGATGACTGCCATGTATGTACAGGTAATATTTAACAACCATATAATTATCTACAAAGAAAAATGGTTTCATACATTGGAAACATTAATAAAGCATGAAATGAAAGTAAGTGTAAAGATATGAAGAGTAACGGCAGATAAAAGTCTAGAGCTTAATCAGGAGTTGATATAAGCCTAATTTACAAAATTGAATATTATTAAAGCGACCAGCTTGGATCTTAAGTGATAGAGAAAAAAACAATAGATTTAAAAAATAGCTGGAACCATAAAGTAACATAGGTAAAAGGAGGGAATTTTTGATTAAATGTTATAATATAGTTATTTATACTACAAGGGATGTAAGTACCATTTACTAGTCGAGGACGATTTTGCGCCCGAGCGATAGCGAGGGCTGGCAATAAAGTTCGAGACTAGTAAAAGTACTTACATTCAGTGAAGTATATAAGATTTCTTCTACTCCCTGCATAATTTACTCTTGGATTTTTATTAATTTAATTCGATACTTTTCGCATAAAATTATGAAGGCAGCTCTGACCAGTTTCTATAGCGTCATACGGATTTTTATTTTATCAACAACGTAACCTGACAGTTTATTATCAAAAATTGAGAGAAATTGAAATTATTGATTTGAATAATACCCAAATGGATATAGAAGAATCAGCAAATTTCGCTTGTCTATCGCTGCTGCCAGTAAAATCGAAGAAGAGGTATAAAGCAACGTATCAATACTTTAAGAAATTGTGCCAAACAAAGACTGCTAACGCAGTTACAGAAACCGTTCATTTGGCGTACTTTCACGAAAAATCTACTGTATTAAAGTCTCCATCAAGCTTATGGTGTGAATAGTCCATGTTGAAGTCCACCCTTTTCATAAAAGAAAACATAGATACTTCCAAGTATCCTAAACTTCGAGCATTTTTAAAAATAAGAAATGACAGGTATGAACCCAAAAAATTTAATATGACAGGGAAGATGACATTGTTGATGAAATAAAAAATTAAAGGTAATCTCATCTGCTTGTATTTGAAACTTAACGAATATAGGGTGTTTCTTAAGTAAATACGATACACTTTTTATATGGCATAAATTATTACCACCCAAGGGTGGTAAGTTGACTTACAACCCGTCGTCAATGGCAATCAATAATAACCTTTTGGTAATAGTTACTTACGTCCTTCAAAACAGTGTCAAAATGGGTTGTTTAGAATATAGGGGGGAGAAAAATAACAGTAAACATATTTAAAAAAATGTTTGTGTGATGTTTCAATACGTTGACCATATTGAAATTTAAGCAGGACCAGGAGATGAAAAAGCAAATTGAACTAAACAAATGAACTGGAAATAAATGTTATCAAAAGAGAGAGCAACATGAATGTTATGATTCATATATGATATTGTACTATGAACCGATGCAGTTTCAATTTACTGATCCATGGTTCAAGCTGGCATTGTACATTAGAATAATGATTTTTTAAAAGTAACTTTTAAGGCAGTAACTCTTACTTAGTGCCAATTAAATTAGATAATGCTCATATACCTAGATGCTGTAAGTCCTATGTCAACGAATCACAAAAACTAGTACTGAACCTTGGTAAACTCGCAATTTCAGAAAAAATATCTCCCAGGAAATCAACCATTCATTGTGTTTTGTTGAATGCATATCAAATTCCAATCACTTTATTAAGTTTTCCAACAGGTGATACTGTTATGAGTTTTTCCTCATGCTACAAAGATGAAGATTAGTTCAAAATATTAGAATATATTAATATTAGCTTCAAAACAAATATTTATAATTCTTGTTAGCTTTATTATACCTAAAATGGCAGATATTAGTATACATGCTTCTATACTATCAATTACACAGTTTACTGTTATTTCACAATCATAGATTTTAAACTATACTCTGGTAGGAGTGACCTTTTTCAATCATTTGTCGAATTATATTAATTATTTGGAGCTAACATGAAATTATTGGCATATGAGAAATAATTCTAATATTTTGCATGGCAGTCAACTTGATTAGTTTAGTTTTTATAACAAAATACATTACCTATCGACATATATTAACTTCAGTCCTTTTACTGTTTAATTAAGGTAGGATTATTAATTTACATTTTGTTATAAAAATAATACTATTTAAACTAGTAACAAATTTGCGATTGGGTTATTTACAAAAAAATGTACATACACAAACGGCTCGATTTATTTGAGAACATCGTGTCACCAACAAAAAGACTAGAACTATGTAGACCACAACGCACCAGACAATCTAATCCACAGCTTGGCTTTATCTAAAGCTTTAGAAATGATTCAAATCCTAGTCTCGGTCATTTGCAACGAGTGATCTACCACTGCACCATAAAGGATTTTAGTGCTACTGTATTGTTGTGCGTATATTATAAACCATATACACAGTGAGTACTAACGTCAGATCTAAACATTTAATCGTATGGCCATCGTATTTTTAGGAAAATAAATCAGGAAATACCCAAAACAATATTTTGCTTTTAAGTAAGTTTATCCAAAAATGGTGTTGTTACATTTTGAAGAAATGACATTTTGCGATTAGATTTTTCCATAAAGATGCCCAAAAGTTAATCACTATGAGCAATCACGGCCTCACTTTGTGTTTTTGAATTTCTTGAACATACTAATAATTTGTGCCCCACTGTTTTTAAAACATTCTCTTAATTAATTTTTTACAACCTTAAATATTTGCACAATTAATTTTTCTATATATGTTCATTGATTGAGAATACTTTAGTGTAAAATCAATTATTCACCTAGAAATAAAATGTCTACAAATTAATATTTTACACACTAAGAAGAAAACAATATGAACTAAAAACAAGTAAATGTATCGTTTCAAAATACTGAATCACTTTTCATAATCAATATATATTTTTTAATTTATTCTTTTGTTGTTTGTTTAAACTTCAAATACAGTATCGGATATAATCGAAATATCAACTTTACATTCAAAATTACGCCTATTAACAAATTCCCCATTTAAAAAAAAATACCAATGCTACAGTGGAAAATAAAATTTGCATGTATTTTTGACGACACAACTATAAAAAGAGCTATTTAAAATTGTCTTTTATGTGTATTACGTCATGAATGAATTATTTAATCATGATTTTCTCCTTTTGAAATTAATATAAAAGTGTTAATTCTCCATCTGGAACAATAATAATAATTTACTAAAGTACACAAGTAAATAGATAAATATAAAAATCAAAAATTTCAAAATGAAGATGAATAGAGATATTAGAGATATAGAAGCAGAACAGAATAGTCAAAATTATTAGTGTGATTTTCCTTGAAGAAAATAATTAACAGAAATATATAGATTTCAGACCTAGTCAATAAATTACTGACAGAAAAGAACAGCTGAAATAGATAAGGCAATACATCTCAAACTGTTTATCAGTTAGATTCCTTTCATGTTTGAAACAAATAATTTTTCGAATCAAATTTGGAAAGTTTTAGACACAAACAACTTCACGCACACTTCTCAACAAAACATTTGATATGTGATATACACATTTTAGTTAAGATATTAGTAAGAGAACTTCCTTCTTTTAGTGTGCTGTCTCGGCTGTATATTTTAATGAGTATACCAGGAAAGATCGTCCTTATAGCAAAGCTGTTATTTTGAATTGAATGCATTAATGGTTATTGTAGATGAGTGAAGAAAACAATTGAATGAAAATGATACTAGGCAGAAATATCCCAAAAACAATATCTAAAAAGTAGAAAGGCAACAAAAAACCTGGAGAATAAAGAAGAATTTTGAAAAATGGAATCAATCTTTTGGACAGAAGATAAATTTTACAGAGGGAATAACGAGAAGTAAAAAAAGAGCACTTTATGTAGAAGATGAAACTCACTGAGTGCACAAAGCCATCAAATACTAGACATATTCCAGTGGTGCCACTTATCTAATTTACCTGTTAAAATCATAATATCAGGTAAGAAGAATTAACCATTGGTTAAGAAGTCGAAAACTTGTTTATATATGTTATGTATAGTAGGTGCTCGCTAATCGTACATTCAATATGTCCGACATTTCCAGTAATCGGACATTTTGAATGCTTTTCCTGTGGGAATGGTCAGCTTTATAGTCGTTGGGTGACCGCTCGGTAATCGGGCAAAAGCAAGTTAATTGCCCGAGAAGGTTGCTCGAACACATAATATTCCGTGCACTACTATCTACGATCAAAAGTAGTAGAGTGAACTTTGAGAAGTTTGTAAAATATACTTAAGGTGGTTCTTCTTTACAGCAAACTGTGAAAACTAAGATGGAAGAAGCACTTTAGTATTTGTTTAGAAAATAACGTGCTCGCTACACCCCCATTAATGTTGAATTGTAAGAAAAAAATTATTTATTTTTTTTTCCCAAAATTTATGGAAAATATGATTTTAAAGCAAGTGGTGGTTGGTTTGCAAAATTAAAGTGAGATATGGTATTCGTCTGTTGATTGTGACAGGAGAAACAGTGACGCTGCAGCTGTAGAGCCGTTTATTAAACTTTTTCTAGGGCATGTAGATGAACTAGGTTTTACAGGTGACCAGGTGTACAATGCAGATGAAAGTGGATTGTTGTGGAAATTATTGCCATGAAAAAGTTATGTTCATCAAAATGAAACTTGTGCACTTTATTTCAAAGTTCCAAAAGACCTAATAACCATTTTATCCTGCTCAAAAGCCACTGAAACACACAAATTGAAACTTTTGGTTCTTAGTAAGTCTAAAAATCCGCGGTCATTTAAATATGTAAATTTTCCTGTCACTTATAAGGTCAAAATACGGCAAGGATGACAAAAGAAATAACGTGTTAATGTCTAAAAACGGACCGTTAAGTCTCTTTTCATGTCTCCAAACTGCACTCCCTCCCCTGTTACAATCAATGGACCAAAACATAATTGGAATGATGAAAAAGAGGTACAAAAAAAAGATTTTGCATGGGGCTGTTAGCTGTAATGATGACACCACTGTGACTTTTAAATCAATCAACTTAAAGGATACAGTATTCATGGTTGCAACAGCGTGGGATACTGTACTTCAATCGGCAGTAACATCGCCGTGGAAGGAGTTATGGCCTTCACTGAACCCAGCTGAAGAGGGGCAACCAGAAGATGTAATGCCATTAGCAGAGCTGAGAGTCAGCAGGCCCAAGACACCGAGCTTCAACGAGTCCACATTGAATATTGGTGTGACGAAAATATCGCTTTTCAAGAGGCAATAACTGATGATGAAATTATAGCAGAACTAGATTCATCAAACCGACAAGAAGCTGAAGACGCATTCAAGATGTTACTAAAGACAATTGTAAAAACTAAAGATGCGCTCTCTGCCATCCAAATCTGTATTAAATGGGGAGAAGAAAACTCCACAGCAACCAGCAATTTAACTACATTACGATAATTGAAGAGTAATGTGCCTACTTGTGAAAATGTATAAAGGGAAGAAACAATCTACAATAGTTATGTAAAATTAAAACATGTGAGAACAAACAGTACATACAAATATGTAATACATATTATTTTACTTAATTTTAAAAGTATAGTTTTTCAATAAATGTACCCTACTTTATATGTTAAACTATAGCTTAATCAAATTGTGTTTTTAAATGCCAGATTCTGATATTTTGGATTACTTCCAATAGTCGGATACTTCCAGAAATTGGACAACTTAATGGTCTAATACATGTCCGATTAGCGAGTGTCTTATGTACTTGTTAAAATGTGTTTGAATGTCTTCCAGGCAATATCTAAATACTTCACGGGCTTTTATACTCTTTACGCTAAGGGTTATTTTGGCATGAAAGTCAAAAATTTAAATAAAGGTCATACACTTGCAAAATATTTTCTATTCGTTTATTTAAAGAGAGAACTCATATAAAAATCGGAGATAGGTAGTTTTAAAAACTTGTAAAGCTGGAAATATTTCAAGGATATGGATTCAAAATTGTATATTTTACAAGTGTCACTGAATACCATAAAATAGTATCATAGTTTTGACAAAATATATAACCAATAGAAAATATTTGGAGAATTAATTGTATAAGATACTGTAGTGCTAATTTTGATTATAAATTAAAAGAATGGATTTTTAATTTCGAATATTTTTTCTCTCACGTCTTAATTCCATTTCAGTCAGGGAATATAAATCATAGAGTAGTATAATAACATATAATTTTACAAATTGGAACCAATGGTATAAAAACTTTTGTATAAACACTCATTTCTATTTTTTTGTTGTGTCACACTAACTTTTTTGATTTTCTGTTAGTACGAATTTCTTAATAACTATAAGCATAGTCGAGTACCACAATTGTAGAGAGAAACTCATTTTTAACATAGACCTTTGCGGGTCTGAGAGGAAAGGAAAACGACGAGTCATAGGCGTGCTATTAAAAATAATATTCAGCATTTTAGAACATAATTGAATACTTATTTCGATAAAATAAAAAATATATAAACAGTGCTACCTAAAACAGTAGAACCTCGATTATCCGTGCTCCACGGGACTGAGCAAGGCACGGATAACTGAAGAGCACGGATAATCCGAACATTTATTTCATACGTGATATGTATGTATGTATGTACATACATACATACTAAAAAGATAAGAGAAAAAAACGGATCTCATAAGTTCAAACTTATGAATTACATAAAAATATAACAACAAAAAATACATACAATTTAAACTTTTACACTAAATTAGAAAAATAAAAACTACATAGGTTTGTTAACTTGCCTTTACATAAAGCGGATATTATTTAGTTTATGTATGTAGCTATGCTTTTGAAAAAAAGTCAATCACTTTGGTCTGTGTTAAAATTGTTTGAATCTTTTAATCACCTGACGTATTTTGCACAAGTTCGAAATTTCGATAAGGTCCGAAGATTCTCTTGCTCACAATAGTCTAGTAGAGCGTTGGCAGCTGCTTCAGCATCTCGGTCAGTTACTCTTTCCTCCCATCACTTTCTTCGTTTTGACTCTCATTTTCGGATGAATCCGGTTGTGATGTACCAGGCCGATTCAAAACTTGTACGACAATTGCCCGTATTCGCCGTATACCATTAAGCGAAGTTTAAGGGTTAAGTTCGTTTAATGCTTAAGTTTCGTATGCACAGTATCCACAAACGTCTTTGAGCTCGCTTAACTTTAAGCGGCCAAATTCGACGGCTTTATAATTTAAGCCAAGCTTATTTTATTCTTTGTTATGTTAAATATTTGTGCTTTGCATTGCGTCAGAAGTAAGGTGAATTTGTTGAATAATGATGGAAATAGAAGATGAAATTATGCTGGAGGACGATAATGACATATTAGATATTACTGATTTTGGTTTTCCGCGAAGAATTTTTAGGAGGCCTAATTATTTTGAGAAGATGGATGATATGACCTTTTATATAAGATTCAGACTGACTAAGTCTACAACACTATATGTGCTCATAGAAGATGCTTTACAATTTCAAAACGATTTGTAAATACCTTTTTTCAATACAATTTAAACAAGATAAAACTTAGCACAATAATTTACAATTGGTACTCGCAAGTAGAAGCTAATTAATAGGTGGTTAGTTAGATCTTATTATGCAATACAGTTGGTTATGAATTAATTGTGCTAAGAAATTAGGAATATACCTATTTAAAAAACAATAAATTAGGTTTATCCTTTATTAGGAGAAAAATGAAATAAAAGTAAACTTTTTTAGGAATAATCTAACATCTATTAATCAATTGCTGACTGCCCTTACATTCTATCCTAGTGGTGGTCATCAAAAAAGTTTTAGAAGCCATAGATAGTCAAAGAAATATATTTATTAAAATGCCGGCAACACATCAGGAAAAAATATCTTCTCAAACTAATTTCCATCAATTAGCTGGTTTTCCACATGTAATTGGCTACGTTGATGGAACCCATGTGAAAATTCCATCACCAGGTGAGGAGGCTAATTAATTCTCAAGCAATATCTCATTTAAATGATGTCAAATTGTTTTCATATTTCTTAATAATTAATAAGAAACATGAATAAATCCAAATATGTTATCACCTGAATTCAATTAAGATGAAGAAGATGGAGAGATATTTAGGAATAGAAAATTATATTTCTCCTTAAATGTGCAGGTGGTATGTAATACTGATCTGCAAATAATTAATATAGTATCCAGATGGCCAGGGTCAGCCCATGATTCTACCATTTTTAGCAATAGTAGGCTCAGGACTAGGTTTGAAGCAGGGGAATTTTGCAGACATTCTTCTAGGTATGTATTCGGGAAAATTGTGGGGTAAATCTAACAATAAATATTCTATAATTTAATTTGATAGGAGAAAAATTTGTAGGAATTTTTAGTATTATTTTTACCCATACTCATAGAAGTATTTGTAGGACATTCTGTATATTTTTCCGAACCTTGTGTATTACTTCTTTCAACTATACCATTATATATTTGTAGGTGACAGTGGATATCCATTCAAATCCTACTTACTTACACCACTAGCAAATCCTATCACAAGGGCTCAACAACTGTACAATGAATCGCACATTCGCACTAAAAAGAACCATAGGTGTGTGGAAACGGAGATTCCCCTGTGTATCCTATGGATTAAGATGCAAATTTGAAAATGGTTTGGTGGTAGTAGTAGCTACAGCAATACTTTATAACATTGCTAGAGTAATGCATGATGCTGATCCCCGCCTCCAGTGGGAATTGATATGCAGGAATTCGAATATTTAGTTCAACAAGGAGACATACCTCCAATTAATCCACAGCAACATATATTGTATGATTTTAGAAATGAAATTATAGACAATTACTTTGCAAATCTGTAATAAAAATTATTTGAAGTAAATAGGTAGCGATATTTATATTAGTCATGCTGAAATTTCAAAAGAAAATTACGAGTTTCCCAGTCGAATATGGAGGAAACACACTTGAAAATCAGAGAATTCCAACCACTAATATTTATTTCTACTTAAGTAATATAATACATACTAAATAATATTAATTCTCTATTCTAAATTTTTCTATTTTAATAGTAATTCTGTTTCTAATATCTTTATTTCTAATTTTCTTTTTCTTATTAAAAGAGCATTTTCTTGGTCCATATGATTCAACTGCTTTTCAAGCAACACCAATCTCTTATCTAATAGCAGGTCATATTTTTTGGCTATCTCGGAAGATGTTAAGCTTTTTCCTACAGTTCTTGGTCTTCTACGGCTCATTGGTGTAGATTTTGAGTTATCAGGCGCCTGTAAAACATTCAATCATGTACAAGAAATCACAAACTTTCAAGAATGAGTGAAATTTGTTTTACTTTTATGTTTATCATTTCAGATTGGTGAGAGGCATTGAAAAGACAAAATTGAAAATTCATTTCTCCTTAATGCCCAGTGCATTCTTAGTGCTTGGATTGCAACTTGATAATTTCATATTAAGTATTACAGAATAGCTCTCAGCAACATGTATTCAAATATTCTTACATTATCTGTGGGTTAGTCTTTTTTCAAGGTTGTGAAATTTGTTACTAAAGCTGGGCTGGTAGGATCTTGTAGTTTTGCTGCTTTGTAGAAAGAATAAGTGCCTTTTGTAGCAACATTTCCTTCTTCAAATATGACTTTAATTCCGGGATGAACTTTTGATGGAACCAATCTTGAAATATATCACATGTCATCCCAGCAGCTTGCTGGTTATAATAGTGAACTGGAAGATTGTGCGATTTCATGCTTTTCCAATCACAGCCAGCTTCAGTCTATGACTGCCAGATGCATTAGTACAACACAACACTGTTATCCAGTCTTTATTCTTTTAAACCCCGGTGCACTCATCTCAATACTTGCTGCCTAAGTTTTTGTAGGTATTGCTCGCCAGTATAACCCTGTTTCTTCAGCGTTATAAATTTGAGAATGTTGTAGATTATTTTCTGTAATTATGGTCTCCAGCTCATAGCAAAATTCCACCATCGCTTCTCCTTCGACACTGAGCTTTTCGCCTTGAATTGTAAGTTCACAAATCCCTCGACGTTTTTTGAATCGATGCAACCAACCACTAGATGCATTGAAATGTTCCTTGATTTTCAAGCGTTTGTGAAAAATATCCGCTTGCACACATTGGCCCAGAAATTGGTACGCCCTCCGATCTTTTCTGCAGAGACCAATTGGAAAGTACTTCATCGAGTTGTTGAAAAGTTGATCCTTTCAAAGTTTTCTGTGCAGATGTGTTTATAAAAGAGTCAGACTGAGATATAAAATTTTGTAGTTTCGTTTGGTTTTTAATGATATCTCATATTGTTTGTTTGCCAATTTCATAGATTCGTGATAATGATGCTACACTTTTACCCTTTTCACGTTTGTTTAAGATCTCTGGTTTTTGTTCAATCGTTAAAACATTTCTCTTGGGCTTAACACTAATTGTTGTAACATGGCGATCGGCTGTTACGATTTCTATTGGACTATTGTATTTTAATCGTTTCGGACTAATGTTTCGAGATTAAAAAACTAGTTCCACTTTCAAATTTTGTGTACTTAAATGATATCGTACATAGGCAAATTTTCTTCCATTCAGTTAATAATTAAAAGTCTATTGTGGTGGTTTCATATATTTGCTGGTGAGTTAATAGTATATTCTACATCAAGGGTGGAATAAGCAAAATTCTACACGAGTAGAAAGATTTGAAACGGTTCAACGAATGTACAATTCTGAATTCCACCCGTGTTATAGACTATACTTTTTCTACGACAAACAAAAAACGTATTACTGTTTTAAATGAAACTCACTGTTTCTAGCTAATTCCATGATGATGATATTGATTTATCGAAACAATTGTCAATTTTTTAGAATTTTCAACAATTTTCATTATATTGTGGAATTAGCTAGAAACAGTGAGTTTCATTTAAACCACTAATATGAGTAGATTCCACGAAGTAAGGGTCGAGACAGTAAATTTCAAAAAAACGTATATTGAATTGCTAACACCTTAATTTCTGGAGGAGTTGTGGTGAAATCATTACTGCTGTCAGTATCAAACACTAAAAATGAATGAAGCCATGTAATAACTATTATCTAGATAAAATTATATAAATTTACTTACATTTTATGAAGTATTAATCAGTTTTAATTTAAAAAAATAGATAATTAAACAATTTTGAACATCGACATTTTTGACAGTTGACAATTGTTGTTCTTCTTTATTCTTAAGAGAGCCACAAAATACACTTATGCTGCACTTCTGGCTCTAACAATTAATACTCAATCAACACATTAATAATTGTGGAACACACCTTTCTGTTTCTGTCAAATTAACCGTGACATTGAGAGGGCGCCACAAGTATTCATTCCATACCAAGAGCGAGAATGAATATTCTTGCCCTAGGACTAGAATGAAGCTATTCCATATTCAAAAACTATGTCGGAATATAGAAATTCTGTAATAGTCATAGAAAAAATATATACTTCTGCATGTGCTTACAAGGTTTCATTTCGATTATACGGGTTGGCGTTGATTTAGTTTGATGTACGTTTAATTCTTTTTCAACAAAAAAGATACATTCCATATTCTTTTGAAGCAAATGTGTAGTAAATTCTTTTCTTTCCTATTTTTAGCTTCATAATTTTGCATTTTCTGCTTATTTAGGGAACAAAACTAATAGAACAGACTTTTTTATGTATTGGAGCACAACCTTCCAATATATTCTATCTATTCCTTCCTTCCCAGTAATTCTTTTTTTCTCTACGCAGCTCTGCAGCCCCTAGGTAACACCTAGAGGACATCGCTAGGACATAGAACAGGGAACCGGCCGGGATGGAAAACTAAGCACTACATCTTCATCTACTAGGACCTAGCTGAGAGCTGAATCATTCCAGAGCCTCTCCAAGTTAAGTCCTTTGTCTTATACTCAATTCATGGAAATCCAAAATTGGATATTTGTATTGTATAACTGCTGCGTTCGTATTCGTCTTGTATTTTGGATATGTCGTCATTGTGAATTATCTTTGATACATTAATCTAATTAATTTGCTGAAACCTTTAATATTTGATTTCACACATTCACCGTAACTCGCAACGGCAGATGAAAAGTACATACGTGATTCCCAGGGATTTCCCGACCAATGGTACTATAGAAATTGAGCCATGCGTCGCCCTCGTGACGTATTAGAGAGCTTCCGTCAAGTCTTCAAAAAGACAATTTCAATAATGGGAAATTGTGGCACGGATAATCCGCAGCCCGGATAATCGGGGTTCCACTGTAATCCCCGGCAGGAAACTCCTCCTCAGAGAGTAGTATTCGGTCTCAGTGAAAGTATCACTATTGCTAACACTAGGATGGGGTGGACAATTAATATTAAATTGGACGCCACCAGCTTTGTAACGGAACAAAATCTACAAAACAAGAAAATGGTGGAAAGCTGGAAACACTTTGTAAAAAATTAACATTAAATACACTATTATAAATAATCAAAGAACATGATCACACAATTTACCATAAATTGATGAACATAATCAGAAAAGCTTCAACAATATTAAATTTATTGAAAAATACAGCAAATTCACATTAACGGCGTATTAATTAAAAATGCAGGACTCATATAACACATCAATATAAAAAAACCAACTCTAGACTTATATAAGCTGGAAGTAAGATAGGACTTATCTTATAAAGGTTGACGTGTTGCAGCTCTCAGCGATGACGGAGCGTTATTCTAGCGTTAGCGAAATTCTGAAGATATCCTAGAGGTGATCTTAACAATGTCGTAGGGTGATCTTAACAGTGTCGATGACCTACCGGCAGAGCAGCGAATATAAGGAAATGTCACCACAGTGGACTTTTTATAATAATTAATAAATTATGGTTGTTTCTTCTTCGGAAGTAGCTACGGAGAATCAATTTTCCAATGAACTTTCACTACCAGGAAAGACTCAAAGGGTAGCGAGAATCAACAAATTAATTCCGATTTTGGTTTTCGGAGTGGCTATTCGATGGAAGTAACTACTGAACCACAATGCGTTAACGAAACAGAAAAGATATTTGATGAAAAACGTAACAGGCTGATTGACATGTTACAACAGATTAATATTAATATTATCGTAATTCTAATCTCAGTCGTTTATGACATCTTCAGATTCATCGCCTAGATGCATAATACATGTTCGATGGTAATTTCAATGAAGTTATCAAGATTCCACATATTCTGTTCTTCTTTCACTACATGTTCGATACATTTTCTCCACGACTGTCAGGTTACATTGCTGAAGGCACGATTAAGCAGATTTTTTACGTCGTTTAATTTAAAAGTGACAATGTTCCTTGCTACTTCATTTTTTATTTGAGTCTTGAGTCCATACAAGTTCTATTGGGTTTAATACACTGGTAGGATGGCAATAGAACTACAATTGCGCTTCGTTCTCGCGCCATTTAATCTACTACATATTTGATATATTTTTCTATCTACACCGTGCTAAGTTTAGTAGCTCGATTTTCAAAATTGGTTCATTGAATTTAATATTTTTCTTAGTAGCCAATCTGCAACCTGTGCTTTTCATTTGAGTGGTTCAATGCCAGATGTGCCTAAACAACAAGTAAGACAACCTGAGAAAATGAACTTCAAACTTTGTGCTAATTTGAAAAACTGCAAGAGGCCAGACATGTTTTTTTTTAATTATGGCATAATACTAGATGAATTTGAAACATCTTTGAGAATCACATTAAAAAAATCTTCGTTAGTGTGAAGTCAGTTTGAGCAAAAAATACATATAGGAAACTTTGGCCCCAAGCCAAATTCAATTTTAAGTAATCAAATGTGGAGTAGGCAGTGATTAGACATTAATGGCTCAAAAAATATATTCTGTAAAGTGTTGAGTGGGCAAGAAAAAATCCATGGTACACATAATAATTTCGAAAAATATTTATTAAACGAGAAAACGTACAAAAAAATAAGAACATAACACTGCGCTTCTTCTTCCCCTTCCACTTTGAGCTTTCTATAAAAGGTGTGATGGACTGGTGGAATATATTTTAATAGCGACATTTGGTCTTTTTTCTTCTCTTTCGCTATTCCTCGTCATCTAGGGTGCAAAAGTTCTAAGTTTGGAGGACATTGTCGCGTTGGGCGCCCGCGACTCTTTTCGCGTTATGTCGACTACGTCAAATTCCACAAAGGCAGCCACATGGTATTTATAGAAGATTTTCTGCGGCTCCTGTTTTCGAAATTGTAGCCAACGTATTTTTAGCCATTCTACTTTTTGTTTGCTTTCTGATATTTTTCTATTGGTAATCATATTTTTTAGAGTTTTAGAGGAATAAAAGAGCTCACTGGTCATACGATGAACTTGGAATTTTGGTGGTTTCTTCTTTACATCTGCTATAACTTTTTCCCATGTCTCCGGAACGTATATTTCTTGTTGATAACTTTTGCTTCTTTCTATCACTCCAAAGTCCATATCACAACTGTCGAAACTATGCCCAGGAATGAATTTTTTTTATTTATCACTTCAAAACTTGCATGATTTTGTAGAGCGTTTTGATGTTACGGTTCTGGCTACCACAGCTGACACTGTCGAGTGTGAGAATTTTGGTGGTCGGGGGCAACACAGGGTTCAAATGATACAGAAGACATGATGAAATCTCTTGAACACCGCGTGATGTAACAATTTCCGGCTAGACCAATGTTGGTAGCCTCATCATGGATTCCTAAATTATATGTCCACATTTGCCTCTTATAGTAGACTTCTCCTATAGACAAAACTGGAGTAGGAACTGTTTTTTATAAATCGAAGACAGCTACTTGAATTGCACATGATTAAGTTTTTGCTTCAGATATATCGGACTTCTCCATATTGTCAATTGCTTCTACTTTACGTAAACGCAGTTCATGTTTCGTTGTAGCCTCCCGTTGTTCAATTACATTTGTTGAGAGTTTAGCCTTAACTTTGGATTCATCACAGGTGGCACAGGTTGAATTAAAAATATCTCGGAATTTAAAATTTGATACGGCACGGAAGTTGAGCCTTTCACATTCTGTTGTAAGTTGTATACTGTTTATACATCTCAGCTTTGGTTAGCCAAGGTGCCAAATAATAAAGTTGGGAATCTCTCTGACAGTAGTGACTTTGATATGTTGGAAACTTCGATATAAAGTCGCATATGAATTTTTCATCGTCTGGTTTAGTTTTATTAGCGGGAGGGTGCTTTCCACTTTCCTTCGCAAGGCGTTGGTAATGGACCCATCACAAATCGACAACGTTCCTTTGAAAAACCTCTTGCATACAATTTGGTCACCATTTGTATCTGTCAATCTATAGACCCTAACACTTTTATTTTCAATTTGACTACAAATAAATGCATTTTTTCCTATCCATTTTAGATTATAATAACCTTTAAAAATATGTTTTCTTCGTTCAACAGTGATTACATTCCCACATCTAAGTGTACATTGACATGGGATTTCAGAGCAGGTTTTTTTAGGAATTGTTATACCTTTTGTCGATAAGTACTCGTCACCTCGTTGTCGTTTAGGTTTTCTGATTACTTTTTTATACTGTTAAGGTCACGTCCTGCTTTTGTTGTATAGCAATATTTTGCTCACTCCCTGGAACAAACAAAGAAAACACTTAACACTATAAAATCTGCATTTTTTCGAAATACAATGGCATAATTTAAGACTCAATTTGATTTCTGAATACAAAATATATTGTTGTTGCGCAATATTGCTCTAAAATTCGTCGTATTTGAAGAAAATTGAGTCAACTACTTGTAATAAAATTGTGTCCAACCCACAACATATTTTAGTGATGTAAAATTATTTGTGACAAACTTGCCTAACTCATTTAATAAAAAAAATACCTGATACGGTAATAATTACTGTTTTATTGACAACAATACATTATACAACATATTATTACATACCTGATGAAGTCATCTCATCATCGTCGGGTTGATAATTTCTGCCATCATCACTATTATCGGCAAGTTACTAGGAGCACTGCCCGAATCTAGTGTTGGGAAATACGGTGATTTTCCGGTAACCGGTGAAACGGCGACAGTGATTTTAAACGGTGATTTGAATCACCTCAGTGACTGAGTGTAAATAGCAAAGACAAATCAAAATATAAGACCAGCGCGCGGTGACTGGCGACGCGTACGAATATATTATTTATGCACCTCTTATCGGGTTATTTTAAAACAATAAATATTATCCTGATTGACAATTAGCAATAATACGAAATCGAGATCGACTCATAACTCGAAGAAAGATTAATATAAAAGGTGTAACATAGAAATTGCAACTAGTTTAATATTATTTAATTCTAAATTGAGAATTTCAAATGAACATGTGCCATATTATCTCTAAAAAATATATCAATTTTTAAGGTTTATTCATTGCTTTTAAAAAGAAACATTTTTTCTTGTACATATTACATGTTGCATAATAATTGTCGCCCTCAACAGGGGTAAAAAATTCCAGATTTCACTGGTTTACGCTTTTTTAGACATGTTCTAAACTGAAAATAAAAGGAAAATACTTTACTGTGGATATTTTTATCTCTCTAATAACTTGGTTAAAGGATTTTATAACTTTTTATTTAAATAGATATTCATATTTAACTTTTTTTAATAAAATTGGACAGGATGACCAGGATGTTTTGTTAAAATGACATATTAGTTTAAGACATGCCATTTAATTATCAATTCATTCATATTGTATCACGATAGTGGATTTCTTGTAATGGTTTACAAACCAAGAATACAATTTACAATTCTCCTAATAATGTTTACAATTTCTGGCTATTACCTTAAGTCACTAAAATTCTAGCAAAAATACAGGCTCCCTTCATATACAGCACAAAAAACCGAGATTAACAAAAAAAACATTTATTTTATCTTATGGCTATTAGGCGTTCACCAAATTTATTTTAATATTTCTCTTCAAAAGGAACAAAATAATTCACAAGAATAGCGGCACGTTTGCCCTTATCCGTATCGGGTCGGGCGGCATGTTTGTTTCATTAATATACTTATATTATCTATACCAATTGCCGCCTTCTCATTCCCTAAAAGCAAAAGTCTATATTCCAAATACCTATAATATCATATCGGCTTAAATCACCGTTTTTCTTTCACCTAATATTTGTAAATAATGATATTTTATATCAATTTTCGATCGGCGCGGTCTTGCAATGCTAGAGTCGATGATCGACGATGCCGATATTGCAGTATTCGGTTGAAACTGAATCACCGATCACCGCAACTGCGAGAAATGAATCACCGGTAGCGCCTGTGATTTTACATTCACCGGTGAAATATCGTGGTTACCGATATATCGACCAAGACTATCCGAATCTCGATGTTATCCGTTATTGTTTTTTGATGAATAGGCAGGTTTGGCGCTTTGGCAGTGTCTATCAGACCTACCTGCCTAAATTTTTTTACATGGGCGTACCAACCACCACTAATACGAGTATAGGCAACTTGAGCACGAACAGAAATGATAATATAAGATGACTTTTTACGTTACAGGCTATTAAAGAAATTTGTGGCATAAGCAACTCTGGCACTGAACCACTCTTTTGGTGGTTGATAACTGTGGTACACACCGGCTATTATATAGAGCGTTATGCATAATAATGGTTCGATTAATAAGTAAACGTAAAAGCGCCTTCCACTAATATTACAAACAATTCCGGTCTCTGTTTTATGAAATCCCTATCAGCGCGAAAACTATACTACTGATCCAAGAAAGGAATCACCTGATCAGTAGCGCTGTTGCCAATAACGTTGCTTTAATCTGAGACGATAGTGTTGATCTCGGACATTATCTACCGGCTTATATTTTTCTTGGATATAGGCAAAACTATTAAGTGGCAATAAAAGAGAACGATATTCATATGGAGCGAGGACAGAAGAGAGAACGTAGATGAAGGCGGTGATATCACTACTATTCATTGCGACAGCGACCGATCTCACCAGTGTTGCCAACCTTGAAGTAAGTTTTTTCCCTCCACTTACCTTAAAAATTCTGACATTTTAAAAAAAATCCCTCCCGTTAACAAAATAGGTTTTATACCAGAAATACAAACATGTGCATATTTTCAAAAAAATATTTTTTATAAGAAAAACGAATGTAGTTACATAACAAAGTATAAAAAGTCTAAAAAACATAAATCTTTTAACAAACCGTTAAAAATACGTCAAAGAATTAACAATTCTATTTCATACATATTTTTATTATGTAACTTTAAGTGCTTATCATTATACCTAACTGCATATGTACAGTTTAAAATTTAACCTAAAGAAATGGTCATAAACAGTAAACCATTTATTAGTTTTCATTCATTCGAATTCTTTTCTAATAATCTTTTGAATATTTTTTGAATTTTTTTTACAATTTGGAACAGAGTAAAAAATTCCCGTTTTCAGTTAACTTTTTCCCTTTCATGTTGAAAATTCCCGCAAAACGGGAAATTTCCCTCCGGCTGGCAACACACACACGTACACACACATTCAGATTCATTTTTAGACAGATAGTCAGCCAGACCAGACTGTCAGCCGAGTCCATAGAGTGTGAAGGCTAAGACAATAGTTTCTGGTGTTTTAATTTAAAATTACAAACAACTAAATATGCCGACTGTTTATACTACAAGAGAAAAAATTCAAATTGTAAAATGGTTTTATGGGGGTCATTCGGTTCGAGCTGTTGTAAATTTATTTGCTGTTGCCTTTGAAAATAGGCCAATTCCTTCGGCTAACACAATTTCTGCAATTATAGCCAAATTTCATAAATTTGGCTCTGTCAATAATTGCAAAAAGTGTTGTCCATCTAATCGATCACGTCGAAATCAAATGACCCAAGAACGGGAAATTAGGGAAACACAAGTTTGTGCATTAGCTGAGGTTACAGTGTCTTCAAGTAGACAAATTGCCGATGAAGTTGGCTTGAAGGAGAGACAGGTAAGAAATATTTTAAAAAGAAACGGGTATTCCTGTTTCAAGGTACAGACCACTCAAGAAATTTTTCCTGACGACAATTTTAAATGGATGGAATATTGCGAAATAATGATGGAAAGAACTAATGAAAATATAAATTTTTTGAAAAATATTTTATTCAAGGACGAGTCTTCTTTCACCCTCCATCGAAAGCATAATCCATCCGTGTTACGCTATTGGTCACAGGAAAATAAACATTTGAGTGTAGCTGTACGCACACAATACCCACAGAAAATAAATGTCTGGACGGGTATCCTAGGGGATAATATCATCCGTCCTTTTATTGAGGGTAACATGGATGGCCCGAAATATTTACAACTGTTGGAAAACAGTATTATTTCTGCGCTTAGAAACCTTCAAGTCGACTTCAATGACATTTGGTTTCAACAGGACGGATGTCCAGCCCATAATGCACGGATAGTGACTACATATCTGAACCAGCAATTTCCTGATCGAGTCATTGGTACTAGAGGAACTATAAAATGGCCCCCACGGTCGCCAGACTTAGCGCCTCTTGATTTTTATTTTTGGGGAATGCTTAAAAGCAATTTATTCAGGTTTGAGTTCGAACGAGTTACCAACTTGGACAAATTAAAACAAAAAATCACACAATTCTGTGCACAAATCAGACCTGAGCAACTTAATGATATGAGAATATCATTGTGCAATAAGTTTGGTTTCTGTTTAGCCCAAGCTGGAGGTTTGTTCGAACCACTCTTGCATTAATTGTTTTTTTTTATTCGATAAGAATGTTTATTTTTTTTTATTTGATAAGAATGTTTATTTTCACATAAATTTTATATTTTAGCAGAGTTGTTTTTTATTTTTTTACCAGAATTATTGTTTTATTTTTCATGTCTGCTATGGCAGAAAAGAAATTAAGTAAATAAGTTTGGTGATAAGATATTATTTTATTTAAAAGATAAAAATAATATCTTTCTTTTGAAATAAAATATCGTAAAATACTCCGGCAATTGCTGCAATTCGATGTACACGCTACCGATTATTGCACATTACCAAACTTAAAATCTGTACAGAAAGTCATAATTCACACTACGTGTAGGAGGAGCGCATCCCCACTAACTAGTTCATCACAGAGTGGGATTTATCGCGTACTCGCTTTTTATAAAGCTGTCTCTTTTCCTCCCGTTAAACGATAAAATATACAAGAAAAATATAAGCCGAATGTGTATACAGGGTGAATTACGACCAACGGGATGGAGGTTTATAGCGAAACGGTAAACGTTTTAGAATTTTTGTCACTTTAGTAGTTTGTACGTTCATATAGGCTACATTTTAAAATTATTTTGAAATATACAGGATGTTCCAGTAATATGTGGCGTATCAAAGCTATATTTTTTCTTATGGGACACCCTATATTTTATTGCATTTTCTGATTGCTCCTAAAAAATAAAATACTCCTTCATAATGGTTCCCTATACCTAAATACAGAGGGTTCCGAGTTATGCTGACTTTTTTTAAAATGTGAACATTTCGAAAAATATTTATAACTCATTGATATAACAAATTCTAGCAAATTTTCTCTTACATCCAAATAGCTGGACATTCGTTGAATGTATTCCACGATTGAGTACTAAACATCTCTTTACAGTATGTTCAGAATTTTCAGTTTCATTATTAGGTCATTCAATATGTAATATCGGGCTTATTTTAAATGGAACACCCTGTGTTTTAATAATTCACCATATTCAAAAAAACGTCCTCTTTCGAATGGTATAAGGATGTTCTATACTTAGGTATTATACTTTTTGTGTAATTTACAATTTTCTTAAATTGTATGGTAAATCGATTTTAAAACATCTGCAATTCTCTCTAAATTTTAAACTAATGATCTTGGCATAGTTGTTCTTAAGAAACAACAGTGAAGTTTCTAATAAATATGCACACTTGTAGTTGCTGAGGTACAATAGCTCTTTTTTTACCGATAAGAATTTGAGTACCTGATAAAACAAAAACACATTTTTAATAAAGCAAATACATAAATACTATAAAACGAACAACAAATTATTAAAAGCAAAAAATGAAAAATTACTATAATAGATGCTCAAAATGCTTGCCATCATGTGCAATGCAACACGTGATTCTAGCTTCCAACGATTTACTTACATTATTCAACATATCGGATGTTATAGACGCGAAAGCGTTCGAAATTCTTCATTTCATATCGTCTGGAGTAATAGGGGGTGTAGCATACACAATATTTTTAATATAACCCCATATGAAGAAATTCATCTTGGTCAATTCTGGTGACCCAGCTGGCCAATTATAAGGACCGCCTCTACCTATCCATTTATTTCTAAATTTTCTATTGAGGTAGCTCCTAACAGCACGTAAAAAGTGAGCAGGAGCTCCGTCTAATTGTAGCCACATTTTCCTTCGGATGCTAAGTGATAGGTTTTTGAGAAGGATCCAGAAGATTTTTTTCAAAAAATGTCTTCCATCCAGGTGTCCGTCAAAAAAATACGGGCCGATACCATACTCGCCCACAATCCCTCCCCTAACGTTTACACTCCATCGGTGTTGGCGATCAACAGTACGGAATAAATGTTTGTTTGCTGTATCGTAATAATGAAAATTATGTCTATTTACTAACCCATTATTGTGGAAAGTAGATTCGTCCGTAAACAATACATAATTAAAAAAATCAGGGTCTTCTCCAACTTTATCGAAATTCCATAAACAAAAATTTAAACGTTTATCATAATCCTGTTGTGTGAACTACTGGTATAGTTGAGTATGATACGGATGGTAGCGATTTTTCTTGAGTATTCTACACACATTCATTTGACTTATTCCTAATTCACATGAAATTTTTCTAGAACTGGTATTAGGGTTTTCCGTAATCGACAGCAATACATCAAATTCATTGGCGTTGTCGCCAGTAACTGGTTTAGTTTTGTTCACCTTCTCGTATACAACGCTACCAGTATCATGGAATCTATTGAGCAGTCTTTCGAAAACTTCCCTCTTTGGGTGAATTCTATCAGGGTACTTTTGAGTATAAACTCTAGATGCTAGGAGACAATTTTCTAAACATTTCCCAATGCAAAGTATCATGTCGACTCTTTCGTTTAACGGGTACTGATTCATTTTTAGTAGTAATAAAATTTGAAACTAACACAAGATTGTTCAGAGAATTAACAGAGAAATGTCATAAAATGACATTAAGTTAAGTACCGCCTAGATTATGTATGCATTTAATGTTTCAAAATCAATTTACCATACAATTTAAGAAAATTGTAAATTGCATGAAAAGTATAATACCTAGGTATAGGTCACCCTTATACCATTCGAAAGAGGATATTTTTTTGAGCATGGTGAATTATTAAAATACAGGGTGCTCCATTTAAAATAAGCCCGATATTACACATTGAATGATCTAATAATGAAATTGAAAATTCTGAAAACCCTGTAAAGAAATGTTTAGTACTCAATCGTGGAATACATTCAACGAATGTCCAGCTATTTGGATGTACGAGGAAATTTGCTAGAATTTGTTATATCAATGAGTTATAGATATTTTTCGAAATGTTCACATTTTAAAAAAAGTCAGCATAACTCGGAACCCTCTGTATTTAGGTATAGGGAACCAATATGAAGGAGTATTTTATTTTTTAGGAGAAATCAGAAAATGCAATAAAATATAAGGTGTCCCATAAGAAAAAATATAGCTTTGATACGCCACATATTACTGGAACATCCTGTATATTTCAAAATAATTTTAAAATGTAGCCTATATGAATGTACAAACTACTAATGTGACAAACATTCTAAAACTCTTACCGTTTCGCTATAAACCTCCATCCCGTTGGTCGTGATTCACCCTGTCTATAAAATACAACCATACAGATAAAGTTCAATCATACATGCTCACAACGTTCAATTTTGCCTTCACAACATCTAAACAGTTTAAAAATAGCAAATTGTTTTTTGTAAATTTGTAAGAGATTGAATAGATTTTGCAATAATTCACTAATTTGTTTATTAATTAATATTGAATATTTCTCCTTTGGTCGGTATTCAAAAAATCAACAAGTATTAACATCAACATTTTTACAGGTAAATGTCTAATTTGATTAGCCTATAAAATTTCTTTACAACATGAGTCACTATCTACATTTATCGTACTAGACTACATATAGGGTAATATGAAAGGAGTAGTCAAAATCGCGATCTACGGTATTTTACTGCGACTGACCAAATTTTAGCTATTCTTACTTATGTACTACCATCTGTGCGCGTTTTGTGTCAAACAGAATTTTTCAATAATAGTATTAAAGAGCACAAACACCAAATGGGTGGTTGAAAGACTAATACTAAAAAATGAATATAAAAAAAAGTGAAAAAGAAAATGTTGCAATATTTATTTTCCATTGTAGCACTACAAACTAGAGTCATTAAAGTCAGTGATAATAAGAAAATATATAAGGCTTAATGCCAGATAGTCTGCAATCAATTATCAACATAAACTAAGGCCCATATGTTGGTAATACTATTTATTGTTTGCAAATATACTTTTTTATACGATAAAGTTTTTAGGAATAAAATGTTTACCAATAAAATACACATTTAACAATTATTTATTTTGAGTAGAGAAACTTTCGGATTGAGATTTCATCATTACATGTAGTGAACTCTACGTTTCGCCAGGTATTATAAGCGCCATCTTCCATAGAAGAAATTAAATAAATCTATGCTTGGGACACACTGTTCCCTGAGCACTAGTCTATGAAGCATAAACCTCTCATTAGAGTTGGAACGGTCACTTTTAATTACGAGCAGCTGAATAGTGATAGTACAGGGACGGGTTTGTTTAGGGGCATTGCCGGATTGGCGAGCGGAAGAACTGCATTCCAAATCGAAGACAAGTTAAAATTAGGTGGACGTTGGAACATTTTTATTGATTCCCTTTTTTCCTAAAACTTTATTATTTAAAATCCGGTGTACTGTTACTATTTTATGTTTTGCCACCACTGACTTTGAGAGGACATCCGTTCTGATGTACGTAAAATATATCTTGATTCTTATTTCACTTAAACATCCAACCTTCTTTACGAAGGCGTAAAACTAGGCGGGAGTAGAAGGAATTTAGATTGAGACAAACATTATCCATATAAGGTGATAAAATTCGGTTAAGATGTTTTATATGTAATTTTTATCTATTCTATAAAAAATATTTTGGCATGTCCCCCCAATTCCCTTAACATCGTTCTCTCTCTTACAGCCGCTCAGTGACAGACCGGTGAAAATTCTTCGCAAGTAAAATTCAAACCATGTTTTAAGCCCGCAAATAAAGTTTGACAATATTTGACTTCGGCCAAAGATTATTTGTCTCCTATCTTCCAGTAGTGTCTACAAGATTTCATGTTCCTGTGGGTGAAAGTATACACTCAATTGAAACAACAAACATCATATATGCATAAGAACAGATCTCTACTCAAGGTCAACTGTGGCAGAACACCAAATGGATATAGAAAACTGAATTTTGATCAAGATTTTGACCATTTTCATTTTATTATTACTGGAAGATAAGGAAATCAGGAGAAATTTTCAAAAACCTCCATGATTTTAAATAATATCATGTTTTGACTTGGCACTAATTTGAAATACAGTTCTAATCAGGTTCAGTGTTGCTCTGACTTGGTAGTCTAGAGCCAGAGTTAAGAGTGACTATTCCAAGACTACAATGAACTAACTTCTTCTTCTCATTTCTCCTGATAGATTATTTGCCCAGACAACTCTCTTCTCTTTTTTCTTATTTGCTGTAATGAGTTACACTTTCGCGTGTCTGGCCGTCAACCATAACTCCTCCCTGCCTGCTTTATTTGTGATTTGGAGTAAATGTTACTGTAATTTGTTATTAATTTATAGCCGATGCTTGTTATATTTGAAGATTAACTTTATAGCACTCGAACACTCAGCTCGGTTTTACAATGGACTAATATAAACTTAAGTTGAATAAAACTTTTGTTGTATTTCTTGTAAATTTTGATAAAATTTTAAAATCGTAGCAAAGCGCTTTCGACTGTCAAGTCATCATCAGTGCTTACCTACAAGCAAGTAAACCAATAAATTTAAAGAAAAAGAAAAATTGGAAAATTGGTTACTTACTCGTCAGGTAATATAATACTAGGATGAATCCACAAAATTGTCCATACAACGAAAACCAGTTGAACAGATTAAAATACAATTAATTAATTAAAATTGATTATCTAAAATCCATCCCTATAAGAGATTAATAAAGATTAAAAATTACAAATCCAGCATGATGTGGTGAAGTCGGCAGGCTGACAAATCAACTTGTGCGCACAGAATGCTAAGGAGCGAAGTCCCGTTGACATGGAACTATTGATTCTCAATGAGAACCCATTAGAGTGTCCTCTTAATCTGTTTCTTGTTTCGGTGGTTTTGACTATCAGAAATTCTGCTTCTTTTCGTATTCCATAGAATCAATAGTTCCATGTCAACGGGACTACGCTGCTTAGCACACAAGTTGATTTGTCAGCCTGCCGACTTCACCACATCATGCTGGATTTGTAATTTTTAATCTTTATTAATCTCTTATAGGGATGGATTTTAGATAATCAATTTTAATTAATTAATTGTATTTTAATATGTTCAACTGGTTTTCGTTGTATGGACAATTTTGTGGATTCATCCTAGTATTATATTACCTGACCAATAAGTAACCTCACTTCTTTATTCCAATTTTTCTTTTTCTTTTTCATTAAATTTATTGGTTTACTTGCTTGTAGGTAAGCACTGATGATGACTTGACAGTCGAAAGCGCTTTGCTACGATTTTAAAATTTTATTAAAATTTACATGTAATACAACAAAAGTTTTATTCAACTTACATTGAGACGTGTACACAACTTGAAGGTTTTTAATTTTTTAATTAATTTAAATTTATTTCATTTCTTCTTCTGTAGATAAAACGACGCTATCTTAATCCGAAGTCGAAGTTTCTTTTCCCAAATTAATACTGGCTGCAAAAGCCTTTTGAATAGTTGCTTTAAAATAAAATTTAAATTTGAAACACGAATTATATTTACTAATAGAACTTCACAAGTTGTTAAAAAGTCTTATAGCTGGGTAGCTTCCCTTTTCTTAAATACTTTTCAGCTTCAAGACAATAAAAATAATTTACGTTATTTTTTAAGCGCCATACGGATATAAAAATTCGATTATATGCAGTGATTTCTACTATCATGCAGCAATTTTTTTGTGTTTATATTGTTTAAATTGATTTTAAGCTTTACAACAGCATTACAGAAGTTTACCCAACCATAAAACTTTTTAGATACACTTTAAAAACAAATTAAAAACATTCAATAGCATCCCTTTCACTTTATCGCAAATAAACATATTAATGAATGAATTTTTTCAATTACTTGAAGCTGCGATTTGGGTATTTGCATTCGTAGGTTGGGGGTTAGTTTGTTTACATTGATTAGGAATTTGTGTACAGTCCCTTCTTAATTCCTCGAAACATTTTCGGCAAACTCGTACTGGATTATATAGTTGTTCCGAGGGCAGAGGGGCGCTGTGTTCGGAGCAGTCCGCGCAGAAGATCTTTCCGCATTTTCTGCAATCAAAATATCTAAGTTAATCATAAAATCTGCGTCGTGGTTTTGTAAAAATCAATATGAACTTTCAATATATAAAAAAAGTACAGAATGATTACATTAATCAACTAAATTAGTATTTTCTATATTCTGATCCCTAATGTGAGAGACTAATAAATCATTATTGAACAGTTATACCCAGTAATCTTCGAGATGATCCTTATTATGTGGATATGAATCAGTCTCTACGATAAGAGATAACAATGTGGTCGAATTTGTTACAAAAATGTAGAGTTTTTCATAAATTTATGTAGAGGCACCTGGTGTACCTACGTTTGTTGTACCATTTTTTACAGTGCTGTAGAATGGTACTTTATCATCAGTATATATCCATAAAAATCAATCAATTTTAAGTTACTGTAAACAACACATATGGCGTTCAAATGACAAAACGTTATAAAGAAGATTATGGTTGTCTGATTTTCGATTGGAAACGTCAAATAGCACCTGGCAAGATTTAGTGTTACCTAAACCAAAAATAGATACAGCAGTCCTCCTAAAAGTAGGTGGAATGGATGGATCTACGAATATATTGTAAGTAAATTTTAGAATGTTATTCATTACAACTTAGAAAATGGTAAGAATGTTTTCATGAGTTTAATAATTACACAAATAGAGAGAATGCGAAAAAATATATCAAACTTGGTATTAACACATACTGATTTAAGAAAAATAGTTATTTATTATACAAGGGAAAAGAGTATTAGATTTTAGCTCGAGATTGTGTTGTCGGAGACAAAAAAGCGAGAGCTAAAATCTAATATTTTTACAGTGTATAATACACTATTTTTTTCTGTGACGGAAAAAATGACAATTTAATATTGAAAAAATATTACAATATAATTTATTAACGAAATATTACAATATATAAAAGTCAGGAAATTGATGGGGTTAGTCGTAAGTTGGCCATTGTATTGGTAGTTGGTTTGCGTATTAACTTGCTTGCTGGTTGCTTGTTTGCTTGTCGGTAGCTTTCTGCAGCGCAATAGAGAAATGCAACCATCAAGTGTCTGCCTCTTCGTGGCACTGCTGGTTACTCGCACACAAATAACACTCCAGCAAAACTCAAGCTAACGTGTAAAGTAACGTGCCAAAGGCTGAATGACCGCAGGGAATGCTATCGCGAACGTTCCCCTGGAGGTACCAGACGAAACCCCCTTGAAATTAGCCTTTCCCTGGCACGCAGGGCCCTGCCCGGATGGACGCTAAATCCAAAGGTAAAAGCTATAGTGAAACAGCTACTAACCATTTACGGGTAGCTATTACAGACAAGGCCTAACCATTCGGTAAAATAATTACCGATAAAGGAGACCTTGTCAAGAGACAGCTAATGGAGGCTCTGGACGAAACCCTTATGCCCGCCTCCGGCAGTAAAAGGAAGCCACCTATTTTTAGGTCATGTGTAACGTTGTCACTATTTTTCCGACATCCCGAAGTATATATTTCAGTTTTTTTTTTAGTATTATTAAGTTAATCGCCCCTCTTTCATAGCGACTATAAAAATTTATTATTAATAATTATTTCGGAATATGTGTATTACTTTTGAAACACCTGGTATATTGTACATGTATTATTTACTGCGCATTTCTTAAGATTGTTAAGTAGGAGACCTTCTAAGTGGGGTCGAGAAAAAATAGATAAAACCGGGAAGCGGCATTGAATAGCTCTCTTTGCTCCGTTCCACAAAATACGGACAATGATAGAATGAAAAGCTAGGCGTTCCCGCTGAAACCTAAAAACTTGGAATAACAGCCACCGCGCGCTGAATGCAGTTGTACTTATACTATTTTCTAGTAGAGAGTGCCCTATAAAATAAAGAAAACTTTAAATAATAGTTTGTTCTTTTCTCTATTATCGTAAAGATGGCAGTGTGAAAGAGCATTCAGCTGGGCACTAATTTGTGACGACATGAATTACGATTTAATAGAAATAGAAGTAAAAAGGTCTGTTCCAACCAACACAAAAACCGTACAATTACGATACAAACCCAGTTGACCTGCTGATTAGTGAATATAATAAGGCTGTGTAATTTACATCAAATTTGCTGCGTTACTGAGATTGTACGGTAATAAAACGGTATTTACTTCGGTTGGAACAAAGATTCACTTAAATATATAATCGCATTTTTACAGCACATGTGTTTGCAGTATTTTTTAATAGTAGTTATATGATCTGTGTTTGCAGTGTTAATTTATTTGAATAGACAAATTATATAGTGTTTTTTGAGATATGGATGAAAACTATAAACCCTCTACAAGAAAATGTTGTGTACCGGGTTGTGACAATCGCATGGGTAAAATGCATCGCTTTCCAAAAAATAATCCGAAAGTATATGGAATGTGGCTAGAAAATATACGTCCGCTGAATTCTGATACGTATTCCGTTGAAGAAGTATATAAAAAGTACTTGGTGTGTGAAGAACACTTTGAAAAAAGTTGTAAAGTTGCAGGTACGAAAAGGGGCCTTACTTATGACGCACTGCCAACGCTACATCTTGCCAGTAAGTATCTCATATTTGATGTAGGATGGTTAGGTTCAATGTGAGTAAGAAGCTTCCGTCCCTCCACTGTGAGCAACATGCTGACTATTGTGGCTGACCCTTAGAGCTACAATTCACTGTACATATTTTGCAAAGGTCGCAGTGGGTCAGGACAAATGTCATACTCCATTTTAAATCGATGCAGACACCTAAACCCTTCCTATAATTTTTGTAAGGTTTTTGAGTCGATAAATTTTGGCTATCAAAAGTGTTTATCATGTTATATTTTTTAGGTTGTGCATCTAAACTCCGTTCAATTGAAAATCTATATCTATTTGAAGATCTACCGGAACCTAATTTAACAGAACATAAGAGATGTTTTTAATAACCATAGATAAGTATATATAATTGGGGTATTTGTAGTGACTAAAAAAGCACAGTAAGCATTCATAAGTTGTCAGTTTTTAAGTACATGACTTCTATAAATTAAATCTGTTTCAAGTTATCATTAACTAACCTCTTCTGTATCATTTTGCATGATTGAGAGAACGAGTAAATTACTATTACTATTACTTTTGATAATTACAATTATAGTGATTAAATACGAACTCTATTTTATAATGTAGGTTGGAACTAAAAAAAAAATATAGTATCTGTGTATGTAAACCAGAACATATTTTGAACCAGTAAACTAGTGACATACTTTATTCATGAATTTATTTATATAAGGGGTGCTTCCATTTATTAATAATAAGCAAATAAAGAATTTACTTGGAAGCGAATTGTACACAAATCTAAAAATATTAACATCTATCTAATTAACACTTTTTTAGATGTACCTACTACCTCTGTTCATATGGAAGATATATATTTGGATCCTACGCCTGGATCAAGCTGGAGAAAAGGTAGATATTTAAATACTATACAGAATGTTATTGGGTGTCAGGAACAAAAGTTTTCTTTTTTGTATTAATAGATTGTTAGTAAACTAGTGACATACTTTATTCATGAATGTATTTATATAAGGGGTGCTCCCATTTATTAATAATAAGCAAATAAAGAATTTACTTGGAAGCGAATTGTACACAAATCAAAAAATATTAACATCTATCTAATTAACACTTTTTTAGATGTACCTACTACCTCTGTTCATATGTCCTGGTTCAAAATATTTTTGGTTGATCACAGGAATATTGAATTTTTCCACACGATACAGAAATAGTGCAGCCAAATTATCATTTCTATTTTGTTCGCCACAGGTGTCGAACATAATGGTAATTTCTTTACCGTGGTTATGATTAATTATGTATTGGTATATGGCTGATCCCATCTCTATTGAGCCTTTTTAGCTATGCCCTCATGTCAGCAATTACAATAAACATGAAAACTATGTTACCAGATCATACGAATAAGTTTTGAATTGTTAAAACTCAAAATAACAAATTTTGTTTTGAAAAATTAATTTCTTCCCAACTTTTATTTTTCCTAGGCGTTTACTTGTTTACATACTTTCAATGAACTTTCTAATAAGTAGTAGTAATATAGCTTTTCTACTTCAATTTTTATTAATTTACGCAAAATTATTATAGGTAGGCTGTTGCAGCAGTATTGTCGCCTAAAGTCATTTGCAAAATTTTCTCCGCCCTGTCCATGCTAATAATATAGGTAATCAATCTGAATGATTGCGGCTAATAGTAACAACTGTTTCACTAGCTCGCACAGGCTTGTTTAATGCAGCACGTGGATACAAACAATACTATGCAATACAACATTACAATGAACGAATTGGTGGAGAAATCATAAAAACGTACATAACGTATCACTGTAGTCTCGTATATTAGTGCCGTGTAAAACGAAAATAAAATTAGGAGACAACTAACGTATCATACTGATACATCAATTAGGCCCTCAATCGTACTTGTTGATAATTTCTAATTGAACGATACACTCTGTTACGTCAAATGAGATATTACTATATTACATTTTTAAAAATGTGTTTAACGTAAAAACTGATTCGTTATTTTGGCTCTCAAGAAATACAATAGAATAATTTTACGTTAAACATGAATTAGCACGTGGCATCAGCCTATTGTTACGTTGTTCTGCTACAAAGTTTTTGATGTAATTTGAAGTAACTTAGTGCTAATAACTCATTATGGCATTTTTTCTGTTACGTCGTTGTGGTTCTTACCCCTCGATTTAAAACATTTAATGTAATAATTCTTTTAAGATTAGGTAGAAAATAAAATATATGTATCTATAATTTTTAATGTAATTGTTGTAAATTTTTTAATGTATTTGTAATAAAAAACACAAATTTGTATTTATAAATAAACGTTTTTTTATTTCATCTACACTTAGCTTGTAAATTTATTATACATTCAAAAATAAGGCAGTTAATAACATGCATTTAATTGGATAGCAGTTTATTGCATTTTTTCTTAATTTTGATTGTATAATTGAGACCTACCTATATTTCTGTTGCAGGTAGTAAATTACATTGATTCAAATTCTGAAAGTTCGAACCATGTTCTGTGGTTTGAGCTTCAGAATTTAAATCTAATGTAATTTACTACCTTCGAGGTACTGGCAGTAGAATAAATATTGGCGCCAGACGGCGGCAGTATCGAAAAATGGAAACTGTAAATCTTTTTTTTAAGAAATCTACATCATCGACCTATTTACATATAACAGCCGCTGCAGTAATTGTCGCATTAGATTTCATACTCTACAAGAGGGCACTTTTCATTCTATCCTCTGGTCTGTTTTCTGTGCTCCGTTCTTTCCGCTATCTTCCGTCATCTCCGTAACAGCTGCTGTTAACCGACCGAACGTTTTATGCCTGATTTTCGCCAACGAGATAAGTGAATTTAAAAATTATTTTGTAAATAATTCTTTCTGTTATAAATTCATTTGCTGGCTTCCTTTGTTGTTATATTAATATAATTTAATTTTGCCGATTACTTGTTTAATTTGAGTAGTTTTCTGCGTATTTGTGTGCAACTCCGAAATAAAATTTTATCTGTTGGTTTTACTTAAGGGAAAAGAAATATAATATTTGAGAAATAGTCAAGCATTGTCGCTGCCATAGCAGGTAGATTCTTGAGAGATTCTCAAAATATTTCGGGAAAACCCGACTCATGTATGTATAACAAAAATTCGTTGGTTTTACTTAAGGGAAAAGAAATATATTTGGGGAATTTTCAAGCATTGTCGCTGCCATAGCAGATAGATTCTTGAGAGATTCTCAAAATATTTCGGGAAAACCCGACTCATGTATGTATAACAAAAAATCGTTGGTTTTACTTAAGGGAAAAGAAATATATTTGGGGAATTTTCAAGCATTGTCGCTGCCATAGCAGATAGATTCTTGAAAGATTCTCAAAATATTTCGGGAAAACCCGACTCATATATGTATAACAAAAATTCGTTGGTTTTACTTAAGGGAAAAGAAATATATTTGGGGAATTTTCAAGCATTGTCGCTGCCATAGCAGATAGATTCTTGAGAGATTCTCAAAATATTTCGGGAAAACCCGACTCATGTATGTATAACAAAAAATCGTTGGTTTTACTTAAGGGAAAAGAAATATATTTGGGGAATTTTCAAGCATTGTCGCTGCCATAGCAGATAGATTCTTGAAAGATTCTCAAAATATTTCGGGAAAACCCGACTCATGTATGTATAACAAAAATTCGTTGGTTTTACTTAAGGGAAAAGAAATATATTTGGGGAATTTTCAAGCATTGTCGCTGCCATAGCAGATAGATTCTTGAAAGATTCTCAAAATATTTCGGGAAAACCCGACTCATGTATGTATAACAAAAATTCGTTGGTTTTACTTAAGGGAAAAGAAATATATTTGGGGAATTTTCAAGCATTGTCGCTGCCATAGCAGATAGATTCTTGAAAGATTCTCAAAATATTTCGGGAAAACCCGACTCATGTATGTATAACAAAAATTCGTTGGTTTTACTTAAGGGAAAAGAAATATATTTGGGGAATTTTCAAGCATTGTCGCTGCCATAGCAGATAGATTCTTGAAAGATTCTCAAAATATTTCGGGAAAACCCGACTCATGTATGTATAACAAAAATTCGTTGGTTTTACTTAAGGGAAAAGAAATATATTTGGGGAATTTTCAAGCATTGTCGCTGCCATAGCAGATAGATTCTTGAGAGATTCTCAAAATATTTCGGGAAAACCCGACTCATGTATGTATAACAAAAAATCGTTGGTTTTACTTAAGGGAAAAGAAATATATTTGGGGAATTTTCAAGCATTGTCGCTGCCATAGCAGATAGATTCTTGAAAGATTCTCAAAATATTTCGGGAAAACCCGACTCATGTATGTATAACAAAAATTCGTTGGTTTTACTTAAGGGAAAAGAAATATATTTGGGGAATTTTCAAGCATTGTCGCTGCCATAGCAGATAGATTCTTGAGAGATTCTCAAAATATTTCGGGAAAACCCGACTCATGTATGTATAACAAAAATTCGTTGGTTTTACTTAAGGGAAAAGAAATATATTTGCGGAATTTTCAAGCATTGTCGCTGCCATAGCAGATAGATTCTTGAGAGATTCTCAAAATATTTCGGGAAAACCCGACTCATGTATGTATAAAATTTTATCCGTTGGTTTTACTTAAGGGAAAAGAAATATATTTGGGAAATTTTCATGCATTGTCGCTGCCATAGCAGGTAGGTTCTTGTGAGATTCTCAAAATATATCGGGAAAACACGACCACAGAAGTATATTTGGGAAATTTTCAAGCATTGTCGCTGCCATAGCAGGTAAATTATTGAGGGATTCTCAAAATATTTCAGGACGTTTAATCTAGTACCATAGGCCTTGGTAGTGTGAATATAAAGCTAGGATATTTGATCAAAGGCAACTTGGAGTAGTCTCGTATGTGTAGGCTGCCATAGCAGGTGCACACATCCGAGGGTTTTCCAAGGTGTGGAACGAAATAATCTCACGCGTGCTCGCTGCCATAGCAGGATCACAAGGGAGAGGTTTTCGGATTCTGCCGGCTAACCGTTATTTAAGTGGTTAATTTAGCACCAACGGCCGTTGTAACATCAATATAAAAATTAAGGTAAAACAACTATGATAATCTGGAATAATCTCGTACATGTACGCTGCCATAGCAGGTACAAAATTCGGGAGGTTTCCAGGCTAGTTGATAAAATTTCCGTTTTCTTCAGTATTCATTGAGTATAGTATCGGTAACCGAGGGTAGTGTATTAGTTACCGTTGTTTTGTTTAAACCTGTACACAAATATTAAGAAACGCTCCCTTAAAACACCGCTAATGCCTTAATAACGCTTTCTCATTGTATTTTTCATCTTTTACCGCTATTTAAGTTTCACTAATTTTCACCTGCATCTAGACAGACTAGCTTTTGCGTATTTAAAATATTTATGGCTTGGTGTGGTGCTTTGGTTTGAATATTAGTTAGATATTGTAGATACTATTGGATTTTAATCCACAATTAGTGGTTTTAAATATATAGCACCTGGGTCCGTTTTATTTCTCTTTTCTAAATTATTTCGAAGTCGAAATAAAATTTGTCAAGCACTGGTAGTTTCATTTTCCGATAGGGGTAAACAATCAAAGTCTATTTCCCGCTACGCACTGCGTAGAGGTTAAGAATAAGATCCCTGGAATTACTTAACCTCCATCTGTTGCTACCCTGGTAACTCTTGACGCTGCATTTTCGAGAGTTCGGTGGAGTAAACCATCTGGCGTCCGAGGTAATCTAGTAGCTATTGAAGCCGTGGGTGTCGTAGTAACGTCCGTTATCTTTTTGAGAAAGAAAGAACGTCACACATGGTCGCACTGTGGCGAAATAATTAGTCACCTGCGACAATGACGAAACGCTAGACTGGCTAAAGAACACGATTTCAAAACCGTGGGAAGACGCTAAGCTCGGCGTGGTGCACGTCGACTACCTCCCACAGCTGACAAAAGCCACCCTGTGAGTCCCTAATGAAGCTCACGCCGACCTGGGTGACAAATATGATGTACTGCGTAGGCTACACAAACAAAACCCAGATCTTCGGGTGGATGCGTGGTTATCCTTTCACCACGAAGCGACGGTCAATCCCAAAGTGCATCTCTCCGTATTTAGCATAGGAGACGAGAAGATGGGAGCCCTAGAAAAATGATCAATGAGGCTTAGCTACTCGTTCACCTCATTGATCATTAAAATAAAAAAACCTGATCCGGAAAGGAAAAGCGATCCAATACGGTTCCCCTTCCACAATCCGAGGAGCCTCAACGATCTGTTGTTTATGCAGAGACTGTCGAACCATTTCTTAAGATGGCGACCGACAGTCTATTGGCAAAGCCAACAGCTTTAAGCGAAGACATAGGCAACGTCAAACCCACCTCCAAGTGTGGCCTGAACAGAACCTATTTCATCATCATCAAGTAGCGATGGATACTGACTGATTATTCAGTGTAACCTTCAACACAAAAAGGTGGCTTCGTCCCCTTGATGTGATGTGATGCACTTATCCAGGTAACCTGAATAAAACAAATTAAAATCTTGGGTCTAAATAATCCAAAAGGTTTAATTTTCAGCTTCCCAAGTAATCAGCAACCTAGGACGGCCATATATGTACCTAGGAATTTTAAGACCTACCCTCTAACGCACTTTTTTGACCTCCGACCGAACGGTAGGGAATGTTGAATATGCGCAGAAGGGTCAAAAGAAAGTGCTAATACTGGCATCCGTATAACTTACTTCAGACGCAACCAAACACCACCAATAAAGGAGCTGGAGGACCTTGTGGAACACTGCCTCACCCAGAAGCTTGAATTGGTAATAGGCTGCGATTCAGACTGTCACGAGGTAAGCTGGGTTAGCAAAGATATTAACACTATAGGAAAGTCTCTTTATGATTACATATTTAACAAGAATTTCTGCATTGTAAATAGAGTTACTAAACCAACTTTTATTAACTGTCGGAGTCAAATGCGAATAGATATTACCTTATCTACTATAAACATTTCGAATATAATCTTCGGCTGGCATGTATCCGACGACATTTCAATGTCGGACCACCGCTGATAAACTTTGAAATAAAATTTGCACTCACAACCTCCTCATTAAGTCGCGACACCAGGGAAACGGACCAGACAAAATATGTTCACTGTTTGAAAGGGGCTCTGCGAGAAGTCGAGGATGTATTGCCTAACAATAAAGGAGATTTGCAAAATTATTCTGTAACTATTCAAAACTCCATAATTAATACCTATAAGATGTCTTGCCCCCTCAGGCGGGTCGATCTTAAGGGGCCTCAACTCCATGGTTGTGCCATGAGATTGACAAAAGGCAAAAAACACAACATTCGAAGAGGACTGGAACACGTACAAGTCTCACCTCAAGGAGTATAGAACAGTTATTAGACAAAAACAAAGAGAAGCGTAGAGAATCTACTGCGAGGAAATCGAATATTATCCCCAAGCAGCTAGACTCCAAAAAACCCTCTCAAAAGATCCCCACCATCATATCGGTATACTAACCAGAGAGGATGGCACAAAAAATGCCAACCTGAAGAAAATCTGATCCTATTGGCACTGACGTATATTTCAAAAGGTTGGAGAGAGTTCAAGGTTGTGTTCATACCAAAACCAGGAATAATGGACTATTCCATTCCAAATGCATATCGACCCATTTACCTTACATCGTTTTCAATGAAGACCTTGGAAAGGCTGTATGAACGATATATAAGAGATGTAGTTATCACACAACATCCACATCCACTGCATCCAAAGCAACATGCATACACCCCAGGGAAATCTACCGATTCGACTCCACCTCGTGGTGGGCCGCATCGAAAGATCGCTGGAAAATAAAGAGTCCACCCTGAGTGTATTCATAGACATAGAAGGTGCATTTGACAAAACCACTTTTCTCAAAATAACAAATGCACTTGCCAACAAGAATATCCCCCAAACTATAAATGGCTAGATATACATGGTCTCAAAAAGAGCAATAAAAATCAGCGTCGACGATGTCACCAACAGTTGTGAAAGATTGTCCACAGGGAGGGGTACTCTCGCCACTACTGTGGAACATGGTCTTAGACTCCTTGGTCAGCCGCCTCAAGGATGGCAACTTCTACACAATAACTTATGCAGACGACCTAGTGATGCGATGGGTTGTACGGCGGTTCCGCAAGATGTCAGTTTTTGGACGAACCATTAAAGGATGCACGCATCGACGAATCAACTAATCACGCATTTTCACTGATTCAGTTGTACCGGTGCGCCAATACCACACAAATACTAGTAGCAGGCGCAGGCAGGCTGAAAATAGGTCTATGTACTACAACTGCTTCAACGAATTGCACCGTCGTACCGCATCACGCAATATGAGTAGGGGGCGGATGCTTTAATTCGTATGATTCGCGAAAGTAGCGCGTATCACGTACTGCATCTTGCATCAACGAACCGCACCTTTCCCCCTCATCATGCACTATGAGTAGACCCAGATGCCAACGTACGGCGCGAAAGTAATCATTAAAAATAACACACAAGACCCGTTAGAAGAGGGCACAATCCGCATCTTCACAGATGGGTCTAAAGCCAATGTAGGCTTAGGATTTGGAATTTATTCCAGATTCCTGAAACTAAAACATTAAATGGGTGATGGGCTGCAATGCCAGTGTTGCTCAAACAGAGCTCACTGCTATCTACATAGCTGCAAAAGATATTACCAAAAGGAATGCCACAGGTAATAATATTTACATCCTCACGGATAGTAGACAAACACTACTAGCCCTGAACAGACCACGTATTACATCAGGGCTAGTATTGGAGTTATCACCTGGCCCTGACTTGTAACAACAACGTGGTCACTTTAGGCTGGATCAAGGCTACGGGGAATCGACTGACTGACTCACTAGTAAGGAAAGCAGCCTCCCAAAAACTCTTGGGACCTGGCACTTTCATTGGTCTATCGGCATCAGCGATGGTTGACCTATTAAAGGAACATTTCCTTAATAAGTTAAAGGGTAGATGGGACGACAGAAGGTTGCAGGATTGCCAAGGAACTGTTACAATATCCAGTTAGCAGAGTAGTCAAAGAATACGTGAAATGAACAGGCAAAACATACGAACAGCCACGGATATTCTGAATGGTCACTGCCACCTACGAAATCACCTCTACAGACTGGGTCGGTCTGAAACTCCACTTTGTAGAGGATGTGAACAGGAAGATGAGACTGTCGAATATATTCTTTGCGAATGTCCGACACTCTCTCAATTTAGGTTTTCTGTATTCGGCGAGTCCAGGCTAACACACGCCACTATGATGGAGCTTACTTCAGGAGACGTTATCGCCTACTTCAAACAAGTAGGCTGGATGAGGAGCTAGAAGGAAGTTTGAACCTCAAATGCGTGCACAATGGGCCAATTGTGGCCTAAGTGCTGTTGGGTCACCCACCCTTCAAATTCTTACAGATACAGATACAGAAGTCAGTAAATTATCGATGTGAAATTTGAAGTATTAAACTGGTAGGCTGTTGTACTTGTAGTGACTATTAGACCTGCGTTGTTAAGGAAACCTTTAAACTTTAAAGTAATCAAATATCTGTCAATTTAATTATGTGATTTGATTTAAAAACTGCAAATTTATTGGTTGTTTAGTAGTTATTTTGTACAATTAAAATGTTAAAAAATGTCGATTCTCTGACTTTACCGGAGTTAGTAGAAGCAGCGAAAGTAGAGTCACAAAAACTATTGCCCTAAATCGCTGAAAATTTACAAAACTACGTATTCGAGTTTTATGGAATGGAAGATGAAAAATACAAGCAGTTCTTTCTCGGAGATGGTGTTATTGGCTTATTTTTCGGAACTGGCACAACAAAAGCCATCAACTGTGTGGTCGAATTTAATGATTAAAATTATATTACAATCAAATAATAATGTAGACACTTCAAAATATTTTAAACTAATTACATTTCTGAAACAATATGGGAAATATTACAAGCCCAAGAAAGCTGCTATTTTTACATATTTTTTAAACAATGCTTCCGATGTAGTTTATAAACGGTCAAGGTTGTTGTTGTATTTGGGATTGCAGGAGCTTGTCGAATTTGTGAAATCAGCCATGTAACATTAGATGATATTGAAGATTCGGAAATGTTATTAATTGTGAAACTTAAGCAAACAAAGAATTATGTAAACATGAGATTTGTAGTTACTGAAGAATATATTAAATTTTTCTGAATGTAAATAGCCCTTCATCTAGCAGCAGCAAAGGATCGCCGCCTATTTTATGCATATCGAATAGAAAATGTTTCAATCAGGTTCTGGGTAAAAATCAGTTTTATAAGATACCTGAAATAGTAGCCAATTTTCTTTAACTTGAAAATGGTAACTCATATATATGTGATTAATTTCGAAGATTGTCTGCTACACTTTTAGTTGAATCTGGGGGAGACGTAATGACACTAAAGAAACATGGCGATTGGAATTTATCAACGGTCGCTGAAGGGTATGTTGATGAATCGGTATCACACAGGACAGAAATAGCTGTGTTTAGAATGTATGGCAGTGCTGAAGTAACACCCGATTTGCGACCAGGTACATTAACGGCTGTTGTGCCCATGGCACAAGAAAATTCGACTGTGGTACCGAATAGATAAAGGAACATGGCATTCATACAATGCACATTTAGTAATTGTACTTTTGATATAAAGGACATGTAACTTTTGTATAATAAAATATTCTAAAATTGAATATCTACCTTTACTTATGTATATATACATATCCGATAAAAAAGTACTCACTTTTTTCCCAGGAAAAAAATAATTTTATAAAATAAAATATTTTGTTACCTGTCAACAGAGATAGAATGTCAAACATTTTACCTGTCACAGAACATTTTCCCTTGGTGATGATCTTTCTGTACACCTGCCTGTGAAAGGCTTACAATCTTCAAAGGGATCTTGTCGACTTTCGAAATGAAGACCTAATTGTCAATTGGTTTTTCTTGAAATTGAATAGTTATTTTTTGTCTGTTTTAAATATCGTTTTATTTTGGTGGTTTTTACACTTGTCAAATCACCTGTATATATCAAAGTTTTGAAGGAAAAACTTCATATATATTGAAGTATGGACGTATGGAATGCCGTAGAAACTAAAGATTTTTTGTTTTCATGATTTATCGATGAAAATTATCTAGATATATTTCACATATCGAAGTCCTCGATATAACGAATTTTTCCTTTTCCCCGGGAGATTCGATATACCGAGGTTCCACTGTACAACGTTTTATCCCAGAGACATGGAGAATGGACTGAGCGTTATCAACACAAAAGGGACCACTCCGAAAGAGACAAACCGACTGTGAAACCTTGCTGCAAGCTTGTACAAACAAAGGCCTGTCACGTGGACCAATAAAAATACTAGAATAGAAACAAACTACTGGCCGCACGTTAGTTTTGTATCTCTCGTACTGTTCAGGCTGTATTTAGCGCACAACTGTATACGGAACGATCAGTCCATTCTTCAGCCACAATCACACTCATTTGGAAATTTCATCGGAAATCATTTAAAAATTATTTGACATTTCAATATGACAGCCGCTGTTACCTCAAAAATCATTGAAATTTCGCATTATCTAAAAAAGATCGGGAGGTGTTTGATCGGTTACTATGTATTTTCGATTGTTCATAGCTTCGATTTATAAAAAATCATTTTTGAAAATGGAAAAGATCTTAGAAATTTGTGAGAACGTGTTTATTTTTCTGAACAAATATTGAAGAAGCTCAGAAAGCAATTTTAGATTTATTGGCGTAGAAGTCAAAGAACGCATACGAATGTATTTGCCATGTTCAATGTAAAAGCATCAATAAACGAACTCCTAGCATATTTCTACAATGTTGATAAAACGTTTGCAGAATCATCATAATGGACAAAGTATTTTATGGTAAAGATGACATTAAAAGTAGATATTTTAAAATACACTGTTGATCCCTTTGTGAAAAGCAAGTCTCGCTCCTACGAATCTAAGAAGGCCTAAATTCTAGAAATGTACAAGCAAGTTTTGAACGAAGCTGCAGAGAAAAAATATTTATTTAATTATGTAATAGTTGTGATTTGTTTGGAAAATATTTTTTTATTATGATTGCAGTCACATAAACGTACATTTCACGAAGTTTCACTGTAATGTAAAGAGAGTTTTTTATGTATGAGGTATACAGTAGAAACGGTGAAGCTTTTCCATCACGTGACTTAGTTGACGATATTATTCAACACATACTATGTTGGTACTGTCTTCTTCTAATAACAGAAAAAGAGCGAAACTCAATACAAGCGTTTTCGTATTGTTTTGATTAAGATGCATATGGTTGATGTTGTATCAGTCACGTGATGGAAAAGGCTCAGCGTTTCTACTGTATGTAACTAAATCCAGTTTCTATCAATTTCCAGGGTAAATTTTTTTACAATACATAGACGGAAAATGTACAACCCAATCTGTAGGTATCAACACCATGTCAAGAATACCTGTGTAGTGCTTCTTATACTGGTATTAGGACGAAACGTTCTACAGCTACATTATTGGTTAATTTTGGTGACAATCTTATCGCCATTAAACGTCACAGTGAATGGAAGTTGTCATATCTAGCAGAGAACTACGTTGAGAATTATTTATCGAAAAAATTGAAAACAGAGGAAATTATTCAGAAAGAGACTGCCAAACAATTTGCAATGAACCATACATTCGGTGAAACTTCTTGTGAAAGTTAAAATTCAGCACTGGTTGAATTTACGTTGTCTTCGCCAATTGAAGACTTCGGAGATTGGAAAACATGAAAACTTGGAAAAACTTGCAAAACTGAAAACCTAAGAAATCGGAAACTTTGAAACTTGGGTAACTTACCTGAGAACATGGACAAGAATTTATAGACGCAAAATCACTAGAACCACCACTTCAACGCCCCTGAAAAAAAACTTATTGCTGCAACCATTCCATCAAACACTTGTACAACCTTAATAAACCGATCATCTTCCCTACAAAAATACTCAGAAACAATGGCCAACGTTAAGAAATACATAGGCACCTTATGACATCCACATATAACCCCAACAACTTTTTCTCGACGCGATTTAGACATAGGCTTACACTTCCTTGTACAATAAGTACAAAACAACAACTTTCCATACCTTTTTCTTGCTCTAAAAAGGAATCAGGCTCCTTCAGATAAACGCCTTTCATCTCTAAACTTATTTAGCGACTAAGACAACCTTATTAGAGCCAGAGGAAGACTCTCGCTGACTCACTCTCATTCGTACTTGCACTCGGACTCTCACTCAAGCTCGCACTCGTACCCGTACTTGCACTCGTACTCTTGCGCTCATACTCTTACTTGCATTCCTACTCACTCGTTCTTGCATTTGTACTCTTACTCTCACTTGTACTCACACTCTTACTTGCACTGGAACTTGTACTATGATTCTCACTCGCACTTGCTTCCACTCTCTCACTTATTTACTTAGTCAATTACCACATACTCTCACTCTACTTCACCATACAATTTACCCCGCAGCGTAGAAAGGGAATACCAATAGCTACCCCGGGAGTTTTCATGTTCTATGAAAAAAAACGTTCCCTTTATAACCCCGCATCAGTCATTCTGCTAACAACCTACAACATCCGGTAAAAATGCCCACATGAGCGCCCCATCTCTCTCATGGAGTTTCACGGCCCTTCAAAAATTGGACCCCCTTTTTTATATATTTTTACCCGAGGTACCTGGACCGTTACTCCTTGTTTTAGCAGAGAGTTGACGCTTGGCGTGCCGTAAGGCGCTAGACCCCAATCGGATAGGATAAGCGTCTGCCGGTGGCGTAATGTGCCGGTACATAGATCCAGTAGGCCTGAAAAAACCGCGACTTGGCCCCTTTATTTTCTCCTTTTCGTCCTCACATTATTCTAGAAAACTCTGTCAAAAATAAACACGCTCTAAAACCCTTCTCAATACACCTCACATAAATACGCGGCACATTGCCGTATTCGCTCTCTTCACATAAAACCTTCGATAAGCAACGTACTCTTAAAATCGTCGCTTGGGCACCTCCCTAATATAAATTTTTTTTTTGTTATAAACTTAATCCAAATACAACTTTCACAGTTCTCTAGGATGTCTTCTAGAATTTGCTCGTTGCATTATAAAACAAAATACTAGGTACTGTGACAAGTCTCTATATTGATAAACTATCTTCCTCGTTAGCCAAAGTTGATACATTTCCAGTTGGTTGCATTTTATTTATATCATATGGCATCATCAAGTGCAGCGTTTAATGGCAATGTAGTAGAATATACACATATAGATAGTTATATGAAATGAAGTGGAATTATCCTTATTTAATTTACTCAAATAAAAACAAAGAGGAGCAACAATAAAATAACCAAATACTGGAATGGAGGACTCAGTAACACTTGCATAAGAAAAAAACTAAAGAAGAAATTGGTACAAAACGAGCTGGAGAACTAAAACTAAATTTAAATATAGCATATAATTGTAAGGAGTGAATACTATATAGATATCTAAGACATGCAGTACAAAGGGACCTCATATCTTGAAATATGTGGTCAAATATATAACAGCTGAATATGTTAATCCACATGTGCACATTGGTGGTAAAACATATCCAGCTAAGAAAAGTAACTGAGAAGGTGCAAAAATTTGAAGGCAAAAAGAACAAAAAAATATAGTGACCAGAACAGCCACAAATAAGTAACCAGAAAACATAGCTCCTGACACAGTGATTGGATAATTCTATGACATGTCTGGAACAAACAAAATAGAAACTAGAAAAACCCACTGTACAGCAGTAGAAAACAAGGTAAGAAAATAAAAAAGCATTATAACCCAACCATCAAACAAACTCACCAATAAATCTTGAATAGATGGACTTGATTGGTCAGACATATTACCAGAGATGAAATAGAAAAGATCTCTTGCAGCTTCAGAAATAATTACATCCAATAAAAGAAATAAAAATGATACGTATCTTTGAAACATATTTTATTTTCATAAAATTTGAAGAAGTTACCTGATTTATCACACACAAATTACAGATAATGGCTTGAGGAATATCTCTTACAAATTTTTTCAAGTTTCATAAGAATTGTAGGTTTGTTGCCTAATCAAATGTATTCCACATATGCTCTGTAGGATTTAGGAACAAATTTAAAAATAGACTTTCTATAACCTGAATATTGACTTACTTTTCATGAAGGGAAGCTTGAGCAAAATGGATCAAACGACATAACATGTTCTACAATATTTTTGATGTAAAAATTTGCATGCATGCATCAGAATAAGTACTAACTCTGTAGAAGCTTTGAATCAAATTCCTGATCAGACTGTTTACAGACCCATCAACAAACTGAACTATTGGAAATATTGCAGTTAGCCATTCTCCCTGGTTAACTTCTCCAAACACACTCACGTCTATCTGATGCTTTCAGACTGACTTGTGTTTGGTTCCAGTCATCAATATTCCAGTTTGAATGAGGTCTATCAAAAAGCAATCTAGCAACTCTATGTCGCTTTTGCTTTCCCTGTATTATTAAATCTTTTGGCTATTTGATCAGAAATTTCATCATTTCAAAGTTCTGCTAGAGCTTTATTTAATTAGAAAGCAGTTATCAGCTTCTTGAAACAACTTCTTCCAGTTCCATTAAACCTTCTTCTAGAAACGTCTATATTTCAAACTTATTTAACTCATCAGTATTGACAAGGTACAAGCACATCATTACTACATAATTTTAGTTTATTTTCAGAGGTTTTATAGATACATTATATATTAAAATGGATAGATACGCTCATTTGTATAAAAAATAATTTTGATTCAAAATTAATTGAAATCAAAATTATAAATATGAAATGAAGTGGCTTGTACTCTCGTCAAAGGATCGCCACATCTCAGGTATGCAGACCGTAAAATACCCTCTCCTAGATTGAGAAGTTTTCACAGCTTATCGATGCCGAAATTATATTGTATGGTCAGTGTATTCTTATTTAAAATACACACAATTGCAATTTCAATAATGACAGATGATACCAACTTATAAATTATAATCAATGCATTATTTACTTTTATCAAAAAATCGTTCACTAAAAACATCAAATTATGCATGGAGAAAGATGTATTGAAAAAATTCATATTGTCACAGATACATTATTACATACTTTATAATCTACAACAATCATTGCTAAAAGTTAAATAAGGACATGCTTATAAATATTTTTGCATATCACCATTTATCAATGCATACCTGCAATGATGTTTTCTCCTACCCATCCAGAATTCTGTATCACATCCTGTACACCTGTTAACTGCATGATCAGGTACCCATAACGTCCGTGGACATTCGATTATGGAACCTTCTTCTATCCAGGAAAAATCAGACTTCAGGGATTCTCCAGTTGCTGACGCTTGTCCTTCGCTGGTACTACCGACGGATTCAACAACGGAATTCTGGAAACAGTGAATATAATATACTATAATCAGTGGTGGTTTGACAATATCTGCCATCTTGCCAAGGTACTATCACAATATCAACTCCTTGTTGCTGTAGAAGGGATAAGTCTCCACCTGCTCCTTATTCAAAACCCAGTTCTTGAGGACTTAGTTAATACGGTACCTCATAGCAGGAATAGTAGAGTAAATAATGAAATGTGTGCACTGTTGTGATCAGCTAATAAAAGCTGGAGACAAAGAGTGCACCAGTACATCCAAGAACTCCTAACCTGCTATAATATTTTACTGGATTGGTGGTTTTAGAAGAACCACAGTAAATATTTCTAGAGCCAAAGTGAAACTAAGAAATAGCTTAGTCATTTGTGTATGGACTCCAGGATTCCTTCGCCATGTAGGGTAAGGTTTACAACACAGACAACACATGAATGGAAAGAAACAGGGCAGGACACTTCCCCAGTTCCATCACAGGAGAGTAATAGCCTAATGGATATCGTCTCTCCCAATGAGAAAGCGGGTCAGGAATTAAGTTAGGAACTAGATACCATTAACAGCAAGAATAAAATTTCTCGCCTGTATTGGACAAGACAGGGGAATTAAACACTTAGTAGGTACAGAAATCGAGTCCAACAAGTTAGACAAAGGGTTTTCAGAAATGCCTGTGGATATGGTGTACACACTAATGTCAAACTTGTCATCTGTTTTCATTCAGTTTTTTAATTTTGAGTGAATTTACATCATGTGAATTATAATTTTACACCCTTCCAATAGGGTAGGTATTTTAATGTTTTTATTCCAATGACTCAATCATAACGATGATTCTATCTTGAGTATTGTTTATAATCAACTTGATGGCTATGACAACTACTTTTTTAAATGACGACAGCTTTGATAATGGCTTAATAGCCGAAAGCACTTAGCTGGAAAGTAATAAACTAATACACACTGAGTATTCGTCGTTTTCATTCACTCAAAGGGTTTTCATTCCATTGCATTCCATTTCAAGAAAGGAATAGCTGTTTAGGATCGAAATTGATCAAGTATGGAGAAATCACCCTTAAAAGATTGACGAAAAGAAGAAAAGATTGGCCTGGAAGAACAACCTTTTCTGTGGAAGTCATCATCAAGCCAACTTTCATCCTAAGGTGGAGTAAGGGTGAATAAAATACATTCCAGAATGATATCAATTATTTTATCATCAAGTGCCGAATAGGAAGTTAGCATGGGTATGTAAAGTTAATGCCACCATGGAGAGGATGGATCATACCACTAACTAGCCCAAACTATAAGATTTAGGATAGTTGCGTGGAGTTAGAGTGAATAAAATAAATTCCACAATCAAATCAATCATTTTATTCAGTGCAGAACAGGAAGTTAGCATGGCTATGTAAAGTTAATGCCACCATGGAAAAGGATGGATCATACCACTAACTAGCCCAAACTATGAGATTTATTTAGGATAGTTACGTGGTGTTAGGATGAATAATGGTATATTCTATATCAAGGGTGGAATAAGCATATTTCTACAAGAGTAGAAATATTTGTTCTACGAGTATAGAATTTTGAATTCCACCTGTGTTTTAGACTATACTTTTTCTATGACAATCAAATAAAAAACAAAACAACATATACTGATTTGCTAACTCCTTAATTTCTGGAGAAGTTGTGGTGAAATTAACACTGCTGTCGGTATTAGGCACTAAAAAGAACGAAGCCATGTAATAGTTATTATTTAAATAAAATTATATAAATTTACTTACTTTTTGTAAAGTAATAATAAATTTTAGTTTTTAAAAAATAGATAATTAAACAATTTTGACAATCGATTTTTCTGACAGTTGACAATTGTTGCTAGATAGATAGCGTTTTCTATTTTCTTATTTTTTCTTAAAAAGTGCTACAAAATACACTTATGGCTTTAACAATTAATACTCAGCGACCTTATTAGTCATGTTACATTCAGTTTAGAGGATTTTTATGCATTTTGATATTTCTGCACTACTTCTACTCTGCGTAGCACAGCTGGTGTAGAAAACGGAACACGCCTATTTTCTCTTTGTCAAAACGAGCCATGACATTTAGAGGGCGTCACAAGTATTCATTCCATACCTAGGGCGAGGATGAATATTTTTGCCCTAGGGCTAGAATGAAGCTATTCCATAATCAAAAACTACGTCTGAATATAGAAACTTTATAACAGTTGTAGAAAAAATAAATTCCACAATCAAATCCATTATTTTATTAAGTGCAGAACAGGAAGTTAGTGTGGGTATGTAAAGTTAATGCCACCATGGAGAGGATAGAATCATACCACTAACTAGCCCAAACTATGAGATTTAAGATAGTTGTCTCCATGTAGAATGTTATTAAAATGAAGCCGCGATGGCTTCTGATAATTCCAAAGTTCTCTGTGGATTTCTAGTCTACTGAGAAGCTAAGAATAGAAAATTATCAAATATAGGTTCAATTACGTAGTGATGCGACCTAATAACAGATCACAGAATAATGCACTTCAATTTCCAGAAAGAAAACACATATCCTGATGTATGAGGTTGGAATCAATGCCTCATTCAGACAGGTAACACAGAGTTCCACTGGCAACAAAAATGCCTCCGAGAAGTGGCATTAGAAGAAGGATTCAAATCCAAAGGAAACAAATATTTCAGTCACTGGAACCACTGAATCTCAACTAAAGAATAAATACTTGTTGATAAACTATTCAATTCCTGTTTACACAGTCACTATATTCACTTTCTGGAATACCACTCTTGTAATTATTCTCTAATTGACAAAAGATAAAGGAACTGCTTGGAAAAATTAATAAGCTATCTAGCCCAATTAAAATAATTTTATTAACAGCTAACACTAGTACACAATTATGCGTCAGTATACTTACATTATCGTCTTGTCGATCACAGTCAACGTGGGCACATTTCGCACGAGGCTGCTTGATTAAATTTTTTCTAGCAGCATATAAATCTTTTTTTAGAATCTCAACTTCTCTCTGTAAAAAAGTATTTAAAAATTAATGAAGAGAAAAATTTATTTTCTCTATACAAAAAGGATAAATGAATTACCTATTTGACGAGGGACAAAATGCAAGTGAAATAAACCTATTTAAATGCCACAAAAAAGTTTAAAAAGTGAGATTTGATGTTAGTTGAAATGAATCTAGAATGGCACCATTTGATATTTACTAGAAAATTATTTTACAAGTTCGCAGCCTGCGATAGGTAACAAGCAACTAGTGATATTTGACTGGAAATAATATTGGACGTTTGTCCAATATTAAAGCAACACAAAACAGGAAACGAATTATTTGTGAATTCCGTTTTTGCCATGGTCTGAAAAATTAAGAGCATGTTTCACCACCTGACGGATAGATTAAATGTAAGTGTTGTCACTTTCTTACATTATGTTCAGTGACAAAGACAAAATGTGTAAATAACCTATCCGAGACTTATAATAATGTGGTGGAACGGGCCCTTAAAAACTGAATACCCGAGTGTGAGTTGTTAAATTAAGCAAAGGTTATCCAGACAAATAATGATAGAACAATTGAATGTGACAAATTCTTCTTTTTATAGTTTTTTAAATCTAGACCAACAGTAATCTCCCAGCATGTTCTAGTAGCAAAATATGTATAATTTTTGAAAATCTTAAAATACTAGTGGAAACATTCTCCTCGTTTGTGACTCATATTCTCTAAATTTTCAGGGGAAAAGACTCGAATGCAAGTGCAATCATTATCAAAAACCATCAGGAACGGTTCTTTAAAGTTTTAATTTTTTGATAACTTCCAAATTGCTTCTTCCTTAACAAATGAATTCAAGCTGTAGCTTCCCGCTTTAGCTCCTGTAACACTTGGAAAGATATTTTGTAAATATCATCACTATTTTTGTTCAACACCTTTATAAAGTTTTTCATAAGTCCCACTTTAATGTGTAAAAGGAGTAGAACTTTCTCTCATGAATCTACCAATAACTCAAATTTGACATTAATTTTGCTCAGAATATACTCGTTACAAATGGGCCTTTATTTATTTAATATTGGCCGCTATAGTCATGGTACTCAGTCTACTAACGAAGACGATCCGTGTCAAACCCGAGTCCAGACAACATCGAAAATAAAAATTTGGCACGTCACCTGTCGGAAGTCAATGGCAAACCACTGACAGTATTCTGTCTAGTAAAGCCTCTCAACCAGTTGCATTCAAACGTCCTCTTGCTCACGCGTATATCTTGAACTTCTGCAATATGATTTCTGATTTCTACTACAAGAACTGGTGCAACATAACAATGGAACTGGGGTCAAGGGGATTTGTTCCTTTTCCATAAAGTTGAACGGAAGAGAGACACGGAGCCCATTGCACCTTTCTAAACTATCCCAAGACCGCTGGGTACTCCCAACATTAGCTGTTCGGCCATCAAAATCAAAAGCAGTCGAACTGTTTAAAGTTGTTCCAGATTCTGGAATCCTGAACAGATTCTGACCATAATGCACCCACATTTGTAAACTATTCATCTGTATTGCAAATGGCTTGCACTTTAATGATGAAATATCCCTTACGATTTACATACTCGTCACCATGTGTGTGCAATCAACTACGCCTACTTGACATGGAAAATTATATTTTGCTTACCACCTTTCTTTCGCCTCTATTATATCCGCAGAACTGTGGGGAAATTTGATCCACTGTTCACTTTGCTGAATTATATTATTAGCCACTTCAGATACAATTTTGGACACTGAAGTTTGGTGAACATCAACATCTTCGCTTACTCCTGCCGAAAACCCCAGGTCACCCACATATCTTGAAAATCTTTAATTTTGTCTTTATTACATACAGCACCCCCTTTTCTTTCTCCAGACTCTTCACCCAAAAAGTGATTTGATAACCACTCCACATTTTCTTTATTAAACCGGTACAACGTTTTAAAGTCCCAATCACATATATTTCTTCTAGTTTTGTAACATTTTTACAAGTTAAGAATTAAGAATTCAGCCACAGCTCTGAATTGATACTAAAGTAATTGAAGAAGGATGTTGGATCTACTGCATAGCAGACTCCAAAGATATGGACTAGATTCTCCTCCTGGAGAGCATAAACAATTTTTTATTCATAACAAAAGTGAGAATTTACTCATAACAAATTATACATGAGTGACTAAAGCAAAATATTTCTTCCTAGATTTTATTCATACCATGTGGAGTACTTACTCCAAGCCTTGGAGTATAAAATAAATGCTCATTTTTATTCAAACCACCATCTATTCCACTGCGACAGTTTAACAAACGTGCGGTTCTTGGTACTAGGCATGTTAAAGCCACTGGCAAGGAACTATATGAAAGATTTAATTTCTAAGATAATATACTTCATAAGAAGAATAAGGCTGGAGAATGTAATCTAGATTTAGATGACCACAATAGATCTGAAAAGGTCGCAGTGGAATAAATAGGTCACCAGCCACCTCAGTGAAATCTATCTAACATTGAAATTGGCCATCCTGTATCATAGTAACCGCTGGTAGTATTCAGTTCACTAATTGCCATAATAACGTTTTGGTAAATAACCAAATGTCAAAAAAAGGTCAAAATAAATCTTTCCAAAACGTTAAAAGAAAAAAATCCACAAAAGTAACAATAAAAGAATAGTAATATGTCATTTAAAAAAAATATCTGGTTACAATGGAGACTTAGCATAACGATTTACCAAAAAAAAAAATCAAAATTATATTGAATTGTTGATCATATATTAAAAAAATAATGGTGAGTTGTGTATTATTGATTATTTGGATCAAGAAACGCGAACTAAAATATGAGCCATTATCTAAAATGGTTACTTAAGTAGTAACAAAGTATTCAGGAAACACACAAGTCTGTACCTTTAAAAGAACACCCAAATATTTAAAAACAAAACATTTTTTTTGTGTTACACCAGTCCCTAAATAATTTTTTGCTTGCTAATCCGAAAAAAATTTGTTTTTAAATGACATGTGATGTTTCTGTACTTGCCCATTAAATCACCTACAATTTCAAACTTACTTGATTTTCCTCAATGATCTGGTTCAGTCTTTCTTGAACCTCACAACGGAGTATGACTAACCCGTCTTCACCTAACAGGTTATGATAGGAAAATATGTTCTTTTGCGGTGTCAAAATGTGTAAAGAATGAACCCAGCCATTACTATCGGTTGTCATCTGTGAGGAATTTGAGTTTTTAGACCTCTCTCTTTTCCGAGGGATGCCATTATGGTTACTACCATTAGGGCCACTGAAAATATATTAGACACATAATTTATTTGAATCGGTTACATATTTATTTATGGTTATTAAGAATAAGCTATTAATATCAATTTTTACAGTATATTACTGGTATTAAATTGAATTGAATCTTTTTTATTTAAAAATACAGTATGCCTGAAAAAGTTGGCAACATATGGGAAACTTCTTTATTATTAATGTTACGGAAAAAAGTTATTCTTTATAAAAAGCTGCATGATCCATAACGTAAAAATATTGTCGAGTATTGTCAAAAAGTATAAATTTGGTACAAGAGACTGAAGAATAAAAAGAAGAAATCACATATGTAATTATTTCTGACCTTTGTGATGGAGTGCACCGTTTTAAATGTGCTGGATTATCAAAGTCTGAAGTAAATGTTACACGTCTAAAGGAGAGAATCTTAATTTTTGCATGTGTTAATTGTAGTCCCAAGATTAAAGACTTCACAAATAACTTTACTGCTACTACTGTAACAGATCACAATGCGATAGCCTCCTCTATTGAGGGATTGGTAAAAAAAGAAAAGGAAAAAATTAAAGATCTGTACACATCTATAAAAAACAATTAATAAAATCTAAAGAATATGTTATACATGGCAACCCGGAGGTATTGAATAATATTCAAAAGAAAAGGTCTGGGATCTTAGATGAGGAAATCCAAAGATTCACAAATGTGTATAAAACTGTGTAAGGTATTCGAATGTCACAGTAAAAAATAGTAGAAGAAAATTTCAGACAACTAATGGACAATTTTCAAGAGAAAATATCAGAAATTATAGGTAGGGAAATGATAAAATACAATGGATACGAAACTCAAATATTAATACCTCAAAATAATAAACTGGAGAATCTCTAGAAGTAACTAATATGAAAGAAAAAATTAGCAAATTTTAAGGCACGTTAGAGTATTGTTTAACAAAAATACATAATCTTGAAAAACATTAATTACTACAAAATGAACATTCAGAAGTTAATGTAGGTAAATCAGTAAATAAAAACACAATACCAAAGACAATGCAATTGAATACTTCTCAAGTTACCATGAACTTAGAGTGTGAATATAGAGATAAGCTAAATGAAATTATAAATCTAGAGAACAATCAGTCAAATGCAATTGAAACATCATACTCTGAGTACCATGTAAATATAAATAAGAACCAAATAAGAAATCATAATGGAGAATATCAACGAAGTGACGATAAAATGAAAGAGAGTAGGACAAGTAATATGTACCACAATTCACAGTTTCGAGAAAATCAACATAGAAGAAAACGGACAATTTATGGCAGTAACAATGGAAATATATATCAAGTGGTAATTAACAATAAATAATTTTTTGTATCCGTATTTACACCTGATACCAGGGAAGAGGAGGTTCTTCCATTCATAAATATAATAAAACCCAACAAAAATTGTTTATGTGAAAAGTTAAAATTATCAAATGAAAACAGAGTGGTGTTATTTAAGATAAGTGTACCATTTTATTAAGGCAAGGAAATATTAAATCCCAATATATGGCCTAAAGGTATTATATTTAGTAATTTTTTAGAGAGATTCTAGTTTAGTAAAACATTTTGATAATATTTTATTTGGCATATATTGTCATTCTCCAATTGTACTTCATTTATCCGAAACTTGTGTGAGAAATTATGTAAATCAAAATTAAATATCTATAGTAGGCATACATCATATATACGAGAAATGATATAGAACACCAAGAAATTTTAAAATACTCCCTCACAATGAATACCTGGATCCTAGCTGTAAAGATTAAGTTGTGTAGCACTTGTTATATATTGTGTGCTCTGTATCGTTCCCCAAACGCTTCCGACTCAGATTTTTTGGAGAGCATACTTGAAGATCTGTTGTCACGAAAAAGCATTTTAATAGTAATTGGCGACTTTAATATATATTTCAAAGAATATTCCACTTACATCAGAAAAATAGTAAGCATGTTGGATTTTTTGGTCCGAGTCAGATAGTTATTAAATATACAAGAGTTACACAAACTTCTAAGTCTTTAATAGATTACTTAATAATAATAATAATAATATCTTTATTGCTTCAAATTGATACAAATCAATATAGCAAGAAATCCGGAACAGAGTCTATAAATAAATACACAGTTCATGCGGCAAAATCACAATGAAAATAAACAATAAAAGAGCGAAAACAAAATTTGTGTAAAACCCAAGCTATTCGTTTATAATAAATGAACGAATTTTGAATATCGCTCTTAGGACCAGACTTCGAACTAAAATTTACATTACAACTACAACTTACTCTAATACAATTATTGTGACTATATTTATCATTATATTCAGCTGCTTGGCCGAACCGATGCATCTCCGCAAATTCAAGATACGCATTAGATGTGTGGCTATCTAGTTTTTTGGCAGTCTTTGGTCTGTTCTAGAAGTTTTCATTACTTCTTTATTTTCGTCATCTTCGGTAGGTGATCTCTCACTTGTGGTTCTTGTGCCTGTTTTTCTATGTGGTGTCACGCCGAGGTGTCTCTTCCCGTCTTCAATTTCCTGGCTCCTCATCAATTCCTCTACTGTGTATACAGTTCCATTCACTATGAGTTTGTTGTACCGCATTGTTGCACGTTTTCCTAGTTCTCTTGCCGAGATCAAATGTTTTCTAAGCACTTTACGTTGTTCCTGTACATCCCTCGGGAAGTCTTCATTGATGCTAAATTTAGTTCTCTTAAGTTGTTTACTGGCTTTCAGGATGTCAATTCTTTTATTACCATTTCGAAGTTCTACCATTATCGGTCTGATTTTGTTTTCTTCTTTTTTGCCCATTCTTTTAATCTCAACTATATCTTTTTCTGCATCAAACTCTACACCAGTTATTTTCACCACTTCAGCTACTCTATGTTCTTGCATTTTTTGATCCTCGTTATTAGCTTCATCAATTCCAAAGATTATTTTTTGACGTTTCTTAAAACCAATGAAATGCTTCTTTATTTGACACAAGGGTAAGCTTCAACCAATCATGTCATTATTATAGTGGGAATAAAGCTCTTGTGATTATTCTCGGGAATAATCACTGTTGCTTTTATTTGTCTAGCAAGTGTCAGATAGTTGTCAAAATAATTATCTAATTGTGTCAACGTTATATATAAAATGAGTGAACATCATCGGTTTAGTACCTTTTCTGATGAAGAAATAACGAATAAGATTATAGAAACTACTTCGAAAAATATTCTAATAAGTAATCAGTCTATATGGAGACAATTTAAGACCTTCACCAATTTGTGAATCAAAAAATAATCTAGTCAAATATAACTCGAGAGTTCCATAAATTAGAAAATAATTTGACAGATTTTGTTCAAACTTGTTGCCTGTCAAATTATTTTCAATTTATTCTCACTCTCTTGTTATATTACTACTGATAATAATATTTTGTCTCTTAGATTCTCTCTGTAATTGCTCGATCTGATCATTTTGTATCCTTAACAAACCCATGAGTCGTTCATTCTCCTGTTTTCTTGCTTGATTTTCAGCTTCTAACTTTGACAATTTAGTTTGTATATCATCAATTTTACCTTCAATTCTTATGTTTCTTTCTTCCGCGATCTTAAGTTTATCTAAAATTTCTTTAGCATAATTTTCCATATTCAGTAATTTTTGCACTTCTAAAAATAATCGGAAGCCAACCCTGTTGGCACTCTTGAAAAAGTTCTAATATATCAGCCTACTAATTTACTTGTGTTATCTCAATTTAAAAAACTGGTTTCTTGTCTACCGGCTGATTACTGTTTAATAATGGATACTAATTTAATGTGGCATATAACTAACAATATATAAGTAATCTTACTTGGCTGGTAGTTAATCTTGCTGCAATTTATAACAGGCACTTATTACACTAAGGTGAATGATTACGTTTAGTTTATAAATTAAAAATACTGCATTAAACCACAAATATCAGAGTATTTTAAGGAGCAGAGCTCAAGCTCGCTTACTGAAAATAATGGCAGAACCGGACTTGGATTTTTTGGTCCGAGTCAGATAGTTATTAAATATATAAGAGTTACACAAACTTCTAAGTCTTTAATAAATTACTTAATAAGTAATGAGAAAATAATAGGATAGAACATAAAATTGATGGCATGTACCAGCAAATAGCACAGTTAAAAAAGGAAAACAATCAATTAAGAATGGAATATATTGACTTAAGAGGAAAAACAGAATTACTGTAAGAAAAGATGGTTCAGATTGGAAAAAAATTAAGAAGAATTGGGTAATACATGGATACATGGAATGGAAGAGGGCACTGAAGATAATGCGGCACAACTAGAAAACAATTAAAAGAAGTAATTAGAAAGGTCAACAACACAATAGATGTAAAAGAAGATATTGTGGAGTGTACAATAGTTGATTAAAACAGAAACAATAACAGAACAGTCCTAATAGAGTTGAAAGATGAACAAAAAATAGGAACTTAGAAAGCAACACATAAATTAACAGGAACAATTATATAAACAGCTAATAAAGCATATGAAACAGGCAAGAGAAAAAGGTGACAGTTAATAACTTATATATAAATTATAAAGTATACAGTCTAAACGAATTAGAGAAGGAGGAAGATAACTAGGAAACAGACGAAGAAGGTGAACCATTTACGGAAACGGAAAAACAAGAAGATAGAAAAAGAACAGTCAGTAAGAGATCCACGGAAGATGGAACAAATCAACTAACAAAAACTAATTGAAAAAATTGATTGCAAACGATAATACAGTAGGAAAAAGAGTGGACGAAAAGGCCAAAAATATGGACAGAAGACCTCTTCAGACACGAACTGAAGATTCAACACCGACGCAACCTAGGTAAATCAGTAAAAAGAAAAGAATAAATCTAATAAAAATTGGAAACATGAATATAAGAACTTTATTGATACCAGGTAAAAGGGAAGAAGTCGAGGGAAAGAGAGAGATGAAGAGATATAACATTATAATATCTTAGCACTGCAAGCTATTATATGGCAGGTAAAACATTACAAATTATACTTCTCAAGAGAAAGCAAACAAGGAAGAAATGGAACAGCATTCATGGTAAATGAAAGAATGAAAAACAATTTATAAGAATTCAAGTCAATAAATAGGTCTCATACAAAAATAAAGAACAAACAAGCTAATATGACAATAGTAAACGCTTACGCTGCAACTGAAGACAAAGAAGAGAGCAACAATCTGATTTCTATGACATACTAGGAGCTTAAATTTACTAGCGAATGATATTTTACTACTCTTAGCGGATTATAACGCAGATATAGGTAATAAAGAGTATATAAAAGAAGTTGCAGGAAAGCAAACAATTCGGGGACATGCAAATGATAATGGATGAAGACTCGTTAACTTAGCAGTAACGTCAAATAGCTTTGTTGTAAGTACAAAACACAAATAAAGAGGAACACAAAAGAACATGCTTGAGGCTTGGTTTAACGGAGGGCAACCAAATAGATCATATTATAATAAGCAATAAATTGAATAGAATTATACACGACGTAACATCATATAAAAGTGCAAATGTAGACTCAGATCACATTTTACTAATAAAAATAAGATGAAAATGAGAATAATAAGGTCGAAAAACTTATATAGCAAACAAAAAAGATGGAATATAGAGAAACTAAAAACACAGAACATTCTGAGACAATATGTAGAGGAAATTGATAAAAACTAATGTATGAAGATGAGAATAATAAGGAAACTATGGGGAAAAGTTAAAGAAAACGTTCTACAAGTTGCAGAAAAAGTACTAAGCATGAGAAAACAAGAAACAAGAAAAGAATGGTAAGACGACGAATACAAAAGCAAACGAAAAAACCCAAGTAAGAATTTAATAGCTAAAAACAAAAAGGCAAGAAGAACTGACAACATACAAAGAGAAGAAAAAATAAGCATATAAATGTTGCAAAGAAAAAAGAAACTGTGGTCAGATGAAGGAATTAGAAACAAACAGTAAAAATAGCGATAAACTATTTGGATATATTAAAATACAAAATGCTAGAAATAAGGCTCATGCAAACATAAACAACAAACTTTGGAAAAAGTACTTCGAAGATATGTTGAAAGATAATGGAAAAGAAATGGACAAAGATACAGATATAACGGACGATGGATTCATTCGAAGTAGAAAGATTACCAACATCTCCCGAATTCTTACAAATAATTAACCAGCTTAAACAAAAGAAAGCTCCAGGAACTAATGATATAGTCAATGAATTAATGAAAAACAGAGGCGCAGAATTGCTGCAAGTTATTCACAAACTAATAGGTCAAATATGGAGAGAAGAAACCATACTGTTAATGTGAAGAAACAGATTGATACCCCCAGTACAGGAGACCCCACAAATGTAACAATTATAGGTATATAGCACTACTTAACACAAACTATAGGGTATTAACGACAATAATAAGACAAATGATAACAAAATGCACTGATATGAAAATAGGAGATTACCAACAAGGATTCAGAGAAATAAAAGCAGATCGGCAATAGATGCAATCCATATACTGACACAAACAGTAGTGAAATGTTATGAACACAACTAGAAATTAACAATGAGAAGACAAAATGCTTTATTTGTTCCTGAAGTGAAACAATACATATGAAAAAAATTCAAATCGGACTATACATACAAAAGAAATTAAAATCGGCCCATACACATACGAAAAGGTATCGAATTTTATATATTTGGGTGCAAACATAAATGGAAAAAATAACAGGAGTGTAGAAGTAACACAGATGATACTAATGGGAAAAAAGCATACTGGAAGAACAACGGTCTCCTAAAAGACAAAAACATCAGCCGAAAAACCAAACTAAGAATCTACAAACTAGCGATACGTTCAGTTACAATCTACGTAGCTGAAACAATGTGCCTCTCAGCTAAGGACAGAGAATGGCTGAGAATATTTGAGTCAAAAATTATATGCAGAATCTATGGACTAAAGAGGGTAGGAAATGGAGAACAGAAGATATTGAACAACAAAGAAATAGAGAGCATCCTAGACGAGGAAGACACTGTTACAGTAATCGAGGCACAGAGGTTGAGGTGGTGGGAAGAAGACCTAAAGAAAAACGGAAAAGCCTTAATTTTTTGCAGAAAACTCTAGAGACTCGTTAGTAACCAGCTCCAATATATTACAAAAACATCCTATGAAAATTTTTAGAACTCTGAAAAGACACAATTATAAACCATATAAGTTACTTCCTGTGCAGGCTCTTACTGAATTGCACAAACGGAAACGGTTAATATTTTGTCAGGAAATGCTTCGTCGCTTGAATGAAACTCCAGATATCCTTCAGAAAATCTGTTGGACAGATGAATCCAGTTTTTCTACAGCTGGCGTGTATAATAGAAAAAATAGACGTTCATGGGAAAATAAAAATCATAGACAGCGGAAAGTGCAACAAATAAAGAAATCTGGACGGAAATCAATTAAAGCTTGGTGTGGAATATTCCAGAATAAAGTGGTTGGGCCAATATTTTTCAGTTATAAGTTAACAGGAAGAACTTACCTAAACTGCATAATACCCAAAATAAGTGAAATACTAGAAAATGAATTTACAGCTGACCAATTAAATACTATGATCTGGCACCAATATGGGACATCACTCCATAATGTATTAGAGGTGAGAGAACATCTCAACAATCAGTTTCCAGAGTGGATCGGAAATAATGGGACAATTCTATGGCCTCCTAATAGCCCCGACCTAACTCCCTTAGATTCTTTTTTGTGGGGGATGCTGAAAGATATAGTTAACTTTGGCGAAAATAACAATCTTGAGATAATTCAGGAAAAGATTCAAGGCGAAATTAATAACTTAAATAATCATTCTGATATTATTTCTAAATGTTTAGAGAATTTACGCCGAAGATACCAACTATGCATTGACAATATGGGGGGTCATTTTGAACAATATTTATAGTTTCATTTGGGCTTACTTAGTTTGAGATTACTTTATTTTGTAAATAAATTTACTGAATTCCAATCGATAGATTACTACATCTTACTGTGTCGTATATATTTTCTGAACTGTTGAGGTTAGACTATAACAATTATATATTGTTGAATTCGGATTGAAGTGAACAGTTTAAAAATATAAAAATATATAGGGTGTCCCATTTAAGAAAGAACACTTTGGCTCTGATCCTCTTTTTTGGGACATTCTGTATAATATTTTTGTTGGATTTTAAAAACTACTTTAATAACCATTCAACTCTTATTTGAGACATTTTTAATTGTAACAAATAATAAGTGAGATATGGAAGGGTCCATATATAATGAAAAACCCTGTACAAAGCCCAGCGAAGTGATTCACCGCGACGATCGAATCAGAAGAGCTCCAAATACGGAGCGCCAGCAACCGTCCCACCCGGGATGAACAGACATTACATATATACAGGGTGTCCCGGGACTAATGGGAAAAAAGTCGGGAGCGTATAATATGAGGTAAAATAATGTTAGTACTTCATATAAACTTTTTCTATGCAGGCCCTCGTTTTCGAGTTATAGGCCTCCAAAGTTTTAATTTTGAATTTGGTTTTTATTTTTAATTTTTGTACTAGTTATTTGATCTTTATAAAATTTACGGCAAAGATATAATGTATGTGTATGTTTATTTTGGTAAGGTAAACAGATTTACAGTAGTGCATTGAAGCCAGGGATGAACTACTTGCAATGGTTAGTGATCCAAAAAATTTGCAGGGATGGCACACCCTGTATGAAATTATCGAAATTCACTTCCCCACACATTAAGCTAACGAAAAGATACTCTTGTTGGAATTCGATAAAATAAGCCGCTTGGCTAATATTTACAGTTTTATTCATGCACTACATACCAATTTACGCATTCATCATTTTTATAAGTACACAACGAGGTAAAACGTAACTTATTAATAGATGTCCAAGATTTACCTACAGTACTACAAAAAAATAATAGTAGAAGATGAAAAACATTAACGACTTATTAATTCGAAAGTTGGTAAAAACTTTTTACCGTTTATCAAGTTACCATAGGATTAGTTGTCAAACGTTGTGTAGAATAGTTCGTAGTCAGTACTTGTCAATAATTCATAAGACCTTAATTTAACAGTTACAAAGGCAAAATTTGCTTTTATCAAGTACGCAGATATGCATCTAATGTATGGACTGGCTTCTCGAAACTGTTTAGAGGCCAGAAGGCTTTATGAAGAACATTTTGCAAACAGAGCATTGCCAGACAGACGAATGTTTGAGTGTATTGATCTCAGGTTACGAGAAACAGGTATGAATAAGTAAATGTAATTTTCTATGTGTACAAAACAAAATTTTTAATTTTAGGAATATTTTTGGCAAAAAAAGGTGGAGAAGGTCCAGTACGAAGCATACGTACTGTGGCAGTTGAACAAGACTTGTTAAATGCAGTTGATAATGAACCATCAACGAGTTTTCTAAAAGTATCAAGAGAACATAACGTCTCGAAATTAGTTGTTCATCGCGTCCTAAAAGAACAGCTGTTATATCCTTTTCACATGAAAAAAAGTACACAGTATGACAGTGGCTGATTATCCTGCACGACTTGAGTATAGCCAGTGGTTTCTGCGACAACAACAAGCAGACAATACATTTATTAGTAACGTTCTCTTTACGAACTAATCCGGTTTCACCAGAGATGGAATCATAAATTCTCATAATATGCATTTATGGGATGATGTGAATCCACATGGCATTATCCAAACTAGGAGCCAGCATCGATTCATGGTTAATATTTGGGCAGGAATAGTTGGCAATCATTTGATAGAGCCATATACTTTATTGACGGTACTTTGACTGGTCAGAGATATTTGGAGTTTTTGCAAAATTAGTTATGGAACCTGTTTGATGATGTGCTACTACAAACTCGTAGGAATTTATGGTTCATGCATGATGGGGCCTCTCCTCATTTCAGTTTAGATGTACGACTGCATTTACACACAAGGTTTCCTAATAGATGGATTGGTCGTGGAGGCCCTTTTCAATGGCCACCGCGATCAGGAGACGTTAATCCTATGGATTTCTTTCTCTAGGGTTATCTCAAAAGTAAGGTATACGCAACACCTGTGCAAACAAGACAAGATTTAATAGACAGAATTGTGTTACACTGCAATGTTATTAGAAATAATGTGGGAATGCTCGTTCAAGTGCAAAGAAACAACCTTTGTAGACTTAGAATGTGCGTGGAAGTGGGAGGAGCTCATATTGAACATTTATTAGAATAACGTTAGTTTTTGTTGTTGTTTAGGAATTAGTATTAGTCTAATGTTTTATAACTTGTGTTTTTTGAGGTTTTCTTAATGGTTTAATAATGTTATGTTCGTAATTTTGATTAAAAGGAAGTAAATCCTGGACATCGTATTAATAAGTTAGTCAGGTAGATTTGTACGTAGTGCATTAATAAAACTGTAAATATTATCCAAACGGCTTATTTTATCGAATTCTAACAAGAGTACCTTTTCGTTAGCTTAATGTGTGGAGAAGTCAATTTCGATTATTTCATACAGGGTGTGCCATCCCTGCAAATTTTTTGGATCACTAACATTGCGAGTAGTCCGTCCCTGGCTTCAAGGCAGTACTGTAAATCTGTTTACCTCTCCAAAATAAACATACACGTACATTATAGCTTTGCCGTAAATTTGATAAAGATCAAATAACTAGTACAAAAAATAAAAATAAAAACCAAATTCAAAATTAATACTTTGGAGGCCTATAACTCGATAACGAGGGCCTCCATAGAAAAAGTTGATGAAGTACTAACATTATTTTGGCTCAGATAATACGCTCCTGACTTTTTTCCCATTAGTCCCGGGACACCCTGTATAATAAATAGAAATTACAGAAATTCAAAAATAGGTTGATTCCCATTTGTTTCGACAGCGCATTTAACACACCGGCTGATAATTTCCCAGTCTAGCAAGGTCACACCTGTGAACAAGTGAATATCGATAGGGGCCAAATCTGGAGAATAGGATGGGTGCGATAGGAATTTGAAGTGTAATTTTGCCATTGTAACGAAAAACTCTTGATACTGTGAACTGTCTTGGTGAAACATCACTTTCTTTCTTTGCACATGAGGATATTCCTATGAATTTCCTGTTTCAAGCGAAACAGCGCTCAGAATAATGGGAGTCGTTGTTTTTGGCACCTACTACGAAAATAGTTTTCACATAGACTAAAACCTAATACCTCCTGCCATTTCACAGTACGTTCTGCCTAAACGATTTTTATGTTTTCCTGTATAAACACATGTTTTGATCAACCAGAGTGTGGTGCATCATTGGTGTTTGTATGACCATGTTAAAATTCTGCAGACCTGTCAAAAATGGTAACAATTATAAAGTTAAACTTTCACTTCATCATTGTGTTTCCTATCAAAAAATAATGTTTTAAAAATTTTACAGCCACATTTTGAAGGTTAGTACTTATTAAAAAAAATCTTAATTTGTGGCGCCAGGAACTTATCAGCTGATATATTAAGGACCTCATAAGAGGAAACTGGGAATTGATTGGGTTATTTAACTATGACGTTGATTACAGGTTTTATCTCTCTATTTTAAGGGAAAATATGATATTGAATGGCAACGATTCACATTAGTATGGACTATTGAGTAATTTTTGGAAAGTATGTATTATCTGAATTATCATTGTACAAATGTAAGTTGATATATAGTATCTAAACAAGATATATTATTTTTTTGTTTGGTCGTTAAAAAATGGGTTTGGAATTTTTTCCCATAACAATAAAAGCAGGTCAAGTATTGAATAAACTTTATAAATTTGAAAAATAACTTATATTCTTATTATTGGATCACACTTTATAACTACATTCAATTTTTCGGTTTCCACCTATGGCGGAAATATTTTCTAATTACCATTTGATTCAAAATTATTTTCAAGAATCTAGATGTTTCAATTGTTACTCTACCATTCAGTTGGGTTTTAATTAACAGTGATATTCTTTAGGGGTGCCAGCAACACAGTAACAAAAATTACAACTAACAAAATGCATTTATTAAAAAATAGCTAACTTACGGTGTAATGCTGTCATCGTCAACAAGGGTCTCAGTGCTGGTCTCGGTTGATCTCTCCTTGTCAATAATTCCTGCACATGCATATTTAACACAAACACTTCCATCCAACTTATCGTCTAGATTTGTACAAGTCTCGTTTTCCCCCCTATTATTATGATTTAATTTATCACCATTAACGACAGTCTTATCATTTTCTAACGGCGCCCCCCTATTTATGTCTATGGAATTTTCACCAATATCCCCCTTTACTATCACGCCGTTGCAGTTTTCTGTGTTCTTTTTATACTCTTCGGTGTTTTCTGGACATACTTCTATGTTTAATAAAGGTTTCTGGTGACGCTCTGGTGCCGAAGGAGGAGGTTCTCCGAAATCTGTTTGGTCTGAAATAAATTCAATCTAATTAGAATAAACCAGACAATGTTGTTTTTCTTGTGAACGTTACATGTGGCAAACAGACATGGAAATAATATTGTCAATTTGGTTTTCATCAGGATTTTTTGTGAAGTGTAATTCAATGATAAAAAGAAAACAATTACAAGTTGTGAAATTTTTTCAATTTTTTAACTGTAAATGAGTAACAGTGATGAAGACCAAATGTAAGTCATTATTTCAATTACTGCTCCTTATTATAAAAAATACTGAAAAGTGTGAATTTTTTTCAAATTCGAAAATGAAAGTTACAACTGACCAATTTTTAAATTAAATATGGGTTTTATTTTTTATCATCATCGTATTGACGAAAAATGTTGAAAATACATTTTTTAGTTTTTGATAGTGTGATAAATAAAAAGAGCTGGAAACATCAACATTCACCATTTGAGTTATCTTCTTAACTAACTAATTCGAAAAGTTTAGTTTTGTACTCAGAAACATTCACATATAGTCTAATAGATGAGATCAGATTATGAAATCGGGGTATTACCAAATATTAAATCAGTCATGTGGCAGAATATCATATTTTTTTAAATTTGTACGTTTGTGCATTTATTAAAAAAAATTCAATTATTCATTCATAAATTGATCGATTGTTCTGAGCTTTGTATTCAGAGGTAACGAACCTTATTTTGAATAAATACTAGGATTTAAATATAATAACGAACTTGTGTTATTCTATAGCTAAAAAGTTATTTTTAGGTCACTGTGTAACTTAAGACATAAGGAATGCTTTGCGAACTTATACAGGATGTCCAGAAACTCTCCTGCCAAAAGCAAACTAGAGATACTAGATGTGATTTTATGTTCATCTACCCTGATTTACCTTTATCCAAAAGTTTCTACTAAGCGAGCTAGCGTTCTTTGAAGGCGACGCTGTTAAGTCAGTTTTTTAGCATATCTCAAAAACTAAGTATGGGGCAAGGAATATGTGAGCAAGACCTGAAACTTGGTACAAAAGAAGTTCTTTATATGCCATTTATATGCGCGAAGAGCAGACGCCAAGAGACGGTTACTTTTATCGCAATTGCAATTTTAATTTTTTCATACGATAATTTTCAACGTGTCTGGATGCGTTGTCGATTGTCTGATTTTAAATTTGAAAACGGTTTTGAATTGAAAAGTGTAAATGTATAGCAAATTCGGTAATTTAAATGTTCATTAAATTGAAATTAGAGTATTGTATGAGCTCTCGTACAAGTCGGTCGTGTGCATCGGTGTTCTCGAAGCTTTCAAGTTTTGTTAAATCGTCAAATTCCTATTAGATCATTTTTTGCGGAAACTAAATTAGAAGGAAATAACCAATTTATTTTGATACAAATGGATATCCAACCGGGGGTAGACCCCCCGATAAACCACCCACACCCATGTCGGAAGATGATGAAACCCCTTATGCAGGTTTTGAAAACAAAATAGGTACAAGTAATAAAAACTCAGAAAAAGTAAGTAGATCCGATCCAATAATAATAAATGAATCATTAAATACACTACAAAACAAACAGGTAATTATGATAAGCTCAACAAAAAGCAGCCAGTTTATGTTAAATGACCTCGGTCCTTTCCATATTTATGTTGAAAATAGCGAAATTGATTTTAAAGGCAGGCTAAATGCATTAAAAATCGGGAGATATAATTCTTTCAAATTAGTGTTTTTAAATTAAACTCACGGTCTCTAGTTAATTCCACAATATAATACAAGTTATTGAAAATTCTAAAAAATTGACAATTGTTTCGATAAATCAATATCATCGTCAGAAGTAAGTAAGGGTCGAGACAGTCAATTCTTTCAAACTTTCCGGAAATAGATAACAGAATACAAAGTATAGACACGGTAGGTCCCATTAGAATAAGGATAATCATGAAAGACAACAATAGTGCAAATTACCTTCTCGAAAATTGTGAACATAAAATATTTATTGAAAAAAATTCTAGGGTTATAGCATTAGACTTTTCCAAGGAATATGTTAAAAACAAAATAAAACAATACGACTTCAATACCAAATTCGAAGTTACTAGCGTAAAGAGAATAAATAGAAAAGTTACTAATAATGAAAAAGTAGAATATGTGCCAACTAAATCATGTGTGGTAATCTTTAAAACACAATCTTTACCTAAATTCATCACAATAAATAAAGTTTTGAAGGAGATGGAACCCTACCAACAAAAGGTATTACTATGCTTCAATTGTTTAAGATATGGCCATCTTGGCGGACAATGCAAGAGTTATCCTAGGTGCAGTAAATGTCACAAACCTCATAATACAAAAGAATGTCAAGAACAAAATGTCATACCCAAATGTTTAAGCTGTAATGGCAATCATTTTACTACAAACTTCAACGAATGCGATGAATTTAAAAGACAAAAACTAATAAAAAATGCAATGACAACTAATAATATAAATTATCATGATGCCAATTCCAAAATCCCCAAAATCTCCTATGCAAATGTAGTCTCAAAAAATCTAAACATGCCATCCAACCCACAACAAATCCCCACTCAACCGGCTATTCAGCCTCATATACATTCCCATCCATCAAATGTCAAAGAAACCGCAAACCAACACAACGTAACTGAACACCCACGGACATACTCACATCCAAGGGTACCTAATAAACGGCAGAGGCCCAGCAGCCCAGATCCAACTTTATTGGCTCACAAGGAAATCATCTCAAATCCCCGTCCCCCAGGTCCAAACTTTAATATTCTAAATAATTACCTATATACTCAACTTACCCATACAAGCAACCCAGTACACAATGAAAATTTAGACCAAAATGTAATCAACACTCTTTTTGAAATATTTTACGAGTTATTAAATAAACTTAAAGAATCTAACAATATAAACGTGTCAAAAGAGAACTTAGAAAATCTATTTAGTAGTCAATTAAAAAGAATTTTGTCATGTGAAATGTCAAATTCGCAGTCGTAAACAAATATAAATTTTTGCAATGGAACTGCCGATCGGCAGTATCCAATAAGGAAAACTTAGAATCTTTATTACAATCAAATCATATAAATATTGCGCTCTTATCAGAAACATGGTTCAAACCAAATAAGTACACAATGAAAATTTAGACCAAAATGTAATCAACACTCTTTTTGAAATATTTTACGAGTTATTAAATAAACTTAAAGAATCTAACAATATAAATGTGTCAAAAGAGAACTTAGAAAATCTATTTAGTAGTCAATTAAAAAGAATTTTGTCATGTGAAATGTCAAATTCGCAGTCGTAAACAAATATAAATTTTTGCAATGGAACTGCCGATCGGCAGTATCCAATAAGGAAAACTTAGAATCTTTATTACAATCAAATCATATAAATATTGCGCTCTTATCAGAAACATGGTTCAAACCAAATAAATATTATAACTTTAAAAGTTATAACATAGTACGAACTGATATAAATGATGGATATGGTGGAACTGCCATACTAATAAAAAACAATATCTTGTTTAAAGAGGGTAATCTAACAAATAATATAAGCATTCCAAATAGTTGTATACAAACAGATTTATGTATTATCAAAAAAACAGTACACATAGTATCAGTTTACATAAAACCAAATACAAAAATAAAATTACAAGAATGGATTCAATTTTTTAACAGTATACCAAAACCATTTCTAATAGGTGGAGACTTTAATTCTCACCATCAATCGTGGGGATGCGAATTTGACGATTCATATGGAAATGTTCTACTAGATGCTTTAAATCATTGTAGCTTAGCAATATTAAACGATGGCTCACCCACTCTTGTTACAAGGGGTAGAGACAGCGCTTTAGATCTTACAATTTGTTCACAAGAAATAACACAACACCTCAATTGGAGTGTTGTAAATGATCCTCATGGCTCAAATCACTTACCTTTAATATATTATTTCGAATCACCACAACAACACTCACATTTCCAAAATATAAAACATAGCATCTGGATACCTAAAAATGCTAGCTGGACAAACTACATCGAAACACTAGGAAATATGACACCTGCAACGTGCTACAACAAATTTGTGGATAACATTAATATGGCAGATGAGAAGTCCATACCAAAGAAAAAGACAACCTCAAATCCCCGAGGGAACCACATTCCGAAGATATGGTGGAACTCAACCTGTGAATAGGCAGTAAAAAACAGAAAAGAGGCGTATATAAAATACAAAAATAACCCAAATGTCCAAAACCTTATGGAGTATAAAAGACTGGAAGCAGTAGTTAAAAAAACTTTCAAACACACCAAAAAACAACAGTGAGCAAAATACTGTGAAAGTCTAAATTCCTTAACACCAAAAAGGAAGTGTGGCAAAAAGTAAATTCTTATAAAAACAGAAAACAGCAAAATAAATTACCATTAGATGATAAAGGAGAATGGATCCCTTAATTTCACTGTAAAATTTCACCCACATGGGTTAAAGATATCAAAACAAGTCCAATGGTAACTACTTGCCGCAAAAATTTTCAACACTTACTAAACGACATAAACATGTGGGAACTTGAAAGAGATTTAAAACAAACAAATAACTCTCCCGGCAAAGACAATATTACTTATTAATATATAACCTTATTTGGACAAAACAACATAGTATTCCAACTAGCTGGAAGGAATATGTAGTATTGCCAATATTAAAACCAGGATAACCCTTACACCAATCAAACTCATACAGACCAATTTATTTAGCTTCATGTATCCTTAAGACCTTTGAAATACTCATTAAGAATAGGTTGGAACAGTGACTAGAAACAGAAAATATTCTCCCAAAAAGCCAATATGGATTTCGGAAATCTAGGTTCACTCTAGAAGCTTTGACAATGTTTGTCACCGACGTTCAGATAGGTTTCACAAATAAAGAAACAACAGTAGCAGCTTTCCTGGATATCTCCGCAGCTTTCGACAATATTAATCCCGACATACTAACCCACAAACTAGCTGATATTGGTGTTCCTACAGAGCTAGCAGCTTTCTTGATTTCTCTATATTCAGAAAGAACTACATACAACAAAATAAACCACTACTTGAATTCGCCATGTCAAACGCAATCGCAGATAGGACTTCCACAAGGGAGTATATTAAGCCCACTTCTTTACATGTTATATACCCTAGATATTAATTCTATAGTAAGAAATACAAATATTATCCAATTCGCAGATGATTTACTGCTCTACTCTATAAACAAAAATCTAAATATTACTTTGGACAAACTTGGCACTAATTTTTATAATATTAAACAATGGATGTTCACAAACAACTTCGTATTATCTCGACAAAAGTCAGAAGTATGTATTTTTGCCAAAAAGAGAAACATCCCACAAGGGCAAATTCAATTAGGACCCTATCGCTATCAAAACCACGGTTAAATATTTGGGTGTTTACCTGGACCGCAAATTATTTTGGAAATATTGCATCCACAACATTATAAAAAAAGCTCAAAAATCAATAAATATCTTCCAAGCATTCTGTCGTACTAAATGGGGAGCAGACCCTAACATCGCCTTCCTATTTTACAGGACAATGACGAGATCAATTTTCGACTACAGTAGTAACCTTTACGGAGCAGCAGCGGAATCTCATCTACAAAAAATAGAAACTCTAAAAAATCGATCTCTTAGAATGTTTCTTGGCTATTTAAAATCAACTCCAGTACATGTCATGGAAGCAGAGGCAATAGAGCCTCCACTATTCCTTCTAAGAAGACTAATCAGCGATATTTTCATAACTAAATTATTTGCTAAACGTGCTCAAACCATTCACTTCATACACAACTTTTCGATATTAGTCCTTACCCACCCATACTGGCAACACAAAAAAACTCCGCTAACTGTGCATAGCTACACACGTATCCTCAAGTACCAGGAAATTGTATTCTCCTCAAATACCATTCCATATTATGCAGAGCAACACGATCTTTTATTCTCTTCAAAAATGGAAACAAGTTACGTAAACCCAAACGGAAACTCCTTAGAGCAAATCAACCATTTCTGGCCAGAATATAAATATATATATACAGGTGGTTCCAAGACAAGCAAAGAACGCGGATGCGCCTTTTACGATGCTAGCGCTTCCCATACGTCTTTGAAGCGATTTCCTAAGGAAACATCAATTTATACACTTGAAAATTACACTGTGCTGTTCGCGCTGAGATATGTTTCATCAACCGGTATAAGAAATACAGTAATTTTTACAGACAGTAAAAGCCTCGTAGACAGGTTACAAAATATTCATGACTCTTCAAATTTATCCCATATGGAATTAGAAATTATAAAAGAACATCATAATATAAAACAACAAAATAAAAATACCATAGTGGTCTGGATAAAGGGTCACTCGGGTATAAAAGGAAATGAAATTTCTGACAGGTTAGCAAAATCGGCCATTTCTTCAGGAGAACCATTAACAATAAAATCCGTACCACATTCCGACCTTAAGTGTTAATATAGGAACAGTCTGCTACTCAAACAGCAAAGAGTTTATAAAAGTAACATATGGACAGAACTACAAAAGCTGCCAAGTCAAGATTCCACGAAGAGATGGTTCTTTGGGATATCACATAGATAATTCATTGTTACTATAAATAGAATAAGATCAGGACATGCCATGACACCTCTATATAAACAGATAATAGGTATAATAGAAAATTCAGGTTGCACATGTGGCGAACTTGGTGATTTAACACATGTAATACTAGAATGCTCCCAATTCCAAGCAAATATAAATACTTTCTACAAGGATTTAATAGATCTCATAGCAAAACTAACCTATATGTGTAAACCAAATTGTATTCAGCAATAACATTGATATTTTATATTGTCTTTATAATCACCTGAAAAGGTGCAAAATGAAATTGTAAAACCTCATACTAACATAAATACATTGTAAGCAATTTTGCGATTAAATATCTTGTAAGTGCGTCGACGAAAAGAACAAAAAAGAAAAGAAAAAAAGAAAAGGGAAAAAAAAAGAAAAAAAATGTTTTTTTTAATTCAGAAAGGAAAAAGAGAAATAAAAACAAAAAAAAGGAAAAAAAACAAAAAAAAATAGAAATAGATGCACTAGTACTAACAGCATACGTAACATACTAACACAGAGAACGTATATCTGCAAATGTTCAGTGTTTACAAGAAAACCTTGTTTAAACATACTAACATAATAGTTTACAAGAAAACTTTGTTTAATAACTCGTCCGTAAAAACGGATTACAAATTAAATCTGGCTAATTGGTCTCTGCCAAAGCCACCCAACTACTTAAAAAAAACTGAAATTACTGTTTAGAAGTCTTCATATACGCCATACCGGGACGCTTTCTAACTTGTTATGTTATAATTCTGAACAATGAATTATTTGAAATATCCAATTATAATAGTCAATGATTTTTACTTTTCCGCCAAACCTATCTATGATACGAAAAAAGTATTGGTGTAATATTTAAATTTTTTTTAGTTATTTTGACGTTTTTCAGTGAGGAAAACACGACAACAGGGTTTTTAGAAATAAAATCCTGTGTGTATGTCGTCGTTGTCGTCTGCTACTTTTTCTAACTTGTCTTGTTAGCATGATACAGTCTCAGGAGTGCGTAAAGTTACCAATTTTATGATTGGGTCTTATTCAGGACATATCACAGATGCACCCTATCTTGGAAGGACCACGACATTAGCACTAGCACCTAAATCAACTTCGCTGGTTGGAGTTTGGAAAGCCAGTTAGTTCCACCATATATTTTGAGTTGTATGAAACAATTTGAACCCCCAATTGTGCGACTTCATGGGATTATATTGTTTCAAATTATGACTCGCTTTGGTAGCACCGATTTTTTCGTCAATAGAAAGTTTTGATTCCAAAAGAAGCGAAGAAAACTTCATGGTCAACTCGATAATTACAGGTCTAATTTTATGAAGATTATCATAATGGGAATCACTTTTCTCAAGTACTTTTGTGTTATCATTGAAATGAAATATACTTTTCAAGTGTTCAAATCAATTCATAGTCATTGCAGATCTGATATTTAGAACTCATATATTGCCGCCAGTAACATTGACTTCTTGATAGTTCTACTACTGATGTATATAAAAATTTCTGAATATCTAACGTAGAAACGTTATCTGGTTTGTTTGGATTTTAAGCATTATACAAATTAGTTTCTTTGACCACCTTTATCCTTAGCTTTTGAAGAACTTGTTCATTTTCTGGAACTATTTCTTTCCTCTGCACCACCCCTATTGATTTTTCTGCTTCACTTGATAAAACATGATCCTCATCAAGTTCTTTTGAATTATAATCTGGATCCGCAACGATATCTGTGTCAGAGAAGTCGAATAATTCATCTTCACTATTATTCAAATTTGCAATAATCTCTGCCAATTCGGTATCAGATTATGCTTTGCGACTTTTATTTCGATACATCACTACTCAAAATAAAATAAAATGTGTTACTTTTCCATGATGTTGCAAATTAGGTACAAGGACTTTTTTGAATCAGCAGCAACGGCCACTAACATTTAATACGATAAATTACATACCAACTTACCTTTTCTTTCCACTAGACAACATCTTAATGTACATTCAAACAATGTTTACTGTTCTTACAACGAAAATGCCAATAGACACAACTCCACGATCCTGAACGCATTTTTGAGGTTAGTGCCTACTGGAATAACCGCCTAAAATTACTGTTTGAAACGTCAGATTCATGTTGTAACATAGGAATAGAGGTAGATTCATAAACTGACTTAACAGAGTCATCTTCACAGGGCGCTAGCTGGCTTAGGAGGTACATTTGGATAAAGGTAAATAAGATTACATGGACATAAAATTACATCTATTATCTGTAGTTTGCGTTTAGCAGGAGAGTTTCTGGACACCCTGTATTCTACACCCATTCTCTACGGCAACTACCGACGTTGATTGGTGATCAATCAATCTTATTATTATGTCTATCATTATAATTCATAATTGCTAAATGTTTCATGAAATAAAACAGTCGGTATTTTCATTTCCCTTTTTTGAAAAAGATCCAATACACTATATTCCATTCAAGTTTTCTAATATTAACGAAAATATGGACATTTATGACAGTGAAAAAGTAGCTTTTCGGACTTTGTAGGGTCCGGTGACATGGATCTCAATTTCAATAGCTCCTATGTGGAGAGTTAAGCTTCGGACAGTACAATTTACTCCCAAATATTGTTTGATTTCGGGTTTTAATTAGTAATATTTAAAATTAAAGTTACTACTACGAATAGAGATTTACTCACCTGAGATTTCTTCCGTTTCCCACAAACTCTTGGAAAACCTAACTTCAGAGAGTCTCTAATCCAGATTCGTTAACCATAACCAGCTGTCTTTTTTATAATTTGAAACGAAGAAAAACCATGAATTCTCGCATACGAACTTATGGTACCTCCCCACCACAACGGTTAGCTGAATTCTGTATTGTGTAGGTTTTGGTCGAAAAATTAAGTAAACCTCTAATGACCGCGAGCATAAAAGGCAACCACGATTACAAACGTTTGTTGTTTGGGTTGTCTACCTCGAAGGAAAATAATTAAAATTCTAATCTAACGGAAATACAACATGCTCCCCCACGAAAATGCAATTGACAAAGGGGCATTTTGACACAAAATAAAAATATAATAGAAATTAAAAAAAATTATGGGACTATTGAATAGGTTCCACCAATAAATATGTACAAAAAAAATTATTACATAATTTAGATAGGCAACGGTCACAGCTTGACTAGGGGTTGCTGAAGAGGCTCTTTTGTGGTAGTTACATTCGTAACCCTCATAATTCCGTCCTGTCCCGGAAATAATTCAGCGGCCTAAACGCCACTGCGAGGGAGGGAGATTGTCCTCTCTTATCAAAACCATCGTCCCTACTTCGAGGGGTTTCAAATTGTCCGAAGAAGTTCATTTACTGCGTTGGTGCAATGTATGCAAATATTCCTTGCTCCACCGTTCCCAAAAATGTTTATGCAATTTGTTGAGTAGCTTCCATCTGATGAGATGAGAGGCAGGAATAGAAAGCAGCTCAAGGTTTAAAAAATGGGCCGGAGTTAGAATAGACAAATCATTAGGGTCTGAACTCAGCGGTCTAGAATTAAGATAGGATTCGATCTGAATTATAAGGGTATTAAGTCCTCATATCATAAAATATGATCACCTATAACCCGAGCTAAATGCGTCTTTACAGATTTAATGCCAGCTTCTCACTATCCTAAAAAGTATGGTGCAGAGGCAACATTAAAATGAAACAAAATATTTTCATTTGATGCAGCATTTTTCATTTGTTTAAGGTAGTTAGACACACCAATAAAATTACTACCGTAATCTGAGTACAAGTTCTCGACTTTACCACGACGAGCTATAAAACGTTGCAAAGCTAAGAGGAAAGTTTCGCTGGACAAATCAGAGGCTATCTCTAAGTGAACAGCTTTGGTGGCCATGCAAACAAAGAGGCAACCAAATCCATACAAACAAAGAAGCACAAATACACCTTACAAGATTTAGCACCTCGGTAGCGATTCATCACAACATAAAACGAACCGCCAAAATCAAGGAAGGGTTTACATAATCTTGGAAATTGTAACTAAGGGTACACTTTCTCGAAATATCGATATTGAGTATATTTAACTAAAATCATCAGCGACTCATAAAGTTCATTGGAACATAATGGACCTGCCTTTTCCTCCAGGGGAGACCTGGAATTGTGAACAAATCTCAAAATCTATGCTAAAAGACGTTGAATAAACACAAAATCAGAATTGTTTTTAAACAACGTTTCAAGAAAAATACCATCCGCATAACAAACCAAGGTTACCTTTTGCGCCTCCTCAAACATTCCGGTACAATCAGAACAAGGAAGGGACGCATCTGGAAAAGGAGTAAAACTATAAAGGAACTTGAGACCAGCGAACCAATGAGACTGCTCCAACATCAACGCCGGTAAAACACCTATGGAAGCCAAATCAGCGGGATTCTGAGCAGAAGGAACATGGAACCAACTCTCAGGAGGCATGCGTTCCTGTATATAAACTACTCGATTGGAAACAAAAGTCTTCCATTGATGAGGAGAGGATTTTATCCAACCGAGGGCAATCTCAGAGTCGGGCCAACCAACTTCTCAATTGTGAGCTTAACTTCTAGAATTCTGACTACAAAAGACACGAGTTTGGCCAGTAACACAGTGGCAGACAACTCCAAACGGGGAATACTAACAATCCGAATGGGAGCCACTTTCGACTTCGCGCATACAAAAAAGACACGAACTGACCATCTGGTAACACTAAATGCAAATAAATACCCGCATAATGACCCTTTTCACTACTGTCGCAAAATCCATGCATCTCACAACTAGCATAGCTGGATAAGGACATAAAACGGGGTAGTTGAAGATGCACAAGGGATGAAAGCTGTTCTTTATATTGGTTCCAAATATCACAAAACACTTTTGGAGGCGGATCATCCCAATTTATTCCAGATAACCACAAACGTTGAATAAGATGCTTGGTAAACAACGTCATAGGAGCGAGAAAAGCTACGGGATCAAATACTCTAGCCAATTCTGACAACATACTTCATTTAGTACAAGACTTGTTCAGAGCAGTCACCTGAAAGGAAAAACAATCCGTTTGTGGATTCCATACATGACCAAGGATTTTTAAAGGAGACAAACAACTATCATTATCAAAAGAAATTGGTTTTATACCTATATGAGACTCAGGTAAACGTAAATCATTACTGGACCACTTGCACAATTCAAATTGACCTCGGGCTAATAAAAATATCAACTGGTTTCGAAGATCTTGCGCCATTTCCAAAGTATCATCGCAACCAACGATATCATCAACGTATGTGCTATTACATAATACCTCAGCTGCAAGGGGAAACTCTCTTCCTTCATCTTCACTCAGCGCTGCAACAAGGTCCTTAAAGCCCGAAAAGGAGCTGACGAAGCACGATAAGTTACTATCAACAGCCTAAACTCCTGCAAAACTTCATCAGGAGAAAACCTGAATATGATCCTTTGATAATCACATTGAGTTCTATCAACTCGTATTTGCTTATACATTTGTTTGATATCAGTGGATAAGACATATCTAGGGAGTCGGAAACCCAACGAAATAGTTCAAATATCCTGCCGTAGCCTTTTCCCAGTAAACAAACACTCATTCAGAGAATTCCGATTGCCAACCTGCGCAGAAGCGTTAATCATCACTCTCAATTTGGTAGTCAAACTATCAGGTCTGACTACATCATGATGAGAAATATAGTAACAAAACATCGGACGAGAGGTCTCTGACACAGCCTCCATGTAATTTAAGATCGAAATATTATTTCATAAAGGAATTATATTCTTTATAAAGAGTGGGCCTTCTTAAAAGTTTTTTTCCAGAGACACAAAACGATTGACAGCAAATTCATACATTGTTGGAAAAACAGGAGAATGCTCACGAAAAGGTAAAGCGACGGTATAACGACCAGTGTCATCTCGACAGTCATTATCAACAAAGTTTTGTTCACAAAGCACATAATCGGGGCAAAAACATTCTACTCGAGGAAAAGATTCTAAACACCAAATCTGCTGAACAGACTCATCCAACGAAACCGTTTGATCCATGTGACAAAACAATGATTTTGCTGACGTCATAGGAGCAGAGTTGCAGCTACCCATAAGCACATAACCAAAAACGGTATTAACAGCGTCCGGCATCCCAGCAGGAGCCTTAAATTTGCCATCCAATAAAATCTGAGAATACATGTCAGCTCCAAGCAGCACCTCAATCTTACCAGGAAGATGAAAACGAGGATCGGCCAACTTCAAATTAGCTAGGTGAGACAAATTTTTTGAAAAACAAACACCTCACAATTAGAAACAGGAACATTTTGATCCACAGGCTTGATCATCATTACAACTCGACCAACCACCGTACTTCGAACGGCATCAATACCTGGTATGGATAAAGTAGCAGAAGAGTGTTTAATACCTAGACAACGCATACAAGACTGAGATACGAAATATGTCATGCTACCTCCATCAATTAAAGCTCCATTCCACAACCATCCATAATTTCTACCACCGCAGTAGCTAACAAAACGTTCGAGCTTTTAGAGACAACACTGCCTAATGAGGCAACATGCGACTTCAAGACTCCATCAGCTGGGGCCACACTATTACCAGCGCCCTTAAAATGCAAAAGATTACGATGAGGCAAATTACAATGGCCACAACTGTGACAGCGCAAGTACGTGAATCATACTTTTCTAAACATTTAAAACAAAGACGCGTTTTTTACAGAAGTTATAACGGTCATAAGGAGATTTATTTAAAAATGAAGAACACGTTTGTAAGTTGTGACTTGCGTTGCATAACGAACAAGTCACTGTATTAGGCTTCGAAAAAAACTATAACGATTACTAGATTTAGGAACACTTTTACTTACATTTTGTTTAGAAGGCAAGAATTTATTTTTTCTACCAGAATTCTGATCAGAGCATGGCGACAGCGAATATGAGTCGAAAGAAATGCATTGACTTTCTAGAAAATCAGATAGTTCAGTAAAAGCGGATATTTCACCAGACCCATATAATAATTCAAAACGTTGCTGAGTCTCGTCATCGAGTTTAGTTGGAATTTTATAAGCTAACACGAAATCCGAAATGTGTTAACCTAAATTTTCCGCAGCAGAAAGATTTTCCGAAAAAGTGTCTGTTAAGGAATCCGTTGGATTTAAATTTTCCTGTTAAACACATCATTGGCGCATGGTTGATAAAACCTCGATATGCCCAGACAGTAGTACCTCGTAAACCTTGGCACGATAAACATTAATTTTCGATACAAACCGGTAAAATTGTTCGGACGAAATTCTATCAAAAGGTGTACCAAAAAACATATCTTCAACCTTCCCAGGCGCCTGGATACGGACGGCAAGACAGCTTCACCAGGTAGGAGCCTTATAAATTCTTTTTCTTTATATGCGTTGATGATGGGCTATATTTTGTTTAACTACTAGAAATACAGTCCAATAGTCATTTTTTCATATTTAACAGTGTCAATTAAATGACTGTAGCTATCAGAATTTTTAAACGTAGTAGATGGAGCTTTCTCAATTTTGTACCAATGTGCCATTGCACGCAAACGTTTATTCAAATATCTATTTTTTAATTTATCATAAATTCTTACATAATTGTCCCTAGTTAAAGGCAAATATTTAGCTAACCTTAAAGGAGCACCTTCTTAAACTCTGAATTAAGTATCAGTGTCATCAATATTATTTCGATTGGGCTTCAGTACCATCAGCGCCCAACAGATGAGAAAAATGCTTTGATGATGTTTATTAAAGCTTTCTAAAACATCTAACTCTGATTACCAAATACCAAAGAGCGATTGCTTATTTAAATCAGTTACAGCAGCATACGACAAGCGCAACAAAGCTTCTAAATCGTTAAGAGATGTTTTCCTTTGTAAGGTGAATCTTTTTAATATATCAGCCATTGTACACAAAATCCAAAAATTGCAATGTTTAACAAGAAATAAATCTTATTTTACCTAAACAAACTTATAATGTGTACCCAGTTACAAATTCTGTAACAAATAAATTCACGTCCCCTTGTCAAGCTACGACTGGCATAAGAGAAAACTAAAGTTATTTATAAACCTGCAATAATCGTACAAAATTAAAGTTTAATTACCTTCATTTAAAATAAAGAACTTCATGCAAGAAACTTTCTTATCAAGCTAAAATTAAAAACGAGATAGATTTTAAATTCGAAACTTATTTATTCCTAGGTATTCTGAAACTGGTTAAATTGAAGGTCACCAAACTGACCCAAATATACAACAAAATAAAACCGAAAAAACTGTATGCAACTTATTTTTTGGACCTTATTCAAACTGCAAATATCAATTGTTATCAAACAATATCCCTTCCAGCGAGGTTAACAAGCCACCCCAACACAATTAAATATTAAAGTTTAATTTCTTTAAAACCGAAAATCAAACAATTTTAAAAAGTAAATCAGACAAATCCAGACTCGCAGGACCAATTTATAATCCGGTGATATGGATCTCAATTTCGATAGCTCTTATGATATTCGGACAGTACAATTTACCTAACAGAAATCCAACAGACTTTACTCTGCATAAATGTGATAAACCACAAAATTTTTAATGAATAATCTAATAAATATGTCAGTACTATACGTATTTGGAAAAATCTGTCAAAACTGAGTGGTGCGTTATTCATCACTCGATCCATAATTATAATAAATAATATATTGGAATAATAAAAAAAAGAGCTTGCGCTATATGCAGTATAAAATAATAATTAAAGAAATTAACAATTACCTGTATCAAATAACTTTTCATCTTCTTGATCTAATTCTTCAGTAGTTTGTTTGAATTTGGAGTTATTTTCATTGTACATGCAATCTTTATTACAATCATTGGCGTCGTCGGAACCATTTGACACCTCCAGGCGCACTGTATCATGCCCATTCATAGTTGATCCATTAGATGTTAGGACCTCCAATTTTCTGTAAAAAAATATTGCATTTATATAAGAAAGTGAGCAGTGCTTCTGCGAGGTACGTGTATACAGGGTATAACAACAAGGTAAGTTATAAATTAAATCACATCAAAAATAACTCGATTGAATTTAACTTACCTTTCTACAAATAATCATACAAAAAAAGTTACATTCCAAGTGTTTTCCGTTAACAACCAAATGGAAAATTCTATTCTTTTAGAATAATCTTTATCTAACAACTCTTGAACAGTTGATGATAGTGATGAAGATGTCGCTCCTTTAAACTTCTCCAAACCTACTACAAATTTTTTGTAGTATAATGAAAAAGATGCTGTATTTTGATAAAAAATGATATTTATGAAAAGCACCAAGGAGAATAAATGTTTCAAAAATAATGTGTTCAATTAATGGTACCACAATAGTTACTACATAGTAACGTTCACAAAAATTTGGTGGATTTAGGAGATCTCAACTTTCATAAACATTTTGTAGAGTGCAATGATTCTGTCAGTTTTGTTCTGCTCTAATCATAAGAAAGCCACTTGTTAATTTTCATTATAATATGTCAAGCTACTAGAATTAGTCAAAGGGCTGTAATTTTTTTGTATGCACATTTGTACTTGTATGTAAACTAGATTCAATCAAGTTATTTTAGCCAATGAGTATACAATTCAATTTATGACCTACCTTTTTGTTACATCATGTATAATCTATAATGATGTATTTGACTTTCATTTATTTATATACACTATACATACAAGGTGGACCAATACTCCTTAATATTTACTAAGCCAGCTGCTTCCGCTTGGGCGAGGGTAACGGTACCAGACACGAGAGCCACCTATTTTGTGTTTCGCGAGTACTATGGAAATAACTGTTGTATGTCTGAAGTAGAGAAAAAGTTTTGTTTCATAATAATAAAGGAAATAAAATCAAGTTCCAATAATTCAAACATTTAGATTTGTGAGTGGAGGTTTGATATAACAGGTTCATTAAGGCGGCCGCCATTCAGCTTGTAGAGAGTCTGTTCATGAACAACTTCGCCTGTCCACTTGAAAGCTATCATCTCTAAATCACATTCTACACAAGGACCTTCATTTACACTTGTACAGAATTGAAATTGGACATGCATAGAAGCCCAGGGACCATGCTAGAGGACTGCGAAATCGTCGAGAGGTTCCCGAGCGTTAATAACATCTTTTCGTCAGTGAAACGCATTTTTGTACACTTGAAAGCGACCTTGTGTCTTAAATGTATTCAGAACGTCTCTAAATCACATTCTACAAACGAACCTACATTTACAATTGTACATAATTCAAATTATACATGCAAATCAGTAGACGAGATTGAAAATACTGGAGTAATGCTAACTCACAATCAAAGCGCCAAAAATCCTTACACTAACCGAAAAAGACTTTATGGGCGGCATAATCAGAGAAAGGAAACATTGGTCCATACTTGTATGAAGATTAGAAAAGTCGTTCCGTTACTATCAATACTGACCCAATATGTTGCGATGCTTTTCAGGCTTCAACCTCAGAACTTGGTTTCAACAAGACGGGACAACATGTAACACCTCCAATGACTCCCATAACAGTAGTTCGTGAACATTTTGGGCCACAACAGATATTCAAAAGAGTCTTCAACGGACTTTTTCTCTTTGGGGATATCTTGAAAGTAAACTTTACATCAGCAGCCCAGGATCTATTGAAGAATGAAAAGAAAACATATGCAATGAAATGCAAAACATTTCACCACACTTGTCGGGTAGTCATTTCAGGTCCAGGTTACAGGAGTGTTAAAACAAACAACGTTGACATTTAAATTATGTTATGTTCAAGAAAACCTAATTTGTAAACGTTGAGATGCAATAAACAGTTTTTATTACCATTTGGAATGTTCAAGGACTGTTGGCCCACCCTGTATATTTTCCTGAGCAATAATCTTCCATAGAAGTGGATCTGCAATGACATCTCAATGTGGATTTTCTATGAAGTTCTCTTCACTGTATTAGCAATGCGCATATTATAATGAAGCAAGTTCTACAAAAATTTAACAGTAGAGCTTAATTTGTAAAAAATAAATTAACCAAGCATGGTACTGTCCACTTTACATAACAAATAAGTCAATTATATAGACAAAAGATTCGCAAGCCTTGTCAATATTTATAGATCTCGCTAAAGCATTTTATATTGTTAACCATGAACAACTTTTATATTGGAGGCTTTAGGGTATCACAGAAATTCTCAATATCTTGTTAGAAATAATACTTATTACTTTTACGATGATATACTGCAAGAGAACTTCTCCCATTTATTTTATATATAAACGACATTTTCGTTTCTATTTAATTTGGCAACGACAGTGGAGACCAATACTTTTTACGTTTAACTCGTGATAGTCGAGTACGTGTATACTGACGTCCACATGAACGGTATTCTGCAGCAACCATACAAGAAGTTGAAAAATTTGGTGATGGTTTAGGCTGGAGTTAGTCTTGGCGAAAGAACAGATCTTTTAGTAGTTCCAGGAAGATTAAACGCTCAAAGGTATGTCGATATCGTTCTGGAGTATCATGTTATACCTGCAGCTTATGGTATAGGCCCGAATTTTGTTTCTATGCAAGATAGCGCAAAAGTGCATACTGCGGCAATCACCATGAACTACCTTCAGCATTACGGGATTCAAATAATGGATTATCCACCACTGAGTCCTGATCTAAACCCCATAGATCATCTTTGGGAGGCGTGTTCGGAAGCGCCCAGATCCATCTCAGACCCTTCAACAACTAAATGGAGCTCTAATCGAGGAATGGGATCATTTATCTCAACAAGATATCTGTAGGCTTATATGCATCAAGCTAGGTAAATGTGAAGCACTAATTTGTGCTGGTAGAAAGGTGGAATGCAAGTTTCTTCCACTTTAATTCTTGGAATTTTTTAATTTGGTGTAGTTATATTAAAAGGGATATTATGTAGAATTTGTTTTGTTTTTGCAAATTTATTCGAACAAAATTTACATCTTGAAAACAAGCCTTATTGCATTTCTACGTCATTGAAATTAATAAAATTATTAAACCTGATTAATTTAATGATATATCTTGAGTGAATGAAAATCTGATCACATACAATTAATCTTCATTTTAGTTTGTAATTTTGTTTATTAATACAGAAGAGTATGTCCAGATTAAATGTATAACTTTGTATTTACATAAATGTAGCAACTGCAACTTTCACGATGATAGTTGTGCTTAATTTTCAATTTGAAATAATAATTTCCTAAATAATATAACAATTTTTTATTATAACAATTATATAACAGTAATATTATTTACTTACGGATCACATCTAATACTAGGATCACTAGATCGTCTGTAGTGATATGCAGAGTTTTCTCCATCATTAATTAGGTCTCCGTAAGATCTTGTCTTTGTCATATAATTTGGGGAAGATTCAAATGATTCAACAGAAAAATTTGAACTCTCCTCTACATTGCAATTTTCTTCTATAGTTCCTAAATACACTGCTGACCACAAATGTAAATCTCTTACATTGTACTGAGGCCACAATACCTATAAAAAAATCAACTTATAGTAGCAATGAAGTAGAATGATTTGAGTATTTTATTATTGTTGGGAGAAAAAAATAAATGGAGGTCTATGAAGAAAAAATCATCAATTTAAAAGAAAATCTATAATCAGTGCTAGTTACTTAAAATAAATGATTCATTATTTTCGTATGTATTAAAAAAGTGTTACACCTGTTCTATATTCAAAAGGTGTGGAGTCAAAGGATTTTTTTTAAATGTGAAATACAAAGTAGATTTTTAAAATGAAATAATGTATATACACCCACTCAAATATACTGTTTGGTGCGGCGTATAGTCTGAACGGATCTTTGGGTCATATTTCTTCAAAAATGCAGACAGTGCCGCATTTATGCTGTCTACACTCACATTTGGTTTTAACAAGCGGCGCCACGGCCCATACTGTAAGAGACACAATAGTTTTGTGATGCGAAATCTTCGTCGAACACATTATTTTGCTAAGGAGCGATTTTAATCGACTGTTGTGTTTGCCGGATTTAACCGCTCCGGACATTTTTCTTTGGGACTATCTGGAAGAGAGATTACGTTGAAAACCGTGCATAACCCCTGAAATATGGAGGAAAATAATGCAACATGTGTTTGTGAAGCGGAAAATGGGCGAAACCTGCGAGATGTAATTTTTCATATTTAAGTTAAAAAATAACAAACGTCGTTGTCATAATTTGATTGATTAATTCCTACATCCTTATGAGAGAGTTATAATGATAACTTGGCAACCCTGTAATTAAATCACAGAACAAACTATAATAATGTTTGATTTTTTAGAAGGATATTGTCGTTGTTTGCGAATTAGATAAATTTTACACATTTAGCAGAGGTTATTTGAAGAATTAACACATTTTCATGAAGCCATTTGTCATTTCTTCTATTTTCAACCAAAATTATTAGTCTCAACACGATCTCTATTCATAACCCCTATTAAGTAACGACTTAGAGAGAAGGATCTTACAATCTGACATAATTTTTTCGATACTTACCCTTTTATTATATGTTGTTAAGGCCGTTATGGAATATAAATGGTTTCTAAAGCATGGTGAATTCAAGAAGTCCCAAACGGAAAAAGTTTTCCCATATACCAATTTTGATCTTTCCCTTTGAGTGTTACAGAGGAAGGTTCCAAATAAGTTGGAATATACATGGCTTACTAATTTCACCTGAAATGGAAGATAATATTGAAACAAGTAATCACTAGCGTATTTTTTTCTAGAGATGGAAAGTTTGTTGTTACTGATCTACATAAAAAAATTACATAAGTGATAACTCAGTTAAAGTACGTTTGCCAGACTCTTCGTAAAAAATTGGAGCAAATTTTGTACTCACATACTTTCAAGCCCACTTAAGGTAACACTTTCTGATCTTAGCATACAAATAACTATAGGTTATTGCTGATCTAGATTGAAAAATTCATACAAAGGCTATGTGGTATAACAAAGATCTCAGCAAAACACTTTTGCCAGTTTACTATCAAAAAGTAAACATTGGTAAATGAAATTTACATGTGAACTGAGCCTTGTGAATTTAGACATCGAAGTTGGTGTGAAGAAGTCTCCTTCTGTTTTTGGTCTCGGTTTCTTTGTAATTTTTTGTGTTTGTGAATATTTTTAGCTCAAGTATTACTGACCTAAATTAAAGAAACTGAACACTGCCGTAAGTTCCCAATAAAGTCTGCTTACTAAGCCTTAAAAACTACTATAAAAATAAAGTGGGCATTTTAAAAATCAGTTCTCATGAGATATATCTGTTATTAACACTCCGCTACACGACGTCTTTAAAAAAACACGAGTGCACGACTGTGGTCTATCTGGACCAATAATGATGACGTAATATTTTTGTCTAATATGGTATTATATGGAAAATTTCACTGTAATATATTCAGTATAATGCTTTTTCAGTTCAGTTGTAAGAAAAAATTAAATGTCCAATTTTACCATATAATATAAAAGTATTACGAAAAACTTACTAATTTCACACTTTTATTTAAAACATAATAAAAAAATATAAAGGAACAAAAAACTAACATTTTTTCGTTTAAGACTATGAAATTTAGGAACGTAAAATATAACAAAAATTCAAACATATGCAGAAAATATTGGAGGTCTAATTCACGTTACGATTTTCTTTCATCTTATCCACACAGTCTCTGCAACATGCAAAAATGTGGTCCATACATAACCATTTTTTGCACAACTTACAAAAATATCTTGTTTTTCTCTTTTCACAATATTTACAGTGTCCTCTTTTATTGGGGAGAGGATCTGGTAGAGCTTGAGGTTTAGTAAACTTGGCAATTGAAGTCTGGATATATGTGTGTAACCCGGATGTAGAGGCTCTGGAACACATGTGATCCTTTATCAATTCAAGCCCCAGATTTCTTACAAATAGCCTCCTATTTTTACTATAATCTTCGTTTGGGTCATTGAATCTAGTTATGACAAAAGCATTGACATTGCAAACGTTCAGCATTCCATAAAAAATTACTAATGGCCACTGTTTCGTGTTTCTTGCAACGTTATAGGTAGGAGACATTTTGTCAACAATGTCTACACCACATTTTGTAGGATTATAAAATTGAATTGTATCCGGCTTACCACTTACTGGATCCACTGTGTCATCACGGTGAAAGGAAGACACCAACAAGACATTTTTATTTCTTCGTGGGACATAGGACGAAGCCATCATGTGTTTCCAAAAGTAAATATAGAAGACTGCTAGGGACGATTTTTTACATTGGTTATAATAGCTGGTAATTGTGGCTTATTTGTTTTAATAGTACCTACAATTGTCAATCTGTGGTCTATTTTAAGTTGGTCGACAACTGGGCAAGAAACAAACCAACGATCCATCGTGACATTCCTTCCTGAACCAGACAAAGGTTGACACATTCTCAGTTTAACTGCGGCAGTGGAATTATCTAGTGTGTAGGGTTCAGGTAGCTGATGTTCTGCAAATATTTTCATATGATTTGTATAAAAGGTTCTAGCGTCAACATTGGCAAACACTTTAATACCATACTTTTTTGGTTTGTTGGGTATGTATATTCTAAAACTGCATTTGCCCCGAAAAGCAAATAGCATTTCATCCAGAGTGACATACTCTCCTACAGAATAATAATTTTTACAATTCTGAACAAATGTTTCGAAAATATTTCTTATAGGGGCCAATTTATCTGTTTGCTGTCTTTCAGCACTAGTATTTTTGTCGTTAAAACCTATTACTCTTAGAAGAAATCTGAATCGTGTTTCTGATACAGTCGCAGTGAATAGTTCGCTACCTAGCCCATCTTGAGCCCTAAATTATTTTAGATTTTTTTGAGATCCATGATCTAGGCCTGCCAAATATAGCAAACCAATAAAAGCTCGCATTTCCGCAACTGATGTTTCTTTTACATCTCTTTGATCTTGGAAATTTGCAGAAATGTTTCTAATATAAAGATTCGTATAGTGGACCACAGATACAATGACATTACTAAACAGAAGGTTCCACGATTCAATCGGAGTTCTTGCATTTTTTGCAATACCAATAGGGCCTGGCAAATGTAGAACAATATTTTCTTGTCTAGTACGTACATTTCTAGGAGGTGTATGTTTTAGCCATTTGGTCCCATCTTTGCCATAGTAATAGAATCGCCTATCTTCTACGGAATTCTCGTTTTCCTCGATCTGTTGTTCTGATTCTATCTTATCTTGCCCAGAATCCGTTTGGTGATCACTGAATTCCTCTGCCCCTACATCAGAAATAGAGTCATCGGAATCATAAATGTCTTCGTCACTTGGAACTTCATCATTTAGAGTAAGAAGACGATGTATTTCCCTTTCATAGGTGTCCATATTACTAAACAGAATACTTATAAGAGGTATGTACGTTTTAAAATATAAAAACCACCTACCTCAGTACAATAAACAATTGTAAAATCACTTGTACAACACAAAAAAACTGTCACTGAGTGCAAAAATCAAAAATTGTGCCTGATTTTATGGTATACTAAACTTCATCATCCTAAAATACTGATGTTTGAGCATTCTGGGGTTTTCCATAACACAGTCTGCCATCTACCACAGCTTAGTCCTATTTACCAACCTCCAAACGTGACTTTAACCTCTAGCCGCCAGATGGATGTACATATTCTTAAAGTTACAAGATCACACGACGGTGGTCTATTAGGACAAAGCGATGGATTTTTCAAAAACCGAAGTTTTTGGAAAACATATCGTAAAATACTTTATTTATGTTTCTGAAAGGTACTGAAAACCCCAGATTTCTATACTATCTGTTTATATAAGAAACAGTACTGTGGCCAGTACCCTTGTTCTGACAGACCACCGTGGTGCATCGGAGTGTTAATAACAAGTTCCCAATAAATATTGTACTACAATTTCTATCAGTAACAAATTATTGATATCTCTAAAATTCTATAGTCAAAATTACAAACCAGCAATCTTGGTACATAAACAACTATTGTTTTTCCTCAAAACGTGGATGGTTATTGATAGTGATTCGTAAAATGAAATAATTGTGACAAAAGAGCTCAATAAAAAATCTTGCCTTCTTTTATGATGAGACTCTCTTTCTTCAACTGTCCACTGAAAATAAGAACCATTTACTGGATTAATAATGTACTTACAAGGAATATTTGTGAAAATTCAAATGCGCAAGGAAACTGAATCAGCAGCTGATGTACACAGTCTAACCACTGTAAGAAAACAGGACAACGTTCGTTTTGATCATCGCTACCGGAAGAATGACCACATCTATCGGCGAATTTGTGACCGAATGCCAACCATTCTCGTTCGACTAAAGTTCGGAAACCCTGAAAAATTCAATAAAATACATAGTAATAAACAATAGCTAATACGATTAATAAACATATTGCAAATATGTGTAGCCTTTTACAAAGACAGCATAGATGTCAAAAATATCAAATAGGCAAAGAAAAATATTATTTTTTCTGACTTTTACCTTTGTAGGAGTAACTAGTTACGCAACTGCAATTTTTAGTCTAAGATGACAAAAGTTAATTTTACCATATTTGATAAATATGTCAGTAAATTTCTACACTCATAAAACATAAATAAATAAGGTAGAAGCCGTTTGGTAACTAGAGAAAGGTGAGAAATAAGTAAATAAAATAGGTAAAAAAACTTTTTAAGTTAAACGGTTTTATGTTAAACATACATTGCAATGTTTAAGATAAATGTACTAAAAACCAAAAAATAATAAAATAGATACAGTCGTAGGAATTATAAACATATGCATAGACTAGACTAAAATAAAACCGTGGGGCACGTCAATTGTCTACAAATTATCGACTTAATGTGCGATAGAAGAATCGTTTAATTCGTCGTTAGGCAGTTGGCCCGCAGACGGTGAGGAAATTACTTACTATTTTCTTGCTCATGGAAATTCCAATAGTTATACACTCCATGTAAATAAAAGAGATGTTTCAACTAGTTTATCGTTGGACATTCACACTGCTGGCTGGCGAGGAATCGTTTCAAACTCGTAGTTTGTCTTTAATCGACAAAACGTGCCCCACGGTTTTATTTTAGTCTAGTCTATGCATATGTTTATAATTCCCACGACTGTATCTATTTTATTATTTTTTGGTTTTTAGTACATTTATCTTAAACATTGCAATGTATGTTTAACATAAAACCGTTTAACTTAAAAAGTTTTTTTACCTATTTTTATTTTTTGTTTTTTAGTACATTTATCTTAAACATTGCAATGTATGTTTAACATAAAACCGTTTAACTTAAAAAGTTTTTTTACCTATTTTTATTTACCATTTTGTTCCCACGAGTAATGGACATTTAAACGGTCGACCCCCCCAGAGGTCCAATAAAGGGGCAAGACTATGTACAACAAGATGCGCCTGAGTCTTGAGGGGGAAACGCTAACGACATATCATTTTTATCCACCCTAATGCCATACAGTTCTCGGCGCGTTTTAACCTTTCACCTTAACTTGGGTGGTGTACCGCTAACGACGTATCATTTTTAGCCACCCTAACGCCACACAGTCCTCAACACGATACAAAATCTTGACTTGGGTGGATTATTATATGCCATTTAGTGGCTGCACCCATCTTAAATATTGAGGTTGTATAGTGCACTGTATTCTTCTTGTCAAGCCCTTTTATTTGTTGATACCCATATTGGTGGGATTGATAAAAAATTGTTATCAGCCATTTGGTAGCGGCGGCCATCTTAGATTTCAATTTTGCATAGTAAATTGTATTCTACTTGTTGAGACCTTTCATTTGATACCCATGTTGATGGGATTGATAAAACCTACGTTTTCCGCCATGTTGTAGAGGCCGTTATCTTGGATTTTAATTTTATATAGTATATTGTATTCTACTGGTTGAGCACTTTCATTTGATACCCATATTGATGGGATTGATAAAACCTACGTTATCCGCCATTTTGTAGCGGCCGCCATCTTGGATTTAAATTTTTTATAGTATATTGTATTTTGCTTGTTGAGCCCTTTCATTTGATACCCATGTTGATGGGATTGATAAAACCTACGTTATCCGCCATTTTGTAGCGGCCGCCATCTTGGATTTCAATTTTTTATAGTATATTGTATTCTGCTTGTTGAGCCCTTTCATTTGATACCTATATTGATGGGATTAATAAAACATAAATTATCCGCCATTTTGTAGCGGCGGCCATCTTGAATTTATAATGATAATGAATAAACGTAATTGTATTGTCACCAAAATCCAAAGTGTACACAAAATTTCAGATTAATCGGTTGACAGGAAGAGGGTGAAATTTGAATTACTAAATTTGACCCAAGAATAAATAAAACAAACGGGGTGAGCTAAATAAAACCGTTTAAAAATTGGGAATTTTGGATGTGAATTATATACAAATTATTTTAATCACTCTATTATTATTTACTATTATAATAACTCATATATCACGGAATCTACTTATCAAACAGACTATTGATAAGCAAACTTTTGTAATTTTTATAAATGGACAACCTGTATCTTCCTTCTGTTTCGCTCATCCTTCATACCCTGATTTCATCGATATTTTCTCTTGCCAACTTCCTTAATTTCTTCTAAATGTTTTCCTCTTTTATTACTCAGCTCTTTCAATCTCTCTATCCAGTTTTACCTTGATCTGATATGCATCCTCGCTTTTGTTATACTGCGAACTACGTTGCCTTGATTCACTTTTGCGATGTATGCAAGCCAAAAATTTTCTTTAATCTATATTTTGGTCGTTTTTCTGTTTCTGGTTTACTATTTCTCTTATAATTTCATTTCATTCTGTTTTCTAGCTATGCTTCTTTTCTGCTATTTAATACTTTGTTCTATTCCATGCTTGGCCTCCGAACGTGAAGGTATGTATTATTTTCGTTCGAGTGCTCATTAACGTTATCAACACAAGTGATTAGTTTTTTTGTGTCAAATATTTGCTGGCCCATATTGGTATGTGTTTATTTACAATGTTTAATACTTAAAATTAATTCTTCTATATGCCAGTTGCTTGGTCTATATAGTTTATTAAATATTTTGGCATCCAAAATATTTTAACATGTCAACTCAACCCACTGCACGAAATTTTGCTGCTGTTACTAAATCAAATTCAAGAAAATCAATTTTGACACCTATAACATATCCTAGTAGAAATCAAGCTATCATAATGAATGCACTTCTGGATACAGCTCTCTTCAATTACATCAAGGCAATTGGTGATGTTGATGTCATTTCAACAGTCTGTCAACTCGGAAAGAACATAGACAACCGATCCTTAAATTCTATGACTGGGCCTGTAACCGATTGACATTCCAGCTACCGCATCATAGAAATAACTCAACTGGTGGAGAAAACCCCACTCGACTCGACGTCGCTACGTTTGACATTATTACTGACCCTCAATTTACTTGTATGTATTGCATCATTGCTACGGGCAAGACTCATGCGATACAAAGAAACGCGCTGGCGAATGCATGAAGCTTGCAAGCCAATACACAAAGAAAAAGAAGAATTTACTTGTACATGTATCTCCCACCACTGACATTTGCTGATATTTTAATAACAACTAGTTAATTACAATTATTTAATATGTACAAAGGAAAATCGAAAGAGGTAAGCACACATTTTATTCGTATTACTTATGACTATGCTTATTTTTTAATTTCAGGTTCTTGAAATTAAAACAGCTCTGGAAAGATTATAGTATTTTGTAAATCCTTTTGAAATGCATGAAGATATGGAAGATAAAAGTTTTGGACCTAATTACCAGTTATATGTTGTTGTAAATATCTCTAACTTTATATAATAAAATTTGGAAGTGTATCCTTAGTTAACTCGTTCTTTATTTAGGTGTCTAAAATGAGTAAGTTATATTTAAAATGCTACAGCATAATAATTCAAACCCCTCCCAAACATGAAAAAAATTCGACAGGTCCCAGATCACAAAACTAACAGCAAAATTCTCCATCTTTTTTTTTAATGGTACTTCCTCTAGCAATAGCTAAACTATTTCTAATATATTTGCTGATAAAGTTGATGAAAAATTTCAAAACAAACGCAAGCCCCTCTTTACATCTATTTCTCATGAATCTACTTACCCTAAACTCACTTTACCTCACCTACAAGATATCGACGATATTAATTCACCTTTTTCATTTACTGAACTAACAACTGCCTTATCTTCATGTAAAAACTCTGCCGCTGGTCCAGAACACATCCCTTACATTTTTCTTAAAAATGTATCCAACTATAGTCTTACTAAACTATTACACATTTATAACACCATTTGGTCTTGTTTATTATTCCCCACTCAATGGAACACATCCACATCACTTTACCACATTCCTATAGACCGATTTTTCTTACCTGTATTACATGCAAATTAATGGAAACGATGATAAACAGACGACTCATGTGTTTTATCGAAAAACACCAAATCTTCCAAAAGAACAATCCGGTTTCCGTCGTCACCGATCCACAAGAGATAATCTCGCAATCTTGCAAACCCACATTGCCGATGCTATAAATCGTAAACAAGAGGTGTTAGCCTCTGTCTTTGACATTGAAGCTGCATTTGACACCTAACCAAGGCAGACTATTATTGATAAACTTTCATTTTATGGCCTTAATGTTAACATTTTCTCATTTATCAGACAATTTCTTAGTAATAGATCCTTTAGGGTCTCAGTAAATGGCTGCCTACCATTAACTCATGTCCAACAAGATGGTGTGGTGTGCCCCAGGACTATATTCTTAGCATTACATTATTCATTATAACTGTTAGTCATTTATATAACAATCTTCCCTCCCCTGTCAAATCTGCTGCATATGCAGACGACCTTGTTATCAACTGTCCCGGCGCCTCGACTCCTACTACATGCAAACTCCTCCAATCTGCTGTAAACCTAGTACATAGTAGAATATCTTCACTTGGCCTTTCCCTCTCCCCTACAAAATCAAAGCTCATAAGGTTCAGCAGAAAAACCCCATCCCCTCACCCTGAAATTTTAGTGAACAACCGCCCTCTCCTAGTCTTCGAACGGCGCAAAATTCTGGGAGTGACATTCGACTCTCGACTTTCTTGGAAACACCATATCCACCAGAGGATACTGCCTAAAACTCTTGAATATCATCAAAACACTCTCCCACTATCAGTGGGGACCTAGCGAATATACCCTCCTGAAAGTATACCGGGCTCTCATTCGATCCAAACTAGATTATGGCAGTATCACATATATGTCAGCATACAAAAACGTCCTGAAAACCCTGAACTCTGTACACAATACTGCCATCTGACCTTGTTTAGACGCTTTCGCTCTAGTCCAGCCGAGAGCCTGGGCCTTGAAGCCAATGAACCTCCACTCTGGCTCAGACGCCAATATCTCCTCGTTTCTTATGCAGCCACGGCCTCTACCAACCCCTCTGATCCAGTTTCCTCTTTAATAGCCAGAATACCTCACATTCTTAGCTCCCCACCACCCGACCCGCGCATACATTCCATACCCCTCCTTCAAAAATTAATACCTCACACTCAATTATCCCTAACCAAGCCTATCCCCTTCCTACATAACTCACCCTGGACCAAAATACTCCCAAGATGTAACATCTCACTCACTATGTTCAGCAAGGAAGAAACCAGTCAGAAACTCATGAGGAAATCCTTCTTAGAAATCATAATTTCGAAGAAATACGACCGGATCCTCTTCACTGACGCCTCAAAAAACGAGACTGGTGTCGGATGTGCTGTTACCACTACGCAAACAACCGAATCCCAGCCTCTTGTAGCGTACAGACCGGTAAACTATTCGCCATTTTACAGGTTTTCAATCTCTGTGTAATCCCCCATCAACAAGTTCGATTTGTAAAGACTCTCATCTATTCAATCCATCAACAATTTATTCACAAATCATCCCCTCGTTCCACGCATCCACGACACCTATTAAACCCTTATTTCTCATGATGTAACTATCACTATTATATGGATTCCCTCACACATTGGTGTAACTGGTAATAAAAACGCCGATCGCCTTGTTAAAGAACCTGTATCATCCACCACTACACCTATTATTCTGCAAATTTTTAGAGGCCTAAAATTCGCCATGAAAAAACTTATACGAAAGAAATGGCTAAACCACTGGAACCATTCCGCAACATTCTTAAGGAAAATACATCCGAATATTGAACAGTTTGACATCCCCGATCTACGGATCTACTGGTTCAATACCTGATTTTGCGTTCTATTTTCCTTGATATCTTATAATTTATTGAGAGATTCAAGGTGTTTTCGAAGAGAAAAGGGTCTTAAAACGACATAAAAATTAAAAAAAAACATACCTAGAAAAATGGATTGTTTTAATCAATGAAACAACAAATAACAGGAAACAAAACAAAAGTGAATAGAGAACTAATATCTGGTGTTTCCACCCCTTCCACAAATGACCTCCCGACATCTTTGGTTCATACTTAAAACCAATGTTCTAATTAGGTTCTGATCTAGGCCATTCCAAGATTCGACCAGACGTTCTTCCAATTCTTGTAAATTTTGGGGTTATCGTCCCTCACTTCGTAGTCGCCGATCGATAAAATTCGTTCAATGGGGTTTAGGTCGGGGCTATGGACTGGCCAGTCTATGTAATCAATTCCTACTTCTTCAAGATACTTTCTCACGAGACGACCCGTGTGGGGACGCACATTGTCGTGCATAAATAAAGAATTGGGACCTATATAGGGGACATAAGGCACAAGATGTTTTTCAAGAATGCCTGTGATGTATCTTTCAGAATTGGGATTTCCATTTACAGTTACTAAGTCCGTTCGCCCTCGCTCCGTCACACACCATGACGGATCCACCTCCATATAAAGTTGTGTGAAAAAAATGGCATTGACTGTATCGCTCATCGGGTTTTCGGTAGACGCGAGTACGTCTGTCACAATTATACAAACTGAACCTTGTAGTGATGGGCAAAACCAGTACACTTGGTTGTACTAGCACACACCGTACAGTACATCAAACTGTGCCGTACAATTATACGACGGGACCGAGCGAAGGAAAAGCGTGACCCATATCTCGTACTAAACAACTGAGCAGTTTTAAGTAGTTGTTCGGGTTGTATTCTGTTGCGATTACATTACCATACGCACAATACTTGCTGGTAATAATACCTCTAAATATTGTTTTATTGTAATTATTATATTCATATTATTCATAAAACAATGCACTACTATTGAAATATTTTGGGTTCAAATTTTTAAGCTAAAATTTGTTATAAATTACTTGAATTTGAATATTATATAAATTAATAAAAATTATCTCACATTATTATTAAATTGTCTCAAGCTAATAAAAAAATTATATGAATACTTTCTTTACTAAAATTTCGTAAGCAATCATTTCAAAATTATATCCATCTGATCAATATATTTATAGTACGTACATATTTACCTATTTAATTTACATGTATGGCAACAGTACCTTTATTCTGTTGTGAGATGTGAGTGTGTTGCGGGCTGCCGGTTGGGTGCTGTCAATATTATTTCATAGGTGGTTTCCACACTGTATATAAAACTAGGTCTCATGAAACAATTTGTAGAGGTTATTCAACAAGGTACTGAAGTTCCTGAATATTTAAAGAGTTTTTCCCAAAATTATCAGAGGCTAAAGTTAGAGTTGGTATTTTCGTCGGTTCAGAAATGCACAAAGTAATGATCAGTGAACAAGTCACACAGTTATTGAACACTCACTAAAAACAAGCATGGCATAGCCTTAAAGCACTGTTACAGGACGTCCTTAGCAATAAAAAAAGTTACAAATTACAAAGAGTTTATTTCTAATTTGCTTGATAACTTCAAACTCATGGGTTACAGAACGTCCCTTGAAGTAGACAAGCTACATGCTCATTTAAATCAAGTTAAGAGGCCTGAGCACATGTTGATGTCACGAGGAACTGTCAAACACAAGCTGGGATATCCCCTGATTACTTGATTTGACGGTGAAGTGCTGACAATGCAGCATTGATTAGACCTTCCTTCGGTAGATAAAATTCAGCCCGGCAATATGGAACTTTTAAAACGGTCTATGAAATTGATGATTTCTCGGATTGATATTGTACAATACGTCCCCGGATTGAGTTTACAAGAGGGACAATATTTTTATTTTTGAGTTTACAAAAAAATGTAAAAGGAATCAATTTTTTTGCTTGATTTCAAATGATCAAATCTGTAATTAGAATTTCCACACTATATATCTATGTTCCAAAAAAAATTCTCACTTTCTCATCGCATTACATCTATTATTTTTTTGCTGTAGCCTTTGTTCAAATGGGAAAAACGATCCTACACTTGTTTACTTCTGAAGTATTTTAATAACTATAAAAAAGAACCCAAGTCGAATTCAATTCTCTATTCAAAACATTTCAAAATCCATTCAATTTACTTCTTAAGATTCAAGTTGGATTTCCTTAGTCGCAATAAAATAAATAAAATTATACTTTTAAAAGTGAAAACGTAGTTCAAAAAATTTAAACAGGCAGTCTAGTTTCCGGATACAGGCAGTCTAGTTTCCGGATATATGTCGTTAGATAGCCACATTCTACCCTCTCGTCAGACCAGGGTCAGGGTTGTTTAACACGAAATATTTACACCGTTGCCAGATGTGGTAATTTAAAATAGATGGCAGCACTTACCAATGAAGTAAAATTATATTTGCAGTTTGGATTTTAGAAAAATCTACATTTTTATGCAAAAACTAAACAGTAAAAAATAAAGCATATTTTGTTTTTTGTGCAGGAACTTCAAAATTATTTCATAATAATCAATTTAAAAAAATATGTCATTATGACATCTATCTACCTATGTTTGAAGTTCCTACATGCAGAATTATAAATTGATCTATCCATTGAAAGGACTAGATCTAATTTCATTTATTAAAGTCAGGAATTGTAATCCCATATTTTCCAATATGGCGGTTGTATTCAGGCCTCTTAAAGATAGGGTCATATTCAGCAGAGAGAGAGAGGAATGCTTTCACCAAAATGTGATGAACTTTGAACAATGTTATCAAGGATGATATAATGAGAACATGATGGGTGACTACATTTGGAAATTAATATGAGAAACCTCTTACACAGAAGAAAAACAAAAGTTAATTCTTAATGCTTATTTGTGCTTTTTTATGTTTGTAGGTTAATCTTAATTGTCATTGTGATTAAAAGTGAAACTTATTTATGTAGATTAAAGTTTTTTTTCTATATACTACACAAATGAAAAAAAAACAGGTTTCCTCGAAAGCAATCTTTATTAAATCAAAGTATGTTTTCTTTCGTAAGTTAAACATAAGTACTATCAGATGTACAAAACTCAGGGTCAAAAATTCATGTTTACTGTGTTTTTGTCTTAATCTGTTTACTATTATTCATTCTAGAATTCAATTTAAAAGATAATTGAGATACATATCACAGTATATTTTCCACAATATTGAATTATATTTTCCCTAGTATAGACTATAATGTTCACCATAGTTTCCTTAATATTTTATAATTTCTGGATCAATAACATGCCATATCTCTTTTTATTTTCTCTAATTGTATGAATTCAAGAATTAATCTTAAATTCTTCCTGCATTATAAATTACTCACATTCATTTTCACCCCTGTATAATAATTATTACACATTCCACATATATTACAAATAGATAAATCACTTATCATCTATTTAGTATTCAAATTTCTACACAAAAACCAATTTTAACCTTGCTCTCATAAAAAATTATCTCCTAACTTCGCAGTCGAGAATACATAAACACCCTATCGCTTCTTCTTTCTTAAAAATAGCCGGTATACGGAAAACATCGTGTGATTCTGCACGTACACAACTCCCACTCTACGTCTTTTTCCTACCGAAAATCACGAATGTTCTACCAGCCTATAAATATCCTACAATTCCTTCTCTTTCATCGCCAGAACGTGAACTGAGCAAGTGATATGAAAATCTCTCATTTACCGGCCAATATATACCCGGCATTTTAATGAATAATTAATTTAAATAATCATTAACATATAAAGTTGAAATTCTAAAAATATAAAAATGAATCAGTAAAGTAAAAGTCTTAATTGCAAAAGCAACATAAACCATTATAATAAAATCTGAAATAAAAATAGTCAAAAGCGCAAATATGTTTAATTACATCACACCCATCCGACAGTGTTACAATCAACGATATAAAATAAAATAAATCTCGTCACTGTAATACCGTGGCTGGTCCTTCGACAGAAAACAATTTAATTCCGCTCAACACAGCTCAAACCCTAAAGAAAAGATGAGTTTGTGTCTACTAATGTTTGCTACTTCTATAGAGAACTCATTTATACTTTCTTCTATTATTTTCTATTTTCCAAATCCTACTCAGTTACTTCTTTTTGCCCTTTTTAGCGCTGCCTGGCTATATTCTATTATATTTTGTGGTCATCTTCTGCACATTTTGCAAAATATTAAAAACAATTCCAAAACAGAAAAAGGCAATATATAGTATGGTGGTGAAAGATTTAAAGAATTTATAAATTTCCATAACAAAAAAATATTTTTTATTAAAATAGTACTTACCTCAATGGTGCGGTAATAAGGATCTAATAGGAGTTCTGCCAGTGCCACGATTTGTGGAGTTCTATCCCACCCGTCTGAACAATGTACTAACACGGGTCTGGCATCTCTTTCTACTGCTGCTACCAGAGTTACTGCAGCTTTCATCAATCCAGACATGTTCGATAACCAACGTGTTCCTTCTAACTGACTGTACCAGCTGAAAATGATGTAACTATAAATATTTCTGTATAAATATTAATAGAGGTTAGTTTTTTAAGCATTTCCTTTCTTGTTTTAAAGTTTTCCATAAAATTTACACCATCCTGTCAAATGTACCAATTGAATAAATTATAATTTTTGCAAAATTATTTGATTGATTCCCAATAATTTTGTACTCTTGTTCAATAATCTATATTTTTTTGCAAACATACACGGTTCCACTTTTTCTCACAGTTAAACCAGAAATATACAGTTTCAAACTAGCTTCCCAGCAAATTTTCCACGTAATACATATAATTTTATGCTTTTACAAATCCATCAATGAATGATTAAATTGAATTGACAGTTGATAATATTATATTTAAACTTTGTGTACATATCTAGCTGCAAACACCCGCTTCGATGGGAGTGAGAGAAATGAACTTTTTGATACTTATTGCATGAAAAGGCCATCAACCGAAGTTTTTTAGCCAGATACGCACGCTTCTCTGGATTTTTCATTTTTTAATGTTATAAGAACCATTAAAACTAAACTGAACTATCAGAATAATCTTTACAATTATTAAATTTTTATGTTTATAAAAGATTAGTAACATACACTACTCCAATACATTAACACACCAATAGCAAATATATAAAAAACTGTATTATTAAGAAATGTAACAACATATAACTTCTTAGTAAACTACAGTTTATAAAAAAAATGTAATCAAATTTTTGAAAAATAATCTTTTGCAAACGAGAAAACTAAAAATTGCAAAGTCGTTATAAAATAAAATTTAATCAATTTTTTCAATATTGGGCATTTCCTCCTCTACTTCGATCAAAACTGAACCTCGGGCTGGAATACGCGACGCTACATTAACTTCCAGGAGACGTTTATGCCCAGGTCTTCTGGAATTATTACCAATTTCCCTATACCTTTGTACCATTCAAGATACTGATGCATGGGACACACCAAACCTTCTTCCTATATTGTGATAACTCCAACCTTCTTCGAGTAATACCACTGCTTGAGCACATTCCTCACTAGTCAAATTTCTAGATCCACGCTGTATAATTAAACTTCTCAAAATTTTATTAGCCATTTCTATTTTATTGCATAAAGAGTCATCTATATACCATTCAGAGACACTAGATGTTCACCATCCTCCATGATGTTTTAATATTTTAAATCACCACCAGCAGAGTAGCTGACATTCTGCAGAAACAACATCCGATAAAATCTTAAGGATTTTCTAGTTTCAAATGAATTGCAATTTCCTTTGTATTGTTCGTTTTATTGCTTTATCTTTGGAAAAACACAAAAATCATCGGCATATTGTAGAACTCTAATGTTTGAAATCTAAAGTGAAAATGTTAAACAGAGTTGGGCTTAATTTGCTACCTTGTGGAAGTCCCGTTGAGAATATTCTTACATGGCTCTTTTCACTATTTAATTGCACAGTTATCTCTCTATTAATGTAAAGGTTTAAAAAAAATTCTATTAGATTGTCGGAAATACCCTATGTTTTCATTTTGGTTACGAGGATTTTTAAATTCACTGTGTCATAAGCTCCCTTTAAATCCAAAAATTGAGCAGAAACTGAACTGTTACGGGAAAAAGCTGACTGAATTTGGGATGTGACAAGAGCTGCAGCTTCTTGAGTAGATCGACAAAATTATTCTTTAGGAAATAAGTTGTTCTTCTCAATCCAGTGCTCTAGTCTATTTTTCAAAGGTCTTCATGACACATGAGCTCAATGAGATTGGTCGGTAGTTTTCGGGTTTAAGGATTGGGACTATTACATACAATTTATATTGTTCTGGTACTACTACTTTATTTGAATATATATTGTTGAAAATGTTTCAACAGACGATTTTTTGCATTAATTGGGAGTTCGTAGAGCATGGGGTAGTGAATATTATACATACCTGGTGAAGTATCGGGGTTTTTCTTTAATGCCCTGTCCACTAGATGTATGCCATCCTCCATGACGTTTTAATGATGTTAAATCACCCCCACCATCCACCAGCTGACATTCTGCAGAAACAACGTCCGATAAAATCTTTTATTTTCTAGTTTCAAATAAATTGCAATTTCCTTTGGAATACATGCAATTTTGTGTATACCTGCAACCTGCTTTGTGCACTGTCCGTTGTGATAAGATAGGAATAGTCTTTTTCCCTAAGTCTTTTGGACATAGAAGGGGGTATTTTCTGTAAGTCTAAATGCCAGTAACTGCGAATAATCTTGGTTTGTTTGTTTTATGTTCAAATATTTGTATTAATAAAACAGTACCTAAGTCTTCAATCTAATTCGTTGTCATTTTTCCAAGTTTCTCACTGCATCATGCTTCCGCAATACCAAAAATAAAAATTACCTGCAACAACACATTTCATAACCAGTAAGTAGTCAAAAATGTCGTGTGATATTTACCTTATACATCAGGCAACTAATATTAGGTGCATTTTAAAGAGATTCGTGATAGTTCTCAGAGGATAAAGTTTTAGATTTCTTTGCACAATATCCATTGTGTTTCTTGTTAAGAAATAATTGTAATTTCATATACTTAGAAATGTTGATATTTTTTTTATACCAATCACTGTCTTGAGCATTGAATAACGGGACCATAGAGTTGAGGATTTCATGGTTTGTGACAAGTCGCTAAATATGCAAGAAATACATTTTCCGAGATTTAATTTGTTTTTTTTTGCATAGATTCCATATTTTATTATATGCTCGTTCATACACTATCTTCCATTGTTGCTTTGTCAGCTGTGTCTTGTACTTCTGGAGGAAGACTCCCAGCACTGAAATCTTCTTCACTTAATATAACGTCTGACATGATTATAATAAAGCCAGTTTGATAGATCACAACAAACTTGTTAAACTTTGTATAATGAATCACATTAAAAAATATGTATGCTACACGGACGAATGCGGTTACTGGATGAGGCTTCGCATACTTCCAAAATACAGCATTTATCATACTAATAACATAAATAACCATTGTAAATGAACTGAATTGCTTATCTGCCATTTTTTGCTTATAACTCATAAAAACACTCAGTTCTACATCAGAAACTGCCATAAATAAATTTCATATACCTTACGATATTTATTCTAGTTATAGTAATTATAAGCAAACCCAATGAAGAGTTTTTGAAATTACTGCGTGATGTGTTAATTTCTAGGAGCAGTGTATGTTCAAAAATTACATTTTCAACCCCCATAACTTTTACACCCCTACAGCTACCCCCATGCAACCACTATAGTTGATACATGAGAATGTTGCAACCCACAATCACAATTGCTCTGTGATTTGTAGTTGTGGATAAAAAGTGAAATATAGGGACGCACAATATATATATATATATATATATATATATATATATATATATATATATATATATATATATATATATATATATATATATATATATATATAGATGTACACACTCTAAGATTCAACTGAACTCTTCCTTTAATAAATAACTTATAACTAATACCAGAAGAATGTTGAAAGGAATGGCGAAAAAACACCTTTTTATTATTGAAGTGACAAAAAAATTAAATGATTAAAAAACTTTTTACATGAAACAAAACTCATGGTCTTTATTTGTTTAACAGTTCTTGAAATGTGGGATAATAAAATTAAGTTAATATATATTACTTACTTTGCTTGATCTGCAGAAGTGCAAAGTTGTCTCAATGCATGGAAACTTTTTCGGATGGAATGTATATTGGCTAGATTCATGAATTGAATTTCGCAATTTGGATAATACTCAGGACATTCGCAACCACCACCTCTTGCTCTATTGGCTACTGCTGTTGTGTAGGACCGAGCGTCCATTATTAAAACCTGAAAGGCAAATTCTTTTTAAAGTATTTTTAAATATTTCCCTATGTGGCAAACCAAAGTATTACATTATACCAAACCCATATACTATTTAGTACCTATTGCTAAGCATTCTGAAAGAATAACTCTCTTGTGTTCCCAAATAATGCTACCACATGTTAGTTTGCTTATCAGTTCTACATCGCTCAAGCCACTCTCACTTTTCTGAATTGTATACTCCATTCATTATAAATTGAAACATTTTCAATGAACGCTATTTATTAAAAGAATCCACGCAGTTTATTGGTATTGTTGGGTCACATTCCAGTCAAAATGTGTGTATGGACCTAACTATAAATAAATAAACGGTTTTAAGTATTAGTACTAACTTTTCCATACTTCACTCCAGAGGCTGTATCATGCTAACAAACCGAAATTTCTCCAAAAATATAGAATATCTGGATTTATGGAACCCATTGTACTGGCTCTTAATCAACTGAAAATCGATAGGTTTCGTCTGTGAGATGCCCTGAATAATATACAATCATAAAATTGTTGTAGCTCAGAAACTATTTATCATACAGCTTAGAGAAAAAAATCTGTATTACAAACTCGCATTCGAGAAACTGCTGCAAATTATTTTCAAGTTTTCTACTCCACCGCTAGAGGGAGTAGTTCACATTAAAACACGAAAACATAATTATTCTATAATAAATGTACCATTATAGTACCAAAAATTTAAATATTCGTAATCAATAAATCAGTTTACGTAAGTTTGATCCAGTACTTTTTCCCCTATCTTGTAAAATAAAAGGTAGGGGTGAGTGGGAAAGCTGACTCAATAAAACTCTTATAACTTTTGTTCTGCTTTATAGATTTTGACAATCTTAGAATAATTTGAAAGGGAATTTAATGCCTAATAAAATATTATATCATCCTTTCCTTCCAGTGTTTTTAACGGTCGCTAGGTGGTGGTGGTAGAAAAACTGTTTTGTTTTCAACTTTTTGGGGGAATCTTCAAATGAGATACTATAATTTTTATTCATTTACTTGATGATGATATCCTGTTAAAGAAAACAGTGATATACCGAATATACTTGTAGTACTAAAGTACTAAATTATCACAAAATAAGATTGTATTATAGAATAAAAAAAAATTAATCTAACCCACGTTAATAAATATAAGAAAGTTAGGGGTATTAATGACATACCTTTTTTTCTGTATTTTCGTTACTGTTCGGTATAACAGATTCATCAGAATGTATTGAACCAAGCGAGCAGGACAAATTTGATTCTTTTGGTTCGTAGTTCTTATAGGGTCCATCAAAATTACAGGCTTGTGATATGGCCTTAAGTAGAGCTTCATCTTCGTTAGATCTCCATCCCAACCAACCCACTTCCGGTTGGCTTGAACGAACTATTACCGCTCCGTTACGAGAATGTCTGAAAAGAAACAATTCAAAAGTAAAGCAAAAGATCGGGAAAACACACGCAATGAAAATATTAAAAATAGAAATGGAAAAATATTGACAGAAGATACGGCAGTAATAGACAGATGGAAGGAATATTCAGAAGAATTAAACCATACAAATAATACATGAAGATAATGAGCAAGAAATAATAATGGATAAACTAATGAAATTTGTAAGAAGAATAAATATCAAAGGAGGTGTATGCCGACGACGTTGTTATATTTGCACGAAATTAAAGAGAGCTACAAAATAATTTGAATATATGGAATGAAACCTCAAAGAAACACTGTATCGAAATAAATAAGAAAATATAAATACTCACATTGAAGATGTGAACATTGAGCAAGTGAAATCCTTCTAATACCTTTGGGTATCACTGGATGAAGTTGTAAATCATGTAGAATTTGACAAAAGGGTTGAAAAAGTGATTAACTTTTATTATTCCATGGACAAAAAATGTATAACAAAAAAATTAGAAAGAACAATAACTGGACGTTAACCTTGGGTACTGAATAAGAGACAAATGAGCAAAAATGAAGTAGTTGTAATGAATAGAACAAACAGAGCGAAAAAGAAGTGGAATTCTACAAATGATGGACAATAGAGGAAAGAAAGGAGAAATATGATGAGATGTAAACAGTTAACTTGTGAAATCGAACATAAAATTAAATTAGCTAAAATTAGCTGAAGAAAACGAAAATTTTACTAAACCAGAAATACCAAATGAAGTGAATGAAGTTCTAAGTCAAGTGTTTGAGCAAATACCATGTAATATTGAAAATGGCACTAGTCATCTAAATATTGATTCAAGAAATAAGATCAGATACTTGCAATATTATCACTAATTAAAAAAAACAGGTGGATATTCGAGGGTATTTTGGTGTACAAATCTTTGGTATTAGACGAATTAGTAGAGGAAATAGTGGGTATTAGAAGGATATTGGAGGTATTAGGGGAATTAATCTGGGTATTAAATGCAAGGAAAGATGAAAGAATATACGATTTTCCAAACTTATTTCCATTTTGCTATGAATAAGTCCAAGATAAGCAGGGTGGGTATTGGGATATTGAAAAGGATAGATAAGAGAAACCAGTTCAATGGAAAAAAATATATTCCCATATGGGGATTCTTACATAGTGAACTACTTACATACTACTTTGACAACACGCGTTTGTTGAAGACAATGCGGATAGTTTCTGGTTTAGGAAATCTGAAAGAACATGTAAGCTTTGAAGAGGAAAATACAGGCTGGAGATGGTACTATTCAAATGATAACGTCGAGGAGGGGTGTTTTTTCAAGATTTCATCCATATCTTAACAAAGATGAGAGTTTGATTTCTCAATAGCAAAGTTAAATTAACGGTAGGTAATTACCAAGCTTCTCCAGAGCACCTTGTCCAATCATCAATACAGTGTCTAAAGACAAGCAAAAATGTGTTCCATAAAAGAAATTGAACTTTTAAAAGTAATTCCAAATTCTAATGGAACACAAGGAATGGAAAAAAAGAGTGAAATTATCACGTTGAAGGACAACTTTATATCAACAAACTGTTACACCTACATAGAATTAAACACCCATAATATTATCAAAACAGTTCTATTGTTCAAATTTAAGAGTATTGAGAACAATTTACAGAGCAATATGTTTTATTTACCTCACAGCTCTGAGAAAATTTTCAAAGCAGCGAGATCAATGACATCAACATTTTCCAACAATAAATTTCAGCATAAGAGAATTTTTATATAAAATATGCAGAATCAACATCATAAACAATATTGTTCGTAAAATAGAAGCAGAGTTCCTATTTCCATGTGAAGTTAAGAAACGAAGGGATCGACAGGAAACAATAAGTTCAGCAAATAGGTATTATTGCCGATGAAGAGGATTACTTGCAAATGGACTTGAAGCGTATTATGGAAGATCTTCCGGACAACAAGACACCAGATTGTGATAATACCTCAGATAATACAGACAACTTTCAGATTTATCAGAATATTTATGAAAATAAGGATAGGAATGAAAATGAGCTGATATTCGACTTAATAGAAAACACTCGAGAAGTTAAAACAATTGAATCACTTATTTGAGAAACCAGATAAGTCCCGTAGACATAGTTTTAAGAAAATTACAAAAAACTGTCTATTGAAAGGTGTAATTTTTTTTTAGTTTAGCTATTGATAAATATTACGTAAAGTAGTTAAACAGTTTTTTGACAAAGAATCAAAAATATTATAAAAGCAAGTTAACAAAAAATGGACATGTCGACTTTCCCAAATAATTTTTTAAATTTATTTATTTATTCAAAAAAAGTATAAACCCTGTTGTATAAACTTATAAGAAATATAATATTATAAAACTTATGGCTCAAATTCACCATCTACGGTTGGCCATAGAAAAATCTCTTTGTAGAAACTTTTAATTTCTTCATTATCCGGTAGGTAGTTTACGAATTTTTTAATGTTATCCATTTTTTATTCTTAATCGGTACTTTAATATTAGGGTAGGCTGGTTCTGTGCAAAGTACGTTGGGTCTAGGATGTCTTGTAGCGATTGGAAACGAGTAAGTAAATAATCTGTCTATGTAGTCGTATGCTGTAACCATCCCTTTATGGTTGTCGTCGAACGAAAACTGCATAAACTTGGATATGTTGAATGGAATTCGTTCACTTCTTACAGGGGCTATACTTTGACAATTTCTTTTGTAATATCTTGGCCACCAATCTTTAATGATACTGTTATCTTCTATGAGATGCACCGTAAACTTGTTCTGTTGACTTGCCAGTATGAAGAGTTCGGTATACTGCTTAAGTGTGTAAACTCTATCATGTTTCTTAAGAGATCTTTTCACAACTCCAAAGTCCCTGTCACATGGCAGGAATGAATGACCACGTATTGGCAAATACTGATTAACTGTCTTAAACTGCCCTATTTCTGTTAATGCAGCAAACATTCTTACAGTTGTGTGATTTTTATTTTGTCCTGAGCATCCATCCATAAACACATGTAAATGTTTAACATCTGATGGAACATAGGTTTCTATGTAATTAGCAATAAATGAGCAAACCTCATTGGGGCCTTTTCTCCCCATACCTTCGTGGTATATGTAAAAATATGCCTTACCCGTTTTAACATCATGTATGTCAAAAACGGAGACTGTGAGTTGATGCAGGTAAAAAATCTCTTGAACGGGGATCTGGGGCAAAAATATATTTTGCATATAGTCAACAGCTATTATCGCCACACCGGGGTCATCTTGATAATGTTCTTTCAATGTTTTTATTTTTGAATGAAACTTTTTAGCACGTTTGAGATGAACAGTCTTTTCAGCTACAGCCACTAGTTTAACATTGTCATTTAATTCTTTTGATTTTATTTCAACTGCTAGTTCTTCACATTTACAGCAAGTGTCGACCTGGGGTCTTCCAAAACTTAAACTGAATTTTTCTTTAAAACTTTGTAATATAATGAATATTTTACGTTCGTGTTGGGATACTTGGATAAAAATAAACTGTGCATCGCTTTAATATCAAGCTTTTCACTTAAATACTTATAATCTCGATTACTGTAGTGCGCTTCCTTAATGGGAAATGATGCAATATGAGAAACAAGCAAATCAATAAGGCCAACTGGTTTGGAATTGCCTGGATTATTTTTTCCGTGTAGATCTTGTGGCGACTTTCCAGCAGATAAAAGCAAACACAATCGATGAACACGATCTTTACTAATACCATGGAGATTGAGAAACGCAGTTTTGCATACTAGAAGCTGTCCTGAACTGTAACTAATTTTATACTTATAGGCGTTTTTGTGAGGCTTTGGTTTGTTGACATTGTTTTTCGGACGCTTCCGCTGAATTGGAACCGCTGATATAAGAGCTTGAAGATAAGCATCCTGTTCATTTTTGGAACCAAAACTGTAAAATTTATTAAAGACTTCTTCTTCGTCTCCTCTGATAACTTGTCTAAACATTTACTGCGACAACTAAAAAATACCTGGTTTAAGATATCGTTTCCAGTTTTTAGGTTAAGTTTACTTACTTGCAGTTTAATCCCATTTCCTTTTTAGGAATAACTTTTCCTTTATAATTGATATATTCATCACCTTTTATTCTTGCTTTTTTAATTCGCTCACACTGCCATATTACACTTTTGCCACCTTTTTTACGCTTATTTTGACTAGTATTAACTTCATACATTTTTTGACAAGCTCTAGAACGTTACTATTCTTAAAACGCGGCAAGCGCTACGAGTTTGTTTGAGAAACCCGTCATATCCTAGACATATCGGGTTTTGAAAGTGAACATAATATTCAATGGCGGTTATTGTGCAGGAGAGCGCATGGATTTGTAGGATTTATAAAGCAAACCATGCGCCTTGCTATTAGAAATTGATATTTCGTAAAATGTCAAAAAAACATATGGTGGATTTGTCGGATGTCTCAATTAAGTGATTCAATTGTTCTCAAAGACGATGTATTGGACATAAAAAATTACTCAGATAGAATAAAAAATGTGGAGGAAAATGCCCTCTGCGTTAAAGTGCAATTGAAGGATGGTACTGCAATTATAAAAAATCCACATTCTGCTGGCTTCTCAGTGAATCTAGCAGTCGAATTAGTAATGATCGCCACATAAGATTTATAGTTGGAGCAACTAACAATATATTAGAAAAAAAATTGAAAAAAAGTTATTTGAAAATGATCCGAAAAAATCTAAGCAAAAATGGCCAAAAAGGCATTAAAAAAATCGTAGGCTCAGACGCAGCGGAAACGCAGAGAAACCCGAGTGTGAAGTTGATGAGGAAACAGCTGATGGGAGGAATCTATAAAGGATATTACAATAGGAAAGTTTAGTGTTTTTAAATGAAACTCAAGGTCTCTAGTTAATTCCACAATATAATACAAGTTATTGAAAATTCTAAAAAATTGACAATTGTTTCGATAAATTAATATCATCGTCAGAATGACAGAAGTTACATTTCATTTTATGCCTACCTGATGTTTAGTAGTTATATTTTTGGCTAGACCAAGAAGTAACCTAACTTGTGATTGGCTTAATATATGTTTATAGAAAAAAGAAGAAGATGTGATATTACAAATATTGAAGCTTAGATATTATTAGCCCTATGGTGATATCCTGGATATCATTTTTCCAATTAAGATCAGTATAACTGTGCAATGATATAGAAAACCAGGAAAACTATATCTGCTGATCTTTACAATTATCACTTAAGAAGACAGTTTATTAGTGGAGAATTCCCTAGATTTAACTGTTCATTGACAACTTCATATTGTGGGTTTCTTAAATGTCTTCTAATTTCCAGTTCTTCAAGGAAATCCAGTTCTTGTTTCTTTTCACAAATATGCAGCACTTCTAGTTCTGTGTTAGGTGTCAATGAATGATTCGTGTCAAGTAGATGTTTTGCGTAGTGGGATTTATCTGGTTGTTTTAATCTGTAAGCTCGTAAGTGCTCACTGTATCGTATTTCAAAATTCCTAAGGGTCTGACCCAAATAGACAGCATTACATTCTGGACATTTGAGTTTATATATACCTGACTTCTTTAATAGTCCAGAATGTAATGCTGTCTATTTGGGTCAGACCCTTAGGAATTTTGAAATACGATACAGTGAGCACTTACGAGCTTACAGATTAAAACAACCAGATAAATCCCACTACGCAAAACATCTACTTGACACCAATCATTCATTGACACCTAACACAGAACTAGAAGTGCTGCATATTTGTGAAAAGAAACAAGAACTGGATTTCCTTGAAGAACTGGAAATTAGAAGACATTTAAGAAACCCACAATATGAAGTTGTCAATGAACAGTTAAATCTAGGGAATTCTCCACTAATAAACTGTCTTCTTAAGTGATAATTGTAAAGATCAGCAGATATAGTTTTCCTGGTTTTCTATATCATTGCACAGTTATACTGATCTTAATTGGAAAAATGATATCCAGGATATCACCATAGGGCTAATAATATCTATACTCGATAGTCGAAATTCTGTAAAGTGAGTCAGAGCTATCTAATCAACACTTTGGTTAAAGCGCAGTTGCCATATGTATTCTAGAGAGAAATGCTGTATTTTATAAATACACTTCAAATCCATTGTGTCAATATTTCAGGTACAAAAGATGCAATGTAATTAAGTCAATACCAATTTAATATATTTATTTCAAATTTCAAGCAGACTAATAATAATTAGTTTACTTGAAATGTGAAATAAAGTGTTTATGTATATTTCTTGAACGCAAAGTGTGTTGTGAAAAACTCGCCGATTTGACAATGTTGGAGAGTCGCTTCAATGTTCCGGCTTTGAGAACGAGATAGATAGATCGAGCTACGCGAATGAGACAGTGATAGTAAACAGTTATGTGAGGTGTTTATTCTCTTCATGAACGTAACATCAGTATTTGTGTTGTGGTTTTGTGTGATAAATCGGTTATTATTGGTATTTATTGTAATATTTATATCGGTATATTTAGTGACAATAATGGCGGAGTGTAGCGGTGTTGGCGATAAAAAACGGCGTCGTAACAATTTAATTCGGGAAGAAAAAGTCCTCATATTAAATGTGTACGAAGGACTGCGTGCCATGGACAAACAGTTGGGTGTTAGTGACGCTGTGATTAAGTGCAGTTATTTAACTAAAGTTTCTGAGAGTACTATATACAATATTCTAAAGAAATCGCGGGACGGATCTTTGACAAGAGAACGAGGTGAAAACTGTAAACCGGAAAGTAGGGGAAGAAAGAAAATTGTTTTGGACGACCAAACACGGAATGCTATACGTAGGGAAATACATTCTTTTTATTTTAGGAATGAAATCCCCTCGGTAGCTAAATTGAGCAAGGTAATAGAAGCTGATGATACTTTACCAAACATCAGTGATAAAGTTTTGAGACGAACTTTAAAATTAATGAATTTTCGTTACCAAACAAGATGTAGAAACAGTTCCTTAATTGAACGAAATGACATTGTGGAATGGAGGAGAAATTATTTAAAACAGATACGACAGTTTCGTAACGAAGGACGGCACATATATTATCTTGACGAAACATGGTTAAATGAAGGCCACACTGTGTCAAAAGTGTGGCAAGACATGAATATACGAAGCAATCGACAAGCCTTTATGGAGGGTTTCTCTTCCGGTTTAAAAGCTCCCTCTGGGAATGGACGTCGACTGATTATCACTCACATTGGCAGCGAGGAAGGATTTGTAGAAGGTGGATTACTAAGTTTTCAGTCCAAAAAAACTGTCGATTACCATGAAGAGATGGATGGTAACCGGTTTGAAACATGGTTTAGATCAATTTTAACAAAGGTAACTCCTGGTTCAGTGATAGTTATGGATAATGCTTCATACCACTCTCGTCGACTGGAGCAAATACCTACTTCAGCTAGCCGCAAGAGGGTTATAATTGATTGGTTAGAGAGTAAAAGCATTCCGCACAACGAGGCAATGCTAAAAGTTGAATTATTATCTCTCGTACGGAAACATAAAAGCAGTTATATTAAGTACGTTGTCTATGAAATGGCGAAAGATTTCAACGTCTCAGTTGTTAGACTTCCTCCCTACCACTGTGAGTTAAACCCCATCGAGCTGGTTTGGGCCCAAGTGAAAAATTATGTTGCGAGAAAAAACAGTACATTCAAAATGGCTGACGTTGAGAAACTGTTTGACGAGGCGCTGCATACCGTTACTGCTGAGGCAGCGAGGAAGGATTTGTAGAAGGTGGATTACTAAGTTTTCAGTCCAAAAAAACTGTCGATTACCATGAAGAGATGGATGGTAACCGGTTTGAAACATGGTTTAGATCAATTTTAACAAAGGTAACTCCTGGTTCAGAACAATGCTTTCGATAATCTAAGAAAGGAAGTTGATGCAACTTTAAGAATTCTCTCTAACGATAGTGGAGATCAAAGTGAACCCAATCATGAGCTACTCTTATTAGAACATAATGCAGTTTTAACACTTGATGAGAATAGATTGATTGTATCAGTTACAGATGAGGTAACAGAAGGAAGTAGTAATGTTCTGCAGAATTACAGTGGTAGTGAAGGAACAGCAGAGTCTACGTCTATAGAAAATATAGTTCGGGAAACAGAAAATTAGTGAAGGACCTTTAGAAAATAAACGACATCAGAGACAAGACAACAAAATATTGGATAATGGTAATGAAACAGAAACTTATGAATTCAGTGACAACGATGATTACGGAAATAGTGAAGAAGAATCAGAAAGTCTCATGTCAGAAGATGACTATGTAGACATCCAGAACAATGACAAAAAAGACGAAACTAGCTGTACTTCTAAAAGAAAACGAAAACCTGATAAAAATAAATGGAACAGAGAAGAGAATAAAATGAAACGACAGAGGAATAACTTATAAAGGGCTGCGAAAGACTGCAGGAGGAAAATGGAGCGCCGACCAAGAACGAGCAGGAAGGAAGCTGAAACCTGCTTGTAACTGTAAACTGAGCAGACAAAAGACTAAACTACAATGTCGAATGTTTTCAGAGTCTGATAGAAAAGCAATTTTTGAAAAGTTTTGGAAGAACATGAGCTGGCAAGAAAAACGAGTTTTTGTACAAACTCTTGTTGACGTTGTTCCCGCCAAAAATAAAAAAAATCAAGTCCAGGAAATTTCTCATCGATCAAATACTCTATTGTATCACTTAAAGAAAGATGGAATACGTTTAAGAGTGTGTAGGACGATGCTATTAAATACACTGCCAATTGGCTCATGGTCTTTGCAAAATTGGTCAAAGACCCAAGGAGAAAATGAAGAAGCTGAAATTAGAGAAGCACCCGAAAGAAAGAGTGCAAGATTTACAGACGAGAAAGCAGTATTAAAGGCTTTTCTTGAGGATCTTCCAAAAATGGAGTCCCATTATTGTAGGGCAACATCTAATAAATTATATTTAGAGCCAATCTGGCAATCAAAGATGGCCGTTTATAATAAATATAAGGAATACTGCAACGAAAAGGGAATTCGTTCATTATCTATTAAAACTTTCCATGATGAGTTCTTTAATTTAAACCTCAGCCTTTTTCGTCCCAAAAAAAGATCAGTGCGATCTGTGTATTAGTTTCAAAGTAGGCCAGGTTTCCGAAGCTGAGTACAAAAATCACATTGAAAGGAAAAATTTGGCAAGGGAAGAAAAGACAATGGATAAAGAAAATGGTCAGCATGTGTACACGATGGACTTGCAGTCCACTCTTCTATGCCCAATGTTGCAGGCTTCTAAAATTTATTATAAGAAAAAACTAGTAGTACACAACTTCACATTATATAATCTGAAAACTAACGACGGATATTGTTATCTGTGGAATGAGAGAGAGGGTCAGGTAACTGCGAATGAGTTTGCCTCTATAATTTATGATTTTTTAAGTACGAAGGCTCAAATTCAAGAAGGTGAAGAAGTCATACTATACAGCGATGGTTGTTCCTAACAAAACAGGAATTCTACATTAACAAATGTACTGCATTTGGCCAACGCAAAAAAAATTACAATTACTCAAAAATATCTCGTATCCGGACATACACAAATGAAATGCGATAGCATGCATTCCTGTATTGAGAGGAAACTTAAAAACAGAGAGATTTATTCTCCAGGCTGCTTCGTCTCTGCTGCCAAAGAAGCTAGACAAAAACCAAAACCATATTACGTATACCTTCACCACACCTCTTTTTGGAGATTTTTCTAAACTAAAGTATTATAGCTCTATATGGCCAGGATCAAAGCCTGGGGATCAAACTGTTACAGATTTGTGTGCTTTGCAGTATTCACCAGGATGCGAGATTAAATATAAAACTGAATTTACTTCCGAATGGAAAGTTCTAGAAAAAAGAAGAACGAGAAACAGTAATAATGAAAATCCCTGCATCATTGAGCATCTCTATAAGAAGCAAATTCCCATTAAGCAGTCCAAGTACAATAATCTTCAACAGTTAAAATCTGTTATTCCAATGGATTATCATTTATTTTATGATACACTTCCTGCTGTGAATGATTGAATAGTTTTAAAATAACATCCATAGTTTATGAAACGTTTTTCAAATACTTTGATAGCATTTTGTATTTTTATACGCTTACAATAAAATATTCAAAACCACCAAAGTCTTTAAATACTTTAGAAATTTAATGTTGAAACCTCCTATGTCCTCTAAAATATTTTAATTTTCAACAATTTGGTTGAAAGTACTAGAGAACTCTATCTAAACCATTTGAGTAAACTTATCTCAAAGAGCATCTTTTCTGATAGCAAAATTCTGAAAATATAACGTTTTTTTCGTCTCCTGAAAAATTACCATAAAATTACATAGGAGGTTTTGAAAGTAAGCCGACGATATGCTTTGTGTACTACAATATCTTAATTTAACAAATACATTATTTATTAAACGAGAATATCAACAAGGATCTATAAATATACATACCTCCAGACCACTGCTGGAATTCTTCTAGAACTGCGAAACTTTGCAACGCTCTCCAACATGTCATCATCAATACAAGATGGTACAAGAAGGTAAGGTGGATAAGTTGGGCAAAATTTATATTGTTCATTAACTTTGGATATTCTCCAGGAATGTCCTTGAAATCCAAGACGGCTCATCTGAAAGAAATAAGAGATTTATGATGAACCAAATACGGGAAAAATTGTAAATAACTAAACAATGTTTAAATAATCTAAAAGGTAATTTTTTGAAAGTTCTGTATAAACCGTTTTTATTCAGTCTCAATAATCCACAACGCCATTTTTGGAAATTTCGTGGATAAAGTAGCAAGTATTAACAGAATTCGATTAATTTAGTAATCACATTATTCTTGAGAAATGTAAGTTGAACAAAAATCACTCAGCTTCGTTGGTCCAAATAAAGCAAGGTTCTACATGGTTATTTATCCACTACAAACTGCTTATAGTCATCATCACGTCCAGATAGTTTAGAGATTGTAATTTATAACAATCTAATATTTCCATTTTCTCCTGGATCTTCCTATTCTTCGACTTTAATGATATTAAAAGTTTTATTAAAATTTCTATTTGATTCTGATATTACTATCGTGAACTATCAGAAGTAAAGCTTGATTCATTGACTGCCTGATAAGAGTATTATGCAGTCCTTACTTCACATTTCATTTATGATTGCTTGTCATTCTTGTTATAGTTGAGTTATATTGCCAATATTGTTAAAAAAATATCCAGTATAGACACAGCAGATGAATTAACAAATTTAAGCTCAGTAAGGAGAAATCAAAATGACATTTTAGTGTGATTTTAAATGTATATAAAACAGAGAGTAAAGTAAATCAAACAATGACGATAGAGGTGACATTAAAGTAGCAACAGTTTTTAATGTACCAAAAGAGTTTAAGTAAGGTCATTACAAAATCATTAGATGATGCTAATAATGAAGTGATTAAGAGAAACGTGAATTTTGTAAGTATGTAATTTGTGTTTATGAAAAATTCTGAAAACACTGCTGCACTGGAAGTTTGTGATATTGATTTTTGTTCTTATAAGGTAAGTTGTACTAAAAAAATGATTAAGAGAAACGTGAATTATTTTTTTTTTCCGAAATTAAATACTTTTGGCCAAAAGTTAGATAGTAAATGAAAATGAACGGTTACAAGTTAAAAAGAAATTCAAAGTGTATATATGGAAATATAGTTACAGAAGATAGATGGATAGGTGCAGATGTAGCAAATAGAGCGAACAAATCAACGAAAGTACGCTATTGAATAAATACAAAGATATGGAAGTAAATTTGTTTGAACGGAGATTGCGCCGAAGCGTCCTCCACCACTGCAACCCTATCGGATTTATTGCGATTTCTCCTATCTGACCTTAGATTGTGGTGTCTAGGACTGTCCTTTTGATTAGATTCCACAGCCGTGACACTGGCCACTCCATATAGCTTACCGGTTTGGCTTTTTCCTCTCCCAGCCTTCCAAACCTAAGCTTACATAGTGCTTTGCATTAGCACCACACATGTATGGCAGATTTTCCCGCCTCCCAGCAGAACATGCACAGGCTACTTTCTGCCAAGCTCATTCTTTCTAGGTGCTTGTTGAGTCTACAATACCCCGTTAGTTGACCTACCTTTATCCTTACAACCTTGTGGCTGTGGCTTAGTAGGTCTGATGTGAACTTGGGCGAGCAGCAATGTTGTTCCTGCTATTACGCCCGTAATAGATCTATTACCTTTTAACCATATCTTACGTTTTGATAGAAATCTATTATCTTTTCATGAATGATTTGGCATTTGCACACATGATCGGAACAGGTAAAGGCCAAAATTTACATAATAGAAGGATACTAAATAATTATTAATTGGAAATTAAAATGGTGTAATGGTGGTAAAATTAAAGTGTTGCAACATCATTCGTCATAGATAGAAATGGATAAGTAAGTACATTTATTATTGATATTTAATCTGGCTCCAATTTAATTTTGTTAATGTTTAGGTCGTTATTCAAAGAAAACGTCAAACTTTGGGTGAATTAGAATATCGCAGTATTCCCAGTCCCAGTACCTCTTCTAACGTCCCATCCCAAATTGACCATGAAGAGACATTTGAAGCTACTTTTGACGAAAATAGCAACATGAATGATGTAACTGAAGTATCCATATCGGATTATGAATGTGAAGATGATGAAACTCCTAAGCAAATTCCGATTCCGAATAAAAAAAAGCTATAAACAAAAGTATAAAGAAGTAAACACCAGAAAATTTGGTACTTGGTTGGTAATCACTGAACAGCAAGAGTTTTTTTTGTAACACTTGCAGAATATTAATAAATGGAGGAATCACATAAAAAGACATACTAAAACATTAAAACATATTAAAAAGATAAAAATTTAATTGTTAAGTCCAAAAATAAATTTAATAGGAAATTCGGAAAGTACCAAAATCTATAATGATGTCAAAAGAACAGAGATGCTGATGTTAATGTTAATAACGGAACATAATTTGCCATTCCTATTTCTAGATCACCTTTCAAAATTTTCAAGGGCCAGCTTCGAAAATTGCAAGAAAACTTGACATGGGCAGGAAAAAGGCACATTTTTGTGCAAAACGGTAATATCTCGAGGACAGATGGCAACTCTTAAGGAGGATCTGGAAACAAATTTCTTCTCTCTAATAGTAGATGAAACCACTGATTAGTACACAATCAAGTTTAGTCATGATAGTAGGATATTTTAAAAATGGAAGAATTGACGAAATATTTCTTGGACTATTAGAAGTTAAAGACAAGACATCACAGAGGATCTTTGAAAGTATTTTGAATTTTTTTAAATCTAATATTAATTTGAAGAAGCTAATAGGTCTGGCAGCTGATAACAAAAATGTTATGATGGGAGATAAAAATGGGCTAAATGCAAAATTCACACAAATAGTACCAAATATCTTTATATCTGGGTGCATTTGTGTTTCATTTGCTCTATGTTCGTCAGCTGCTTGCAAGAAATTACCAAATTATTTAAAAAAATTAACAAGAGATATTTACAACTATTTTAAAATAGCTCTGTTATATTAGGACACTTGCAAATTTTTTTAAATAAAAAACCACATAAAATTTTGAACTATGTCACGACGCGTTGGCTATCGCTGCAGGCGGTAGTAAATAGGGTCATTGAACAATATGATGCACTAATTAATTTGTTCACTAGTGAATCTTTCGGTAATTGTAAAGAGGACATCCAGATAATATTTTAAAAGCTCTCAAGGACCCTATAATAAAGGTATATTTTTTCTTTTTAGGTTATATTTTGGAATTAGTTAATAAATTAAATTTAGAATTTCAAGCAATGTCTGTGGGGCTTCAGTCTCCTGTCTTTAAAAAAATTTCTAAAAATTTCATTTTTAATAAGAAGGTAGTAGATAATGTTGCCAAAATTCAAATTAATAACTCACATTTTTATAAACCACTTGAAGAACATTTATCTAGGGCCCAAGTGTGAGATGTTCATAATTAATAATCTGTCGTCAAAATTACTTGAAGATTTCCTGAAATGCTGTCTAAGTTTCTATATTGAGTTACTGAATCAAATAAAATCAAGGATTAATTTTGATGATAAAACCTTAACAAACTTACAAGTTTTAAATCCAATAAATATTTCTAATGGAGAAATTGAATATCTTATTCCACTTTTAAATAGATTTCCAATGAAATTGACTGTCTCGACCCTTACTTCGTGGAATATGCTCAAATTAGTGTTTTTAAATGAAACTCACGGTCTCTAGTTAATTCCACAATATAATAAAAGTTATTGAAAATTCTAAAAAATTGACAATTGTTAAGATAAATCAATATCATCGTCAGAATGACAGAAGTTACATTTCATTTTATGCCTACCTGATGTTTAGTAGTTATTTTTGGCTAGACCAAGAAGTAACCTAACTTGTGATTGGCTTAATATATGTTTATAGAAAAAAGAAGATGTGATATTACAAATATTGAAGCTTAGATATTATTAGCCCTATGGTGATATCCTGGATATCATTTTTCCAATTAAGGTCAGTATAACTGTGCAATGATATAGAAAACCAGGAAAACTATATCTGCTGATCTTTACAATTATCACTTAAGAAGACAGTTTATTAGTGGAGAATTCCCTAGATTTAACTGTTCATTGACAACTTCATATTGTGTGTTTCTCAAATGTCTTCTAATTTCCAGCTCTTCAAGGAAATCCAGTTCTTGTTTCTTTTCACAAATATGCAGCACTTACGAGCATACAGATTAAAACAATCAGATAAATCCCACTACGCAAAACGTCTACTTGACACCAATCATTCATTGACACCTAACACAGAACTAGAAGTGCTGCATATTTGTGAAAAGAAACAAGAACTGGATTTCCTTGAAGAACTGGAAATTAGAAGACATTTAAGAAACACACAATATGAAGTTGTCAATGAACAGTTAAATCTAGGGAATTCTCCACTAATAAACTGTCTTCTTAAGTGATAATTGTAAAGATCAGCAGATATAGTTTTCCTGGTTTTCTATATCATTGCACAGTTATACTGATCTTAATTGGAAAAATGATATCCAGGATATCACCATAGGGCTAATAATATCTAAGCTTCAATATTTGTAATATCACATCTTCTTCTTTTTTCTATAAACATATATTAAGCCAATCACAAGTTAGGTTACTTCTTGGTCTAGCCAAAAATAACTACTAAACATCAGGTATGCATAAAATGAAATGTAACTTCTGTCGTTCTGACGATGATATTGATTTATCGAAATAATTGTCAATTTTTTAGAATTTTCAATAACTTTTATTATATTGTGGAATTAACTAGAGACCGTGAGTTTCATTTAAAAACACTAGATTTCCAATGTTGACTGAAAATTTCGAAAAAGTTGAAAATGAGTTTAAATTGTTGCAGATTAAATTCAGAATTAGATGAACTAATGTTCCCCGATTGATGAATCTGCCACATTCTTCTGCTAGTGCCGAGGGAATATATTCTCAACTAAGCCTGATTAAAACTAAAATTCGGAATAGACTTGCTACCAATTGATGCATTCTTTATTGAGAACAAAGGATATGCTAAAAGATAATTATTGTTATCAATTTAATCCTAGTTTATCTTTATTAAAACAAAAAATAAACTACAAAGAGAATCTTAACGAATGTAATTAAGAGCTCTCTTTCTAAAAGTTGACTATTATTTCTCAGTTAGGAAATAATTTTTACTTAAACCTATCTGATGAAAATATTTTTCCTAGCGTTATTTTATTATTTAAAACTAGTGCAATGAAATTTGTTTTTTGTTTACATTTTATTTGTCTGCTGAATGTGCTATGTTGAACGGATGATACAGTTTAACCAAAGCTACAAAAAATGTTGCCTTTATAGGTGAATGGGTGTAGAGTGTAAAATTGCAGTTGGTGGTGTTCAACATTGTTGATAAACCAAAGATTTGAGTTAGTTGAGTCTGCTTTATTTCTTATAAAAGTGGAGTTTTTTTCTATTTATTTTGTGAATTTTGTAAATTGTAATTTAGTGTTATTGAAACAGGATCTCAGTGAAACTATTGATGTTTAGTTTTGTATATATGTTTTTATTTATAATACCCCTCAGAGTTTATCCACTTTTATTTAGGGTGTAGGGAGATGTGTAGTTAAGAATCTGTTAAATCAAAGTGTCAAAATTTTGAAATTTCATAATCCTACATATAAATCAGCGGTTCTCAAACTTTTTTGTTGATGGAGCCCTACAATAAAACAACTATTTTTAAAAATGTATTCTTTATTAATAAGCATAATAAAAGTACAATGTAACAGTTACTACTTATTACTTACTTTACTCAGTAAATTACCATATAACAAGTATAATAATAGAACATATTATCTAACTAATGGGAGATATGAAACTGTTGTTTTATTTTTCATCAACTGGTTGATGTCAGGTTTGATAGAAGACAGTTGAAGTCTCATATCAGGTTCGGCGCCCATTTTATTGCAGTATTTTGTTTTCGTGACTGCATAGGTTGAGAATCCTGTTTCGCACAAATATGTCGTTGGGAACGGGAGAAGAATATTCAAAGCTATTTTGGCAAGTATTGGAATCACGAACTCTGCACCAAAAATCGTTGAGAGGCGTCGTTTTGTACAGTGACACCATACTTTTATCTGACATTTCTAAAAGAGATTCATTTACCTCGTTTGACATACTTTCAGGCTTTTGCTAGTTGGGTAAAAAAGGATTATGAATCCATGAATTCAGTTTCCTTTTTGTTTTCTGTTCTTCGGAAAAATCTTCTCAAAAGATGCATGCATTGAAGTGATATATTGAACCAATTCTTCAAATACATCATCTTGAAACATTTCTGAGTCGTTATCGCTAACAAACTCACTGAGTGACATAAAGCTTTTTATTTTTCTCTTACCAACATAAATCATCCAAAAATCTAATTATCTTTTGAAGGTAGTTATTTTGTTACAGGCCTGTAACACTCTTGTCTGTTTACCTTGCAATGATAAATTTAATTGGTTCAGTTTTTGAAAGATATCTGCCATAAAAGACAGTCGGAACAACCATGGTTTATCATACAAACGATCTTTCAAATTAAAATAAGTATCTGAAAGAAACATTTGCAACTCGGCTCTAAGTTCAAATAGCCTTGTTAACGTTTTACCCCAACACAGCCATCGCATTTCTGTATGGAGCAGCAGTGTTTTATGTTTGCTGTCGTAATCTTCACACAATAATGAGAACAATCGGTATTGTAGTGGTCGTGATTTGATGAAATTAATTATTTGTACCGCTTCATCCATAACTAATTTTAAATTTGACGGCATTTGCTTCATCGCAAGTACTTGTCTATGCAGGATACAATGGCTGGAATTACAATTAGACGCTTTATTTTTTATTAGTGACACTGCTCCTGCTGTTTTACCCGTCATTTGTACAAATGTCAATGCGATCGTTCCAACTGAGATTATTTTCTTCAAAAAATATATATATTTTATTAAAAATTTCTTCTCCGGTAGTGTTCGTGGGCAGAGATGAACACATAAGCATGTCTTCTTCAAAAGAACTTTCATATGGATATCTCACGATAACCAGCAAGACAGCCAGGCCAGCGACATCAGTCGACTCATCCATTTGCAAGACGAATTCTGTTTTTTTGTAGACATGTAACTATACTCTGTTCGCTCCCAAGAAAAACCGCCTGTAAACAAAAACCGTGCGTGATCTATTCTAAATCGGCTGCGTATTGGACGACTCGCTTTGAAATATTAGCAGTAGGAGAAGTTTGTTTTTACAGAGTCGTACATGCTGTGGGTGATCTGTGCATCTGACTGTGTTACTATTAAAATTAATTATTGTGTAAAGTACATATTTACGAGAGATACTTTACAGTATTAGTGTTTTGAGTTGTTAGAAATTGTGTTATTCCTGTGTTATTTGTTCTGATAATATTTATTGATATTTGTGAAATTAATTATTTAAAAACAAAACTATGTCGAGTAGAGACAGTGTCAGTGATAACGAACAACATAATGTCGAGTTAACTCTCCCAAGAAAATGACCTAAAAAGTGTCATTTAGATGTTGGAGCAAAACACATGATTTTCAATATTTTTAAAATTATTTTTCGCGAGAATCCTGATATGGCTGAATGGCAAATTGTGCAGAGAGTCGCTGATTTGTCCGGAGCTTCCCGCTCCAGTGTGTATAAAGTAAAAAGAGAGTATCAACAATCACATTCATTTCTGGAGCCTCGTACTAACCAACACCGAGTGAGATCTATACACGTTGTTGATGACGTAACAAGAAATGCTGTTAGAAGAAAAGTACATGAATTCTATTTTCGCAATGAACTTCCTACTATTAACAAAATATTGCAAAAAGTTAATGATGATGTTGTTTTTCCGAATTTTAAAAGAACAACTTTTTATTCACTTATAAAAACGCTCAAGTTTAAGTTTCAAAAAAGAGGAAGAAATGGCATGTTGTTAGATAAAGAGGAAATAGTAGTATGGAAAAGAGAATATTTAAAAAAAATTAAAAGGTATAGAAATGAAAATAGAATAATTTACTACCTTGACGGAACTTGGGTGAATCCTGGGCACAAGAAATCGAAAATTTAATTTGGGTTGACAGTTCCATTACTTCCTCTAGAAAAGCGTTTTTAGATGGTCTTTCTACAGGGTTAAAAAATCCGTCGGGTAAGTATTTACTCAGTAAACTTTAACCTGCGCATCTAACAGGAAACGTCGCAAGTATGCTTTTTTATGTAACACTGTGTACATAATATAAATTTTATTAATTTGTGAAACATGCTAAAAAACATCGCTGATTATTATAAGAGATAAAAAAAATTGAAAAATATAGTCATAATAAGTGGTATGGTATAGAAAATAATATAATAGGTACAAATTGATATTTGTTTATTTCACGTATTTAAATTCCTTAAATGTTGCTCTATAATCAGTATACGACAGGAACGAATATGGTATCCGCGTAAGTTGGCTACATATAGAAAACTTTGGTATTATTGATTTTATGAAAAAAAGGTACCCTTCATAAAAAGTTCTGCATATTCAAAAATTACAAATGCAATCATCTTACGCGGATACAATGGATAATAAACATTTTCAAACATATAAGATGTCGCTAAGACTTCTTTGCATTTTGTTGAAGTTATTTTTTGTTTATTTTAGCGTGTGTTGTATATAATTTACACCATTTTTTAGGAAAAGGGAAAAGACTCATAGTATGTCACATTGGCAGTTTAAGATGGCTTCGTTCCTAATGGTTTGTGGGCGTTTGAATACAAGAAAAGTGGCGACTATCACAAGGAAATGGATGGGAGGTCATTTGAGAATTGGCTATCATCCATTTTGCCTCGTTTACAGGATAATTGCGTGATAGTGTTGAACAATGCTCCTATCACTCAAGAAAACAAGAAAAAATTCCAAATACCGTGAACAGAAAAGAAGAAATAGAAGAGTGGTTACGATCGAAAAATATTACTTTTGAAAGTAATTTACTCAAGTCGGAACTGTTAACCGTTGTAAACCGACACAAGGAAAAATATAATAAATATATTATTGATGAAATGGTAAAAGCACAAAATAAAACGGTGTTAAGGCTCCCGCCTTACCATTGTGAACTTAACCCGATTGAGTTAATATGGGCAGACATTAAAAAATATGTTGCAGATCATAACACAACGTTTCAGTTTGCTGTTATGAAAAAAATATTTGATGCAGCGATAGAAACAATTACTTCTAATACATGGAAAAAACAAGTTAATCGCGTTAAAGAAAAAGTTGAAAGTAAAATGTGGTAACTGGATAATCTACTGGATGATATGTTCAACTCAGCCATACAACCAGTCATTAATACCCTAAATGAAGAAGACAGCAGTAGCTCTAGCTGCTCAGAGTAGTAAAGTAGGAATTTTTTCTTGGTTTTACCCTTACTTATAGAGTGTGAAGTCGGTATCATGCATGGAAAACTGTTTTATTATACTTATTATTTATAAAAAATTCTCTGCATTGTATTAAACTTGTATTACAGCAATAATATATTGAATTTTTTGTGTCGTGCACGAGGTGTGTCAAAAATAGATTTTTGTCCAAGAGTAAATTAATATTTTAGTGATGTTTTTTGAATTTTTAAATTTCCCTTTACAAGCAGATTGTGAAAACATGAACTGAAATATTAATCATATTTTAGCCACACCTCGTAGAAGACTCAAATTTTTTATAGCTGATAATTGTGTTTAAAATTTTGGTCCATGCAAATCTTTTTATAAAGGATACCTTTTTTAGTAAGAATTTACATTTGTTTCATTATGTATAATCTTTTTTCCATTTTGTGTAAATAATGTCATAGATACAATGCATATCTTGTAAATAACGTATATTTTACATTTTATGCTAACAAACCATAATTGATTTAATTAATTTTAAAATAATAAGTAAATTATTGTGAGAATACTCAATGCGCCCCTATTCAACCTTATTCACTTGCCTAGATCATTCAATATGCGCGTGATTTTATTTACAGGCGGTTTTTCTTGGGTGCAAACAGACTTTAGTTCTTGTTTGACGTAGCTTGCCATATCATGAATTTGCTGTGAAAGAGTATCGTTTGATAGCGGCACAGTAGAAAGATGCATTGCAGATTTTTCATCAAGCATACATTTTATAATGTCTAACACACATGGCTTTATTAGGTAATCAGTGATAGTGTGTGCTTCACCTGCTTGTGCAATGTGATAGCTAACTAAATATGATGCCTCCATGGCTTTTTCAATGATAGTTTGGGTTACAAGCATCATAGTTTTTTGACTTTCCAATAATTGTTCTTTTTTACGTATAAGAAATTCTTTATTCTTGTCTTTAGACTCGGGATGTACAGTTTCCAAATGTCGGCGCCACTTGGCAGGTGCCATGGAACTATCAGGAAGCAGTTTACTACATAGCATGCAGAGAGGTGAACCGTTGGAAACAACAAATCCGAAACTGATATATTATTCTTATACTTCCTTTTTTTCGCCTTTGAAACCGTGGAGCTTGACGTCGTTGCATCATCGTCTGGATCGGTAATTGCTGTATACTCCGCGCGTATTGCTTTTTTTTATCCAAACTAAACCGCTTCCATCCAAGGTTATTAGTGGTGTATAACAATATACAATATTAAATTTTGTTTAGTAAATTAATGTCCTTTAAGAATCCCATCAATCAGAATAAATTCAAATCTGTAGGTAGTTTATATTTTAGCCGGTTCTGGTCAAACTTAGTGCAATTAATCAGGACATGTTTCACTGTTAAATGTTCTTGACATAGATCATAGATAAGTGTGCATAAATTTGCAATGCCCTATTCTAAGTCTAGTAATAATCACTTGTGCTTTGCGTGTTGTGGTTGGATGCTTCCACAACGTCACTGTTGACTTAAATTCGCGAAGTTTGTCTTGCGATCGCTGCCAGTCTTGTTGCCAGTAGTTGTGAACTTTTCCCGAACAATTGTTTTCAAGTCACTCATCACCCACTGTGTTATGAGTTCGGCATTAACATTTACGAATGCGTTACGCGCACATAAGTCCGCTTCTTCGTTGCCTCTGATACCAGTGTGAGTAAGAATCCACATGAAGTCGACAGATTTTTTGACGTTCTGGATTTTATGAAGCTGTGACTCAATTGATTGTAATATTGGGTGCTTGGGATAAGGATGTTTCAAGGAATAAATACTACTTAAGGAATCAGTTAAAATTAGGGTTTTAGGATTTGGAAAGGAAGTAATTACTTTGAGGGCATGAAAGATAGCATAGAGTTCTGCTGTAAATGTGCTAGTATGAGGGGAGAATTTTATGCTGTAAGATTCAGTTGAAGTCACTATTGCAGCACCCACTCCAGTCTGCGATTTCGAAGCATCCGTGTAGACTAAGTTAGTCATTGTAGTCATGCAGTATTCTATTGAGTTCTGCGAAGATTTCATAGTGATTTGTATCCCTATCAAGCCCAGTTAGGTTAGTATGGCAAGGAGGGTTGTAAATTTTCCACGGAGCTGGATGTTCAACAGTGGATGGAAACATTGTTGGAATGGGTAAACTGATATATGATTCATCATACTTCCTTATTTTCGCCTTTGAAACTGTGGAGCTTGACGTCGTTGCATCATCATCTGGATCGGCAATTGCTGTATACTCTGCGTACTGCTTTTGAACATTCGGCTTCGTTAGAAGATGTTGTTGCAACACGTTTAACGCCTTTAAGCCAGCGTTCCATTGTTCTTTATAAATATTGTTACTGTGTAGAAGAGTTTAGTCCAAAGAAGAAATGTACAAAACTGATACAATCAGAATACAGCAATAGAACAATAAACACTTCGCTTAAAATTCGCAATTCGCTAGATAGCTTGTAAATAGGTAGGTACTTATCGCTCCGAACGCTAATCGCCGACTAATGAGTGTTGAGGCGCGATCGTCACTTTTATATAGACCTAACCTCGACCTCGAACATTCTCAAAAATACTCGAGTCGGCGCCTTTGATGAATAAAAAGCCGAAATAAAAATAGAAATACAAATAATGCGGTTCAATTTCGACTTTATGTTTTGAAGTTAGACCCGAAAGTCGCTGGTGTATAGTGTTTTATCTCAGAGGCGGATTTTATCAAAGGGACTGCGGGCTCACAACGCCTTTGAAAAATAGAAAGCGTAAATAGAAATACAAAAAATGCGGTGTAAACAATTTCGACTTTGTGAGTGCGCACAAGTAGATATCGGCGGTGGCAGCATAGTAAAATTGTACTGTTGTGAGTGACGACTAAGTTCGGCTACGCCTCGTGATACGCCCGCGTCAAAACGTTCGACCAGAGAGAGACCACAGGGGTATCGCGGAACTCTAGGGTTCCGCGGAACTCTAGGGTTCCGCGGAACATACTTAGATAATGGCTGGTCTAAACATATGGATAATACTATCGAAGCAAGGAGCCATGAGGACACGCAGTATATCTAAAAATAGCCAGTCCATCGACATACTCATTGTAATGATTTTTAGAATACTGGGTGTCTCATTATATTCTGACTGTTTTTTAGAGCTTATATCTTCGAAACGGCTCTAGATAATAAGATGCGGTTTTCACAGTTAGGTTTAAAATTACTGTTAAGTTTTGTTGTGACACATTTATATAAATGGCCTACTTCCGGTTTACCCGCTATAAAAGTGGCGTATTTTCAGAATACAATAGATGTAATTTTTTAAATGGGACACCCCGTATATTTAGCAATTTGTTAAAAGACGCATATTTTTATTTTATAACGGTACCTTAAAGTCTAAAATGGGTGCACAGAAAGCGAAGTTAGATAACTTTAACTGGGATACTGTTAACAGGTACTTTAGAAACTGTAAATAAAGACCCAGTTACTGTTTTTTCAACTTTCCAAGCATACTTAAATTATATTTAGATGCTCCTGTAGAGGTTGTTAGATGTTATTACTGCAACTGTATGTTGTAAAAATGGCAGTATCATCTGCAAATATTCAGTTGTGAGTAGTTCTTGTATGTACATCAAATCCAGTACTGTTTAACCTACTGCACTTTTGACAAAAAAAAATGTTTAACATCTCTCTCATAACTATATTAACTCCCTATATTGTATCCAGAAAACCCACATACACTACTGGTGAAAAGTTTAGAAGCAGCAAGGCAAAACTAAATAAAACACAACAACTGTTACCTAAATGTATTTGTATGTATTTTAAATTTAGATATATTAACAAACAATAAAAGAATTAGATTACATTTTAGCTTAATCGAAGTGTCTACCATTCTTTTATTATTGTCTGGCATATTCAAAGCATTCTATTAATTAGATAAAATAATCTTCATCTAACTTCTTCCATTTGCTCTGTAATAGTTGCCACAAATGTTCTGAGCTCATAGATTATAGATTTTTCACTCTTCTGACACTGTTGAGATGAATGCTTATGATCACTATCTCGTTGAAAATCATTTCAGGACCAATGAGATTCAATCCACTGAGTATGGCGATATTCTGAAGAATGTTCTTGTTTAGTTTTCCGCGTAATCCCACAATATTCCCGTATTTACTGTTGTCAAAACACACCCCTAAATCATAACATCATCACCACCATGTTTGATAGTAGGCACTGTACATGCTTCAGAAACTGTCTTTTTTAGTGGGTGTGTAATAAACACATATTCCATTGCATCTGAAAATCTCAAATTCTGATTCATTCTATTTTCCTTTTGGTTCATAGTCCAGTTTTTACGGGCATTTACACATTCCAGTACATTCTTCTTATGTCAGACTGTTTTATTCTGTAGTCAGCGAATTTGGCCTGCTTATGCCTGATAGAAAATAAGAACAAAAATAGGCAAATACACTGTCCCTTGGTTGAGTAGTAGATTGGAGGCGTTACATACTTCATCTGGAACTTTTTTCACATCTCGAACACATGTTTTTGGAGAAAACTGCAATGTCCAACTGGTTTCTACCGAGACTGAATAACGACTGTTTATCCACAACAATCTCTGCCCCTAGTTAGGTTGTTCATTGTAGAGAAACACATCCAAACCCCACAGTAAGTGGATGTCTGAATAATTTTTGAAATGGTTGCACAATCTCAAAAGGTGGTAAAACTTTTTTAATGCTAATTTTTACCACCTACAGTCGGTGATATGTTGTTTTGTTTAAACATGTAGGCTACCAAGCGTTAGGAATATTTATTAACCACTCAAACAGTAAATACTTTTCTGATGCAGAACTAAATTTAATGACTTTTTGAGGTTTGTTTGCGGTTCCATTGGCGTAGATATAGAATTAAAATTAATTTAAAACTATATATTTAAATGAAAATCATCACAAACTAATTCACAATAGCCAAATGTAATTTTTTGGATTATCAATTGAAATTATATCTTGATTCTATTATCTTGTGCCTAATGTAGAAATAAAAACAATACAAAAAAATAATCAATTTGATATTTATAAACAGCTTAATAATTTAATTGTGTTTGGTATATCTCGAAGCATAAATTCGTTTTTTAAGTTTTTGTTGGGATTAGATTAATTTTAATTATTTCATCAATAGCATTACCATCAACATTATACTGTAATATTTTTCTTATTTATTAATAAGTTTTTATTAGGACGAGGATAAATTTATACACATGGTATGTCTACTAACTTAATTTATTTATTTACTAATTTACACTAGATACTCAGTATATTCACTTACACTAATTTATATAAACACTCCACTACTGTTTATTTAAATAGACTATTCACTTTTTCACTGTTTATCTCACGAGATTAAATTATAAACTAACTCGGTTGGTAGGTAGTATCTCTTTTATATTAAGTGCCTTTTTTCTGGATCTTTCTAGATTGCGGATCACAAAAACAATGGACCTTACTAGAAATGTCTAGATAAGAATAGTCCCAAAAAATAATGGCAAACGGTTCGGAGAAGTTCCTGCATATTTGCCAAAATTTTAACTTTCATACATAGCTTAGACAGAGTTGGATTCAGGGATTTCGTAACATTAACACCTCCGTAAAAGGAAGTTCCTTCCAACTGGACCTATGTCTGCACTTTCCAGTTCCTATAGAAATAACAAGACACCGTCTTCAATGAGGGGTATAGCCGCAAATTAATATGTGGACACCGGTATCTTGGAAGATCACCTCTTATCATGTTTCTGATGACTTGCCAATCCAACTGGTTGCTCTCTATCCTCGGCGTTACTATTTTCTACATATGGAATTCCAGCACATGCTCTCGAAAGCTTCGTAGCGTTTCTCACACGTCCTGGTAGGTGGATCGATCTGGAAATTCGTTTCTAGTTACCAGGTAGAAGACGTACCGCGAATTGTCTTCGAGTCTCAGTGTCTTGCCAGGGGCTGATCTTCAAGTTTATCTAATTATCCAAACGTCTTTCGAAAGACGGCTGCCAACGCTCGTGCGTGTTTGTTACTGGCGGAGATGTTATGTGCCAGTGAGTACTCTTCCGCGAGCGTAAACAAATCTTGTCTTTGTTCTGTAGTGAATCCGTACCTAGCTTCCCGGTACCTCCGTATGCTCCCATAAATTCTTCGAAGGCTGGGTCAGACTCTTGTTGTAGATGGTTCACTACTTCCTCTTTATCATGGTCTCCTTCGAATGGCGCTAGTCGGTTTTGGTGAACTACTCTCGGTTTTCCATTGGGATCTTGCTTATACGATAGATGACGTCGTTGATCCTCTTCTTGATTAAGTATGGCCCTTCCCATGATTTCTCTAATTTGAGAAAATCCTTTTCTCCTTGTCGGGTTGTGTAACCGTATTTTGTCTCCTTTATTGAAACTGCCTTCTGTGGCCTGCGTATCATACCGTTTTTTCATTCTGTCACTGGCAACTTGAAGATTCGTTCGAAACAATTCGTGCACATCGTTCATCCTTCTTCTCAATTGGATCACGTAATCTTCGCCAGGCCGACAGCCAAACTCCAGGTCACAATGAAGTCTCATTTCACGTCCAAACAGGATTTTCGCAGGTGTTTTACTCGTGGACTGATTTATGGCAGATCGATAAGCCAACGCAAATAAGAAAAGATACTGGTCCCAATCTCTCTGGTGACTGGAAACTACTTTGGACAGGTATTTTCCAATGGTCTTGTTCCTTCTTTAGACCATTCCATCTGATTGTGGATGCAACACTGTTGTCCTGGTCTTCTTCATTCCCAGCTTGTCACAAATTTCCTGGAATACTGGCTCTTGAGAATTCTTCCATGATCACTGTGAACTTCCATGGGCACTCCATATCGGTTGATAAATTCTTTCACCAGTACATCCGCGACAGTTGTGGCCTTGATTCAGGATCACGTAAATTTCCACCCACTTTGTGAAATAATCCATTACTACCAGGATGTATTCACCACCATTTTCTGTCGTCGAAAATGGTCCAGCGATGTCTAAAGCAATCCTTTCGAAAGGGCTTCCAACATTATATTGTTTCATGGGTGCCTTTCTTTTGCAATGTGGTCTATTACTCGTAGCACAAGTCATACATTTATTACACTAGTCCCGCACATCGTCGGAGCTGTTCATCCAATAATACCTTTCAAGGACTCGCTGGATGGACTGTCGTGTAACTTTCTCAGTACCTCTGCTACTCTCGTTCTCGGGATAACTATCTGTCTTCTCATCTCGGAACCATCATCAATTTCAAGAACTCTTTTCAACAGCCCTTCTTCCAGGACAAGGGAATCCCACTGAGCCCAATATGCCTTGAGTGTCGGTGATAATCTTGACACTTCTTGCCAGGTAGGTCGCCGATTTTCTTCCTTCCACTGGCGAATCTTCTTTAGGTGAGGATCATTCTCCATATCGTAGTTACATAAGCCGTCAATAAAGGCCTGGATGCCCAAACATTCCATCATGTTCTCTTGTGCTGATGGATAAGCAAATCGAGCTAGTCGGGCAATATCCAGTTCATATTTTTGAAGGGTTTCGTCGCGTTTCCGCCTTCTGTTTTTCAGCTTGAATCGGTACGAATGTTCCAGATGTTTGTGACCATATCGCATGTCCAACCTCTTCTTGAGCTGCTCGAAGTAATCGGCTTCTTCAACGGGTATCATATGAAGTACATCTAAGACCTCTCCCAGAAGCGCGATGGATAGGTTTACTGCCTTCTCCCTATCGGACCAATTATTCACTCTAGCGACTGCTTCAAACTGTTTTACATAATTGCTCCACATTTTTCCATCGAACGTTGGGGCCTCGTGTAAAACTGCCAATGTCTTCTAACTTAGGATGTGTTTCTGGCTTGCAAGGTTTTGTTTGCTCGGTCTTATTTTCTTCCGCTGGCGTGTCTCGAGTTATTATGCCTGTCTTCTTTCATTCTAACTTCTTGATTTTCTCTTTTATATCGGTCATCTTATTCTCAATCTTCTCATCGATCGTTGTAGTCTTATTCTAGATTTTCTCGTCCATCGTTGACATCTTATTCTTTATGTCCATCCATGGCTCTACAACCCGGGGTGGGTCTTGGCCGCCTCAACAATTCTCCTCCATTCATGTCGATCCTGAGTACTTTCTTCCCAATTAAGGACTCCCAAAGTTTGCAGGTCCTTGTGTATATTATCATGCCATCGAAGTTTTGGGCGTCCAAGTGGTCTTTTGTTGTTAGGGGCTTCTTCCCAGACCATTTTAATTAGCCTTGAGTCATTACTCCTCTGGACATGTCCCAGCCATCTTAATCTGTTGGATTTAATTTCTTGTACTATACTTGGGCTATTATATAGTTCATATACCTCATTGTTCGCGCGCCTCCTATACCGCACTGTTTGTTGATCCCAGACTCCTCCGTATATTTTCCTAAGGATCTTTCTTTCGAAACGATTGAGTAGTAGCGTGTCTTGTACCGTCATGGTCCATGTTTCGCTGCCGTATGTTACAACTGGTCTTATAATAGTTTTATATATGTTTATTTTTGTTTGCCTTGTCAGAGTCCTTGATCTTAATAATTGTTGGGTTGCATAATAGCATTTATTTCCTTGAAGTATACGCTGTTTAATTTCTACTTTAACGTTATTATCTGATGTTATTAGAGCTCCTAGATATTGAAAAGTCTGTACATGTTCGAAGTTGTATTCGTCCATAGTAACATTTTGACGTATTCGATCTCGTCCTACGTTTCGTGTCATATGCATATACTTAGTTTTTTCCTCATTGACTTTCAGTCCCATTTTTTGCCTCTTTTTCTAGTTTTATAAAGGCTTCCTTCACGTTAACTGTACTTCTTCCTACAACATCTAGATCATCTGCATAAGCTAGAATCAGGCAGGGTCCATTATGGCCGAATATGTTCGTAGTTATTTCGGTTCGTCTTACTACCTTCTCCAAGGCTATGTTAAATAGAGCCGGCGACAGTGCATCCCCTTGTTTAAGTCCAGTTGTTATTTCAAAGGTTTCGCTGTAGTGACCTTCTATTTTAATTGAACTGTATGATCCTTCAACACATACTTTTATCATTCTTATAAGTTTGCCGGGTATTCCAAGTTCTTCTAGTGCTGTCCATAAGCTTGCTCTGATGATGCTATCATACGCTTGTTTAAAGTCTACGAATAAATTGTGTAGGTCTCTATTAAATTCCCAGCATTTTTCTAACAGTTGTCTTAACGTAAAAAGTTGGTCTGTTGTTGACCGTTTCCTTCTGAATCCACTTTGGTATTCTCCAACTATTTCTTCTGAGTACGGTGTTATTCGTTTTTAATTATACGAGGGCAATTCAGAAACTAACCTCCGATTGGTCACAGTGCGGGTAGTGGGGGGAGTAGCGCGCCATCTGTGCATTCACACGCTCAGCAGGTCAGTCGGCATCAAGCCGTAGTCGAATGAACATCGTACCTGCGCTAGTTTAGTTTTTGTGGCAGTTTGAAATGTGTGCTGCAATAGAAAATCCCGCCAAATGTGAAGTGCGTGCTGTTATAAGGTTTTTTACAGCCAAAGGATACTCTGCAGCAGCTATTCATCGTGAGCTTTGTGCCGTGTACGGACCAAAAGTTATGAGTGAAGGAGTTGTCCGTGAATGGGTACGTTTATTTAAAAGTGGACGAGAAAACGTTCATGATGAAGAGAAGAGTGGTAGATCATCCTTGGTGACTGACGAACTCGTTCAGACAGTTGATGCAAAAGTTCGTGAAAATCGACGTTTCACAATGGCGGAGTTGTCTACTGATTTTCCACAGATTTCTAAGACTCTTTTGTACGAGATAGTGACAGCAAGATTGGGTTACCGTAAGTTCTGTGCACGATGGGTGCCCAAAATTCTTACCGACCACCACAAAAGTCAAAGAATGGCCTCTGCATTAGACTTTCTGTCACGTTATGAGGACGAAGGAGAACCATTGTTAAACAGAATCGTGACCGGTGACGAAACCTGGATTAAGTACGTGAACCCTGAGACAAAAGAACAATCAAAGATGTGGGCACATTCAGATTCGCCTACCAAACCAAAAAAAGCCCGGCAAGATTTTTCTGCCAGAAAACTGATGGCAACGGTGTTTTGGGATGCCAAAGGGGTGTTGTTGGTTGAATTCATGGAACGTGGGACGACCATTAATCAAGACGTGTACTGTGAAACACTAAAAACATTACGACGGGCTATACAGAACAAACGCCGTGGTATGCTGACTTCCGGTATCGTTTTTTTGCACGATAACGCCCGTCCTCACTCTGCTCGCAGAACAACAGCCCTTCTTGAGTCCTTCAAGTGGGACGTTTTCAACCATCCACCTTACAGCCCAGATCTGGCGCCAAGCGATTATCACCTCTTCATGCATATGAAGAAATGGCTCGGGTCCCAGCGGTTTGATGACGACGAAGAGCTCAAAGATGCGGTCACAGGCTGGCTCAAGGCACAAGCGGGTGATTTTTATGCAGAAGGAATTTCAAAGCTTGTGAAGAGATACGATAAGTGCCTCAATCGTTATGGAGACTATGTCGAAAAATAGTGCAAAGATGTAGTTGTAAGATGTATATATTAAAATATTTTTACTTAACTTGGTGTATTTTTTTCAATCAACCGGAGGTTAGTTTCTGAATTGCCCTCGTATAATTAATAGATAACAATAAACTAAGTAATGGTCATATAAGGGTCTATTTTCAATGTGTACCATCTCCTAGTTCAATGCTTTGATAGCCGCTTGACTATCAACCGGAGGTTAGTTTCTGAATTGCCCTCGTATTAGACAACTTTATGTCGCTTTTCATTAATAAGATATCGGCAAATAAATTGTTCTTCATAGCAGAAATATTCTTGTTAATATTAGCAGAAATGTTCTTCATAGCAGAAATATCGTTTTTTACATTCGTTGAAATCTTGTTTTCCATGGCAGAAATTGACGAGATTAAGGTGGAAGCCTAGTCATTGAATAAAAATGTTTCTGGATCCAAGCAGACACTATCCAGTGCAATTTTTAGTCTTTCTATTCATTCACTTTTCTTATCGGACGTTTCCAACTCGCGATTTTCCAATTCTACTCTTAGTTTCGTCACTTTCAGATCACTTGGTCTCTTGGCCTTGTTTACGTAACTGTTTATTGATATTATCCCACTTCTGACACCAATGTAATGTTTTTCTTATTTATTTATAAGTTTTTATTACGATGGAGGATACATTTATACACACGGTATGTCTACTAACTTAATTTATTTATTCTTTAATTTATACTAGATACACAGTATATTCACTTACACTAATTTATATAAACAATTCACTACTGTTTATTTAAATAGACTATTTACTTTCTTATTGTTTATCTCACGAGATCAAATTATAAACTAACTCCATTGGTAGATAGGTAGTATCTTTTATATATTAAGTGCTTTTTTTCTGGATCCCTCTAGATTGCGGCTCAGAAAAACAATGGACCATACTAGAAAAGTCTAGATAGGAATAGTCAAAAAAAATAATGGTTAACAGTTCGGAGAAATTCCTGCGCATTTGCCAAAATTTCAACTTTCATACATAGCTTAGACAGATTTCTTACAATACATTATTCCAAACAATTAATAAACTTTCTAAATAAAACAAAAATCTATCAAGTGCCTTTATTTGGAAATTAAAGCATTATCTGATTAATTTTCAGAATTTTTTTTTACCTCATTTTCAAAAAGTGTTCTGTCAAATGTGTATCGGCTTTGGTTTACTATGCGAAGATCGACATCACCTTTCCCTTCTTCTTTTGACCAGATGCAGTTATAAAATGCAAAAAGTTGTTCAACCTGTTTCGGGTATTCCGTAGCTTTGAGGAGATAGTCGCACCACAACTGACAAGTCTCGTTATTTTCAAAAGTACATCTGAAAAATAATAATAATTTTAAGAAATTGTGATTCAAATTACTCGATTCTAGGGTTGAATTTGAGTTTAAGTAACTGTAACAATTTTACATAGTTGAACTTGTATTGAAAGGTATATAATAATAAAATTACATATGGGAACATTATAAATTTGTAATTCCATGCAGAAAAGATCAGTTTTAACGTTGAAGAAACTTGAAATATTTTTGAATTTTGTTGCCAGGTAAGTAACGGATTCTCCAAAACTTATAACATGGTTGATTCATAGCAGGTACACAGTCGATAAAATATTATTGGGAAAATATTTTCGTGTCAATTCTATTTTCTGAATAACTTGGATTTTGGTTGTTCAAACATGAACGTTATTAGAAATAACAATTATGAGAACATTATGAATACTTTTTTGACAATAGAAAGGTATTAGCCTTATGTAATGTGTTGAACTGGGTTACAAAAATCGTACCTGACTAGTAATCATGTAACATTTTCAATTGGTATTTTCTTACATATTTAAATAGGCCAAACAAAAGCAGATTTTGTAAGGATGTAAGAGGACTTATTTCATTGGAGTGACCATACCAAAAAGGGATTCAATGGGTTTGAAATATGTTTTTGTTATTCATTGGTTCACGATTTATCTATTATGATAAATCGCTAATCATGGCTGTACCCTTAGTAATCAGTTTACAAAAAGAAGAGATAATACAAAGTAGATTAGACAAACTGTGCAAGTAAGGGATATATAAAGGAAACAATGGTAGAAATGGATGTAACAATCACATCAGTACCATAATAGACTGACAGGCTACCGTCGGCGGGGCGAAATGGATGAAAATTGCTCTTATGATAGTTTTTAGGGTGCCCAATAATATGTCCGATATGATTCAGCCCGGAAGTGGCCCCAACGGTGCTGCACATGAGGCTTCCGGTCGTTATTTTCATGAAACGGTCATGTTATACTGAAATGAATAATTTTGATTTTAAATCATAGTTTATATTTAAAAGTTTATAAAAAAGTCGGGTTGTCTTCGGGCTGCCCGCCCCTAAACTACCAAAAAAACGATTGAAAATAATTTTTTGGGGTTGTTTACTTACATTATTGCAAAATGGATATTTTTTTAATGAAAGAATATGCCTGTCATCCATACCCCTAGGGTTGTCAGCTATGAGGCCGCCCCAAGTGCCTGGCCATCGCGAAAAAATGGCGCTATTTGCGATTATATTCGTTTTTGACTCAATTATATGTATGTATTGAATAATAGATAAATAATATTATTTTTACACTCTATTTGATTTCAAGGATGTAAATAAAAGTTTGTTTACCTCAGTTTTTATGGAAAATTTTCTAGATACAGTTTTTTCATATTTTTCTAAATAGAAAATTTTGCTGTTATTTCATTCGTGAATACAAGATTTCAGAAGGCGTTACCTAATTTTAAGACACAATAAATACATTGTGCCATTAAATTCTATGTTTTACTTAAATATTTTCATCATTGTAGAATTAAAATATCTTGTTGGTGTTGTGATATAGGTTTTTTTTATTGTAATTAATAGAGCTTAAAAAATCTACAACATATAACGTCATCTATAAAAGACTATGGAAGGTCTTAGTGAGAAGAAACGAATACACCATATTCCATTCTTGGCCCTGCTCAAAAACGATCTAATGATTTTTCTAAAGCTATGAAAAACTATCAGTTCAAGAAATCTTTAGTGAGTTTCCTTGGTAAGCATTGGGAATCAGATGAAATGATTGCTATTATTGGTAGGAAAAAAGTATTCCAGATTATAGAGGAGAAGTGTTTTTCATATAAAGCAGCCAATAGAAAAATTATAAAACAAGAGGAGGAAGAGCTGCAATGTTCCCATGAAGAGGCTGATACACTTATCGTGCTACATATAAGCAAGTGTTAGCCATATCAAAAAATATGTGTTCAAGCTAGTGACACTGACATCTTAATCATCACATTGGGCAGTAAGGAGAAATTTCCAGAAAACTGTGAAATACTTCTTACCAATAAAAGAATGAGAAGTTCAGATGTCACTCACACACATTGTTCAGAATTGACAAAAAAACTCGGGACAAAATTATGCCGACCTCTTCCTGGTTTTCATGCTATTACTGGCCATGATTATACAGCTGCATTTTACAGGAAAGCCAAGAAGAAGCCACTTGAAATTTTGGAAAAAAATTAAAACCTTCAGGACTGTTTTTATTTGTTAGTTGATCTATTGCCATTTTCGATGATAAAAAATTTAAATGTTGCAGATATATGTAAATACAATATCTTCTTCTTACAGTACCATATCCGTGATCGGATGTAGGCGACCTCTCACTTCTACCTGTATTGTGCTCTCCAGTTACCAAATATAGAAGGGACCTACATACAGATCCGAACGTCTATGTTGAGAGGCTGTACTAGGCAGAATACTGTCGGTGGTTTGCCATTGCCTTCCGACAGGTGGCTCTACGAATTTTTAATTATGATGTATCTAGGCTCGGGTTCGATCCCGGGGCCTCTCGGTTAGCAGACAGAGCACCATTCCACTAGACTACGGAGATCACATAAATACAATATACGGTTATCAAAATAACATTAGCTACAGGATTCGACTCTTTTTAAAAACAATATGATATATGTAATAATATGGAGAAGTTCTTGAAAGAAATAAAAAAAATTGATTCGAAACTAATACCACCGTGTTGGAAGACACTAAAACAAAACATTTTAAGGACAGTATGCATTAATTCAATGTGGCTATTGCCACAGAACGAGACTATGTTACTACTACTACAAAGCGGTATATACCAAATTGGTATAAAGGTAGTCCTAGACCGTCTTCAATTGAAGAAATAGTTCTCAGAATCACCCAGAAGAGAATGTCATTGAAGAAATAGATGACCAAAATGAAGGTTGTGAAGCTGATGTCTGTGAACTTGATAACGATGAGGACTGGAGTGACGTTAATTACTATGATTCTGATCAGAGTACACTCAAAAGTCGAACATTAATTTTTTAGGTAATAGATTGTAGTTCATTATATTTATAAGTTAACTAAAACAGTTCCAAACACATTCTTCATTCTTTGTCTACCTGAAGTTAAATTTATAATATAGTGTTTGACATTTTTATGAATAAAAAATTTATAATGTGGAACATTATTCTTTGTAATAATTATATCTTTAAATTTTAATTACTATTTTGATATTGATTATTGCTTTTTGTATTTGTAACCTAATCTATAAAATATAATTGAAAAAAATAAATATTTACATAAACATATTGATTGAGATAAATACTAAAATGACTATGTTTCAAAAAATAATGCAATTTAACAAATGAATAAATAAATAAATTAATAAGTGAAAAAATAAAGTAAAGCTTCAAAATACCGAAACATTTATACAATTCAAAATAACAAAAGTGACTTAAATTCCGCATTTCCGTAATAATAAAAAAACACCCATAGAACCATTTATAAATTACCGTTGAAGTTTAATGCATTACAAAGGTAAGTGTACATTAATAGGTAATAATAAAACTGATGTAATAATTGTATTCTTAATTATACTAATATAGTCGGGTGACCCGAAAACAGCCTTGCTTTTTTGGCGATTCTTAAATTCTACACAAAGGTCTGAAGTAAGTAATTGATAATTATTTTCATCAACTTGATATCAAGTAGAATATAAAAATAATATTGTTCATCTATAATTTTATACATACATATAATTCAGTATAAAGCGCAAATTGCGCCAGTTTTCGCGATGGTCTGACAGTAGGGGGTATAGAAAAAAGCGAATTTTTTATGATGCTTTTGGGGTAGAGAGGAAAAGTTGCCTCTTAAAAATCCACCTCTTTCGAAATGAATTCTTTTTAAAGTAAAATTAATTCACTTTATGTTCACCTTAAAAAATGGGACAGTGAATTTTTATTGACATATTCTATATAAATGTCTTATATACTTTATACTATATTTTTGTATTAAATATTTAAGTAAATGTGTATCGTTAAACTTTCATGATGATTGTTAATATTTTTATGCTATCATTCTATAATTCATGTATAAAAAATCACATAAGTCACGTGATTTTGTCCTTATGACAGCGACAGAAGTTTGCCCTAACTTTTCCAGCAACAATAACAGAACCTAACTTTTGAATGCATGACAACCAGCATTGTAAACAAATTTTTGATGACGTTATGCCAATTTTTCTCAAACTTGCGTTGTCAGAAAAGTTTTCATTTGTGGAAATGTCGCGATTTGGAGAGTCTTCGAGAGGAGACATTGAAAAAGCTGCGTATGCATTGGCTTGGAGAGGTGGAGAGCAGCAACTTGTAAGGTATTCCATTTTAAAATCGAGACAGACAACCGTGGCAGAGAGACCGGAAGAGTTGAATATAACCCAGTGTTTACAAAGACAGCACAAGGGGGAAATCAGAAGTTCGCCGACAGTAAATGGTTGATAGCAAACACTGCAGAAGATTGTGTATGTTCAGTAAGATTGTTTAAACGAATTATGGCAAGACAGAGAAACCATATCACATGTGAAAAGTTTTTTTTCAACTCTAAATCCTTTCTGGCAAAAAACAAATTCGAAAGGATGATATAAGAATTCTCCTATTGGGATCACCAAAATATCTAAATGGACCAAATCTTCGGCGAAAAATATTGGACTTGATATCAAGCAGGTGAAAATTTCGAACCATTCTAATCGAGCTGCCGCCGTAACTGAATTGTCCAGGAGTGGTATAGGTGAACCAAAACTTGTGAAAATGACGGGACATAGCAACCCATCTTCATTAAAACCGTACCTTCAGTTATATGAAGAACATCATAGAGAAATCATTGGTTCCATTCGTACTACCATTCAGGAAACAGTTACTACCACTGCTCAAAATACTAGCATGCAGCAAAACAACAAAAGACAAGAAACTTCTGAAAATCAAGCTATTTTTAATAATTGTGTTCTTAACAATCGTACTTTTCCGTTAAATTAAATAAACTAATTTACATCTCATTTTTTAATTTATTGATTTACATATTCATTAAATTGTCTTACCGAATTACACTCTAGCTATTTTTTTGAGTCGAAGTAAACTTGACATTTAAAAATTCGAATTTTGTTGCCATTAGGTAACTAAACTCAAAAAACTGCCAGAAAAAATTCTTATTGATACATGCCAAGTTTACTTTGACAAAAAAATCTCTCGTGTAATTATAAGTGAAAAATAAATTATTTGAAATATCCCACTGATTTCTTTTTTACTTACTACATTTCTTATAAACTGTGATATTTTTGTGAATCATCCTTTAGTTGATATTTTTTTGTAAATCAATATGGATAACCAACAAGGATAATGTTGAGTAAATAAAAAATAATATAAAATGTATATATCATTTATATGTATTTTTTTACCCTAATATCCGAAGTTTGTAATGACTCGATCTGACTAGTAAAAATGAAAACTCGCTTAGGTCATTCTTCTGAGAAATCTAGAATACAAAAATTTCCCATTTGTTGTTTTGGCTCACACTATAATTTAAAATTAAGGGTTAATTGGAAAATCGATAAAAACAATCAAAAACCATAACGAAATTGATATTTTCTCCATAAAATATTTATGCAAAACTAAAAATATTTGTTTATTAAACTCCCTGGTATGCAAACAGCGTTGCCTTTAAAACAGGGATCCCTCGTAAGATAAAGAATAGTCCGTTTCATTGCATGCATTACATTGTCTTTATCAATCAAGGATTGTGTTTTTAAAATATTTATGAATGAAATGTTTTGTCTATCTGTGTTTAATAGTCTAAGGTGACAATCCTAGGGAGATAGATGCAGGCCTGTGCTAGGTATTTGAAACAAGCGCCACACATACATAGAAGCGTATGTATTATGTATATGAGAAAACAAGAAAGAGTTATATACAATTAAAGTCGCATAATTCCAATATTAGATTCACAAAGCTAACAGATGACTAAACCAGAATCCGTATGCATTCATACAAAAGCTTCAAGGTGGTCATTGGTCATGGAAGCGCATAGCCTAGTTTTTATCATTTTCAATCTTGAAAATACTCTCATAACTTACTTGCGTTAGTAGTATTGTAAACTTAATATAGTTCAGTATATTGAAGACAGTACATATTGTACCCTACAATCACTACAAAAGCACATTTTATACACATACTGCACTGTTTTGATGAGTTACAAGGAAAGACATATGTGTCATTGTTGTGAATAGCTTCTTCTTGTACAGCAATCTCACTATTCCGGAGATTAGTGTTTTGTTCAAAAGCATCAGTACAATAGTCTCCATGTACAGACTGCTTGGATATTGTAGGCCAGGCTTTAGCAAAGGAAATAAGTTCCTCTTGAAGTTTCCCTTTGTCTAATGTTGGAATTAGATCTCAAACCTTAACCATTGCTTTTAGAGGAAGTGCAGATTTCACATGTTATTTGAACTTTTGAGTCGAAACCGGCCATGTCCAAGTAAAGCTCCTTGTGCTTCTTTCCAATCTCTGAATTGTAGTATCTATAATGCAATTGAATGCACCAACTCTAAACATATTTTTAGGTGAAGATGTAATACCTTCATCTTCAAAAACTTCTCCTGCCATCCTCTCGACCTTTATCTCTCGTTATCTTTTGAAATCATGTTCATTTACGATCTCCATTACGGATTGTCTGAAGAATTGTTAATATTCTAGAATTTCATCAAACATATTTCTAGCATTACTAAGTCTCACTTTTCCAAGCCTGAACATAATCCAAATTCTTTGTCTGCAAGTAATCTGATAATAGAGTTTTGTTATCTTGAATATACGTAGGAAAATTATGGCAGTTAACATAGTTTTGAAACTTAATAGTGGCATTTGTATGTAATTCTTAATTATTATCGGCCGCATAGGGCGTACTTGGACATATCCACCTGTCCACCCAGGCCAGCACGGGCCTGGGTGGATTACAGGCATCATATCCTTGAATTGAAAAAAAATCCATTCAGTGATAATATAAGCAATAAAATTATTTTTAAAAACTTGATAGGTTAGCGGCTTACTTGAAGAAAACCTTATATCTTCATAAGCTTTAAGACATTAACTAAAATGTATTAAAAGTATTACTCATTTCGCGACAACGAAAGTTAGCGTGTTTCGTGACTCGCGGAACGGAAGATAATTTTTTTCGCGATGGTCTGCCGGGCACTTGGGTAGAGCTCATAGGTGACAACACTTTCATTTAAAAAAATTACCCATTTTGCAATAATGTAAGTAAACAACCCCAAATTTCGTAGGTTACGGGAGGGCAGCCCAAAAACAACCCGACTGTTTTATAGACTTTTAAATATAAGCTATGATTTACAATCAAAATTATCCATTTCGGTATAACGTGACCGTTTCATAAAAATAATGACCGGAAACCCCATGCGCAGTACCGTTGGGGCGACTTCCAAGCTAAAGCATATCGAGCAGATTGTTGGGTATCCTAAAAACTATCATAAGAACTATTTTCATCCATTTAGCGATAATGAGGCCCCACCGACGGTCGCTTCTTGGACTATAAGCAAATATGGTAACAAAAACATGGTAGTGAATTTTAGATCTCTTAATTATAATTAAAAATTCAAGGAAAGTAATTACTCAAAAGGAAAACATACTAAAATTACAAAGACTAATTGTAATTTATTGTTCCTAAAACAAAAGTTTTCTTTATAACTATTTCTAAATTTTCCAACTTACAGTGGTGATAATGATAATATGTGTATAAGCATTCAATGAACTTAGCAAAAAAAATTGTATTTATTGCAATTATATGATAAATCAACAATTTAAACAAGTATCGTATTCCAACTGTATGCGGTTTTTTTTTCAGTTCACAGACAACTGAACTACAAGTAATATTTATGTATGAGCTGAAGTCAGTCAAACAACATTTATATGATAATTTTTTCTTTATAGAATTCATAATCATTCTGATGTGGTTATCGAAAGTTTGAGGAAACTTGGCGTTTGGATACCATCCAAATATTGATGTTTTCTAAAGTTTTGGAACTTATTCCGCCATACATGAATTTTAAAGAAGTTATTTTTAGAATCATATGAATAAGAAAATTATTCCTCATTATAATTCACAATAAAATAGAGGGTTTTGATGCACATTATATCAAAGGTGCCGCTAACTGAATGTCTTTATTAAAATCAACCCATATTTTTTGTTAAGGTCTGTCTTCCTCTGCAAAAATTAATATTTAGCTATATTCCATGGGCGTATGATTAGTGACTAGTTTCCTCCGAGTCTTTTGTTGGAAGAAGCATTGGTTGTAACAACGTACGAGGTTGAATATAAAATTGATGTCATTAGGTAGTTTAAAAAATTAAAATAGATATGTGACGTCATAAAGTCCATATTATGTATATATATAAATCCATCGATGTGATAATAAATAACGACATGGTGGTATTTGTTTCACAAATGAAGGGTTTGTCCAAGAAAACTATTACTTAACTGTACCTCAGTTTTTCAAAAATTTGAATTTAATTACTTTCCTGAAATTGTTGTGGAGCTTCGTTTTTGAAAATGTTTGTCTTCATTCCAGTTACAAAAATAATAGAAAGATAAAATCTTATTGCATACGACTGGAATTGGACAGTCAAGAATGTACCTACTAAAGAGAAGTATAGGGAGGAAATGAACTGGAATAAATAACTAAAATAGGAAGAAAAGACTGCCATAGAAGAATAAAAATAACACCTGCCTTGGATAAAATTATGGTTGAAATGAAAAACGTTGGTATCATCGTACCAAAGGTTAAGAAGAACGCGATAAAAACTTTGAAGGAAATAAATTTTTGTTCTGAAAAAATTAATAGAAAAACACTTCTAAAAAAGAAAGAGGAAATCATATGCTGACTACTACGTTATTTCGGAGCAGTTAGGCAGTTACGGAGAAACAGGAATATCTATTATCGGAATTAAACTTTATAAAATCAAGGATAGAGCAGGATAAAAATAATAATGCGCGAGGCAAGCTTTCATTGGAAGGATGGTTTTGTTAAATAAAATAAACGGTTTTAAAGATTAAAACTAACTTTTCCGCATCCGTGAGATGCCCTGAATAATATTCTATCATAAAATTGTCACTTTTATACACTTTGGGCATGTATCTTGCTACCAAACCCAAATTTCTCCAAAAATAACAAAAAATGCAGTATATCTGGATTTATAGGACCCGCTGTACTCGCTCTAGTTAGCTGAAAATCAATAGGGTGTCACACATCTTGAAAAATATCCAATTATAGAAATTGGTCTCTTGTATACACTCCGGAGGCTGTATCGTGCTAACGATCCGAAATTTCTCCAAAAATGTGGCACTTCAGGTACCATAGCACCCGTTGTACTAGCTCTGGTGAGCTAAAAATTGAGAAGGTTCATCCATAAGACACCCTGAACAATATTCAATCATAAAATTGGTCACTTGTATACACTTTGGAAGCTGTGTCGTGTTAACAAATTGAAAATTCTCCAAAAATGACAAAAATGTGGTACTACCAGTACCATAGCACCCGTTGTACTGTCAGTGAGCTGTATATCAATAGGGTTAATCTTAGAGACGCTCTGAATAATATCCAATCATAAAATTGGTCATTTGTATGTACTCCAGAGGCTGTATCGTGCTAACAAACTGAAATTTTATGAAAAAATAACTAAAATGTCGTACTTCAAGTACCATAGCATCCGTTGTACTGGCGCTGGTGAGCTGAAAATAAATTGGGTTCATCTATGAGATGTTCTGAATAATATTCAATCATAAAATTGGTGACTTGTTGCACTCCGGAGGCTGTATCGTGCTAACAAGACATGTAACGAAAAGTGGCCGACGACGACGACATACACACGGGATTTTTTTCTACAAGAACCGTTTTTTCGTGTTGTTCTTGATGAGAAACGTAAAAATAACTCAATTTTTTTTCTAAATTCCAACTTTTTTGAGGTAAACCAATACTTTTCTCGCATATTAGATAGGTTGGGCGCAAAAATTAAAAAAGGTTAATGATTACTAACATATGTAGCAAAATTTAATTTGGCGACTTGCTAGTATTTGAATAAAAACGGAGATATACATGGACGCATAAACGCTGATATTTTTGAAGAATGATTTCAACAAATGACATATTCCATTCCTTTTGGGGCTGTTGTAGTCATTGATAATGCCTACCACTCAAATAAATAAGAAAAATGCCAACATCTTGAAATAAAATGGCATCACTGATTCGTTTATTTTAAAGTAGATGCCGTTTTACAAAAAATATGCTCACATGCTCAAAAGGAGCTACTGAATATTTTAAAGTTGAATAAACCTCTTTTTACTGTATTTGTTGTGGATGAAATCACTTCAAAACGAAATACAATGGTAGTTGGCCTTATGCCATATCATTGTAGATTAAGCCCCATAGGGTTTACAGCAAGATATAACATTATTTTTGAAATTAGAGACGTTGAAAATCTCTAGACAGAGAATAAAGAATGCAAAAAATGGAAAAAGTGCCTGGAACATGTGATTGGAATATAAATACAATCTGTAAGTTGTCCACCCAGTTTAATGGGTCTTGTCATTATCAATTTATCAATCACACATTAGAAAACAGATACCAGGTATAGGGCAAAATATCCAGATAATAAATAATACAATACAACTATCTAGATAAGAAATATGTATGGACTTTGTGGGTGAAACACCTTATCAAGTTATGAGATAATCACAATCATCAAAATATGTTTCTTTCCAAAAAATAATCAATGATTAAAAAAACAAACACATGATTTACACTTTTATAAATGTAACTTGTATTGTTATTTTCTGAATGAAGCAGTCAAATTTACATGTCGCGAAAGTGAATTATTCGACCTGTTGGACTATGAATTCTATACAAGTGACATATTTGTTTACATCGAATTTTTTAGGTCAAGTTTTATGAATATTTCTGAAATTATATGTTTAAGAAAGCTTTGCCAGTATTTATAATTAAAAGTACCATTGAGTTTATTATCAATAAGTGAAGATTTGCAAATGTTATCAACAAAATAAAATATTTACGAGTACAACTATTACTGTGGAAAACGTAAAAATTTATGATGACGATCAAATGAAACGAAAGTTTATTTAAATAATGAAGAAACGGTTTTTCAAGCAAAACGGATGTTTGATATGGTACCTAGAATAACCATCAAATGGTGATGGTCAAATTTCTATAAAATTCGAAATACATGAAGTTTTTGTCTTAAGATTAGTCTGCTATGCAATTTTATTTTCAAAGTGAATCATATGATACCATATTAGATAATATATTATAAAAACACCAAGTGAGTGGTTAGTCAGAGGTAATCATTTCAATTTTTAAAATTTGTACAAATGATTGAAAATTATCAATGTTTATATAATAATAACCTACAAGAATACTCCAGAAAAGATGTTACTGAAAAAGCTTTTTGTACTTTTGAATTGCAGGACCCACAATTACCACCAAATCTTGAAATGCAAAATGTCTGTCTTCTAATAACTCTTTGGCGGCAATAAATAACAAATTATTGAAGGTTTTGTGGATATAGGGATGTATCCAAAATTTTATCTATTTCTTCTTTTTGCGGTGAAGCATATAACTAAGCAAAAGTATATCTTCTTCATCACTTGACTACTACAAAAATTATTCAAAGCAAAAGGACGATCAAATATGCTTGAAAACCGAGTGGTTAACGGATTTAAAGGCGTAAATGAATCGTTGAGGCAAGACGATTCTTGTACGCGTCTATGACGATAAGCTCTATTTGCAGAATGCCTTTGTTGATGCGAAAAATATAACTCTTGCCCAGAACTTCTTACTAAAAAACCTAGTAAATTAAGAACATTGATCAATAACTACAGGGTTTCGCTTCTCCCCCAAAAAAACAATTTACCACTAAAATTTCAAGAACAAAAAACAATGAACAATATAAATTTAAAACTATACAACAAACCAATTTAAATTCTTGTGGTTGACTTAAATGGTTAAGTCACATAATGGTAAAGGGAAATGATAGTAGTGGTAAAAAAGAATAACATATTGAAACCCGGGTTTGGATAAATAAAAAAGGAGACTAAGTTGCAGGGATGATCAAGTGATAAAACATATACAGACAGACACTAGGGATACAACAACTTAGAGAACACATTCAGACTCAGGTCAGAAAAAATTGAGGTTAATTGTATATGAAGCAAAGACAAATCAAAAGTTGTAGATGAAATAAACGAGCCCTTAAAGTGTGGATAATACCCTTCTGGACTGTTATTTCAGATATGTTATATGTTATAAATATGAAATAACTAGTATTAGTATTTTAAATTAATAAACAAATTCGCATACTAAATAACCTGTATGAAATGTCGCATTATTGAGACATCTGGAAGTGGCTGGAAATTAATTTGAAAGATCTACATATCAAGCTAACAAAAGTGTGTTAAAATTGAATAATTTAAAGACTTACTTGTATGATCTAGCATCTTTACATCCAATAAATAAAGTGCACATTTCTCTAACTTCGACGGTTTCGACGAGTGATACTGGTATGTGAGAACCGGGTCTATTTCTCATTTGTAAAAAGAGGCGGTAGTTACTGATTACAACTAGACCCTCCACTGAATATCCATAATGTTGAATTGTTTCACCTGATAGCAATAAGAAGGGTTTTTCTTTCATGGTGGATGATGGTAGAGGATACATATGTATCGACTGGACGTGACATATCGAGTTCGGTTGATCTGTAGACTCCATACTGAAAAAATAATAATAAATAAGAGAAATTAAAACAAATAGAATTCCTAAGATTTATTTTTTACTTCCTTTACAATCTACTTAAATGACTGGAGAATAAGTCAATTTTGTAATGAGATTGGTGGCTTGAGTAAGGTACAGTTCAAAAGATTCTCTGGCTTCATGTTACATATACTTAACTCAGATTCTTTTTAGTCCCATTTCATGTGGGAGAGGTTTGAACAACTGATTTGTTATTTGCCTACTCAATAATAGTTTGAACTAGTTTTGCTGACCTCATTAATGTAGGAAGTCCCTAGATCATTGTGAATTGTTAAATTTGAGTTGTATAATGAACCAATTAGCAAAATTTTTGTGTGTTAGTGAATTACTCTTTCATAATTCTATTCCGTTTGCTCACTTGAGCTTTTTATGTTCTTGAGTCAACTGAGTAAGAGCAAAGGTATATTATCATGTTTTGTTGACAAAAGCACATGTTTCGATAACTGATCAAAATAATTGGGAAAATTTAAAAATGTAATATGCGAATAAGTAACAGCCCGAGAAGAAGTAAATGTAATGAAATATATATAGAAAAGAATATGGTGCATCATTTTTCAAATATTTTCAAATCGTTTTGAAACAGAACAAGGATTGGGAGAGAAAGGGGGATTAAACATACTATTGTTTTACTGTATTCATGGATAAAATAGTAAAACACTGTTGACCAAAAATGAAAAAAACTACAATTGGATACACACCTCTGAAGATGGTTTAATTATAATTAATAATAACAAACAGACAAAATCTGTAGAATAATTTAGAGTCCTAGAATATAATTCTGAAATGATGTTTAACACACTGAAACAAAGGTAATGCATGTAGGCCAGAGTTGTATTACACAAATATTGAACAAGTAAAAAGCTACACATTTTCAGTGGTGAATATTTAGGAAAATGAAAAACAAGACATTAAGTTCACTAATGGAGTTCTGCTAAAATTATGTGAATCACTTTAAAACAGTATTTAGGTTATGTCTGACATTTGATGTGAATGCTGGGAGCTTACACAAAGGCACAAGTAAGATACAATTGAAATGCAACACCTCACAACAGTCAAAGGTGATACAAATTAAGAAGTACAAAACTATAAGACTTAAAAAACTGACGGCTTAGCTAGTGCAGATACCTACAGAGAATGAACTATAATAGAGGTTACTGTTTTAAATGAAACTAACTGTTTCTAGATAATTTCACAATATATTGATAAAATGTTAAAAATTCTAAAAAAATTGACAATTGTTTCGATACTAAATATCATTGTCAGATATTTAGTATCGAAACAATTGTCAAATTTCTTAGAATTTTTAACCTTTTATCAATATATTGTGAAATTATCTAGAAACAGTTAGTTTCATTTAAAACAGTAATATGAGTAAATTCCACAAACTAAGGGCCGAGAGATAAATTTCAATAATAGAGGTGTTAAAAGTTTGGAATTTAAGAGAGAGACAGGGAGAAAAGTAAAAGAAAGGTCTACAGTTATGGGATGTCATGGTATAAAACATTTCACGATTTTAGTATATGTACATTAATTACAATGTATTCCTTAGGTGTTCGTGAAATGATCAAAATCAATTTTAATTGAAAATATAGATATCTGTCTTATTGCTGAGACACATTTTACTACACAAACGTATATAAAATTTAGAGGATATAAAACATATCACACCATCCATCCTGAAAATACGGCTAAGGGTGGGAGTGTTATAATAATTATAGAACATATATCATGCAGAGATAGATTATAAAACCGAAGAAATTCAAGCTACATCTGTAACTGCCAATACCAAAACCAAGAAGTGACAGTGAGAGCATTATAAAGCCCTCCGAAACATACACTTAAAAAATCATTATTTTACATTTCTGAAAAGTTGAGGTAAAAGATTTACCATAGGCGGATATTTTAACACTAAAAACATACACTGGGGATCAAGGTTAACGACTACTAAGGAAAAGAGCTGCTGGAAGCAATAAAAGGAAATAGAAGTGAATCGTTATCAACAAGTAAGCCAACCAATTGGCCTACTGATCCACAAAAAATTCCAGATCTAATAGACTTCTCTATCATAAGAAACGTATCTGTAAACTATATGCCAATTGAAGATGGGTGGGACATGAGCTCCGATCATTCACCAATTATCCTAACAGTTAATGAACATATTATAAAAAAAGAAAATAATCCAACGTTGATAAATAAACTAACAGACTGACATAGTTTTATGTTAGAATTGTTCATATCAACATTATCAGTTTAAGATATAAATTAAATTACCTGGATGCTCTATTTGCTCATATCCTGAAATTATTTGTATAAGCGAACACAACTTTCATGGGAGTGACATTTACAACTTTCGATTTATTAATGGTTATAATATAATTAGTCACTATTCCAGAAGTAAAAACGATAGAGGCGGGGTTGTTATTTATGCCCACCAATATATCCAAATGACTGATGTAAAGTTATCAATACCTTCAGTTGAGAAAGACTTTGAATTTTGTGTGGGGAGGCTTGTTATTAACAAGAAAAAATATGTTGTGGTTTGTATATATTGATCACCATGTGGTAGCTGGGAAGATTTTATGTCGAATCTGGAAATACTTTGTTATGAACTCAAAACAAGGACTTTCTGGTGCCAAGTACTCACTTAAAAGCAATGCTAGAGCTACTAGATTCATATAATATTGTACCTCACATTGACAAACCAACACGGGTGGGTAGGTGCTTGGATAATATTATGAGTAACATTGATAATGATTTGTTGGCTGATGTTGTCTATGCGCCTTTCTCTGATCATTTAGAACAAATTCTGGAATTTACTTTGCCTAAAACTCCAGTTAAGAGGCCAGTATTTTCAATGAGTAGGCCCTTTGATGATAATAATAAAGTCTTTTAAGAATCAAATATCGAGAAAATTGGAATAATATAATCCATCATATTGATGTTAATATGTCCTATAACAGCTTCATTTTTATATTTAATTATTACTTTGAAGACAGCTTCCCTATGAGATGCACTATGTGGAAGACACCAAAAAATCATGGGTCACTGAAGAAGTGAGAAAATTCTCTCTGGACCTTAGAGACTTACATCATCTATGTCTGAACGATTTAAATAACAGAGAGTTACAGCTTTTGTATAGGACTAAAAAGCAGAATTACAAACATTTGGTGGAGAATTGTAAAAAAAATTTAACCGAGACATTATTGTAAATTCTGGTAATAAATCCAGAGCTGTCTGGAGAGTGATACAGCGGGATATTGGAGTTAGAAATTCTTCAGTGCCCTTAACAATGATTAATAATGAAGGTCAGGTCATCAACAACCCTTTAGATATTGTTGCAATGTTTGTAGATCAGTTTACACCTAATATTCAGACAACTTCCAACTTATATGTAAACATTAGCCTCAGTACCCCTAATTCATTCTTGTTGAGACTAACAAATTTTGAAGAAGTGGTGATGATAATTAAGAATTTGGCAAATAAGTACTCCAGTGGGGTGGATGGCATTCCGGTAACTATAATTAGATATGTAGCTGAGGATGTTGCTGGGCCTCTGGTAGATCTTATAAATTAGACATTTGTGACTTGTCACTTCCCAGATAAAGTTAAGCGTGGGAAAATGACCCCTGTCCATAAGGGAGGTCCAAAGCATATTTTCACAAACTATCGCCCTGTCTCTGTTTTACCGGTGTTTTCAAGGGTGATTGAGAGAGTTATTTACAATAGATTTTTAGAATTTTTAAAATCACAGAAGTTACTGGCTCGATGTCAATATGGCTGTATGCCTGGAGAATCAACTGAAAAGGCTATATTTAACTCCCTGAAGTATCTGGTGGATAGGATTGATAGAGGGGAATTGGTTGCAAGCATTTACTTTGATCTCTCGAAAGCCTTTGATACATTGGACCATGACAGATTACTGGATAAGTTACAATGTTATGGGGTTAGGGGACTTCCACTACAACTTTTCCGATCTTATCTGACTGGTATAACGCAACAGGTGGTACTTAAGTATGAGCTTGGCAATGAGATACAGTCTATCTGCTCTACTTTTAAAAATATTGGAATGGGAGTTCCACAGGGTTCTGTTTTGGGACCTCTTTTATTCATAATATATGTGAATGATCTTTCAGAAGCTCTGCCCACACCGGCAGTATATCAATTTTCGGATGACACATCATGCTTGGTATCTGGTCCGGATCTAAAGGCCATATCTGGGGGGTCTTCTGGAGTGATTGATGACATGCTTAAGTGGTGCAATGAGAATGGTCTCACATTAAATAAACAAAAAACAGCTGCAATTCAGTTTTATAATAGAACTAAACCTGATCACGATGCTTATATTAGGGTTGATAGTATTTCATTACCTATTCAATGAGAATCTAAATTTATAGTGGTAGTGCTTGATGGGGGTACATGTTTTGAATTGCACATTTCTGGGCTTGTCACAGTTCACAAACTACGACTTCATTGTCATACCAATGTCAAGGTAATCCAGCTTCTCGACTCTGCAGGAATGGTGAAAATACTCAAGAGGACTAAACCTTTCGAGTTGGTGAAGTGAGGTTGTTAAAAAGCGGAGCATTGTACATTTCGAAGTGTACAAAATGTATTAGAAATATAAGGATGCTATTGAGCAAGACCTTAGCTAGTTACAGAGTAGTAATTTAAGTTAGCTGTAAGTTGCTCATTGATCTTAAGATCAGATTGTAATGTTAACACACAATGCCGCGCAAGGGTAATTGTTTAAAAACTTTTTTTATAATGAAATTCATTATTATGGTTCGGCTACTGTTAGTGATGACATATATGCCAAGAATTATTAAATGTAATTAAGTACTGAAAAAAGTAAAGAAACCATACCGTCTACTGCGATATAGGTGATGAAAAAAAGGAATGGGCACAATTTGTAGAGATGAAATATGTACACTATACTGGTACAGATGGTGAAGAGATTTGATTATAATATATAAATCCCATGATTAGAGTTTCTTTATCCAAGTAATTAGAATATTTTATTATTAGCCAATAGATTCAGTTGTTTCTTACCTGTTGTGGGAATTTTCACTCCCTTCGGTAACCTTCTCTGAAATATCTTCTTCCCCAGATTCTTTTGTCACAGATTCTTCTTCTGAAGCTTCCCCTTCAGCAGATTCTTCTTCTGTACCTTCTCCTTCGGCAGATTCTTCTTCTGTGCCTTCTCCTTCAGCAGATTCTTCTTCTGTACCTTCTTCAGCAGATTCTTCTTCTGTACCTTCTCCTTCAGCAGATTCTTCTTCCGCTGATTCTTCTTCTTCAACAGATTCACCTTCTGAAGATTCCCCTACAGCAGATTCTCCTTCCTCAGAAGTTATCTCAGAACTTGCTTCTGAATAATTCTTCTCCGAAGTTTCCTCGGGAACCTCCTCGGGAGTTTCCCCGGGACTCTCCTCGGTGTTCTGTGGGAGATTCCCCGACCAGTAATTGTAGAATCTGAAAAACAATGAGGATTTATCTATTATTACTATAAAATACAGGACAGATCAGAAATAGTTTATCAACCCCTAATAAAAGTTGATTATTCATGACAAGAATATTAAAATAATAAACTGAAAATATTTATCATTTAAAGTTTAAAAATGTAAGGAAACCAACGAGTTTCTTAGTGACGTGGTCAAATCAATGGTAGAGAATCATTTTTATTCCAATTTTGACATTCACGCAGAAACAATAGAATGCGAGATAAAAATGTTTTCAAGAAGAGAGGAATTTTAAGTTGAGCAAAACTCTTATAAAAAATGGAATAAAGTTTGCCGAGTAGAGGGATAGATATTTTTCACATCCACAATTTTTACTTCCGAACACCCAACGGCAGAATAGGAATTATTGTAATGACGCGAAAAAAAAGTCGGGATTTTTGCGGAAATATCCGCTCCATTATTATTTAAGATGACTGACCAAGTTTGAGCATGATGTCGGTACGTCCATATGTCATCAATTTTTGATCGCGGCACCTCTACCTTAAGGAGTAGAGATATCATTTACAAATTTTGAATTTAAAAGTTTATGGACATAATGCAGACCCCAGTTACTTTTGGTTGAAATACGTCAACGGCAAGTGGTAGTTTACTTGAAGCGTTGTTAAGCAGTTTTTCTTAATTTTAGGCATCCAAATTATAAAATAATGGAAACTTTTTCAAATAAAACTTGAAGATAATTAAATTTTAACCACCTTTTGTTTGAAATATTTTTTCATAATTTTTTTGGCTTTAGGGCTGGACCCATGCAGCCAGAAACTATGTGCGTGGGTCCAGTCCTAAAGCCAAAAAAAGACTGTCAAAAACTTCACATGTATCCTGTGTGAGGAAGTCTTGTGCTAATCACAACGCATTTTTTAAATATAGCGTCTGCTAGCAAGTAATACAACATTTTAAATCTCTTTTCAACACACATTCAAGAATGTGTCCCATAGAACACTACCGCCATGTAAGAAAACTATGAAAGGAAATAGTCTGGTAGCTCGTAAACAACTGTTTTTCATAAATAAGACGTAGGATCCTCTTATCATAGAAGAAGCTAGTAAAAAATAAAAGAAAGTAATCAGGAAATGTTATTGAATCGCTATTTGTTAACAAATTTAAAAATCAGATAAGTATGTATTTTTAACAAGAATGTGCCATATCGAAAGTAACGTGAGTAAATTGTTGTGGGAAATAGTCCTTAAGCTTGTATAAAAAAGTACTTGATACATCATGAAAGCTTTCACAATATACTCGATAGTCGAAATTGTGTAAAGTGACGTCATCGGTTATCTACCGATTTAAAGTGAACTCCATGAGCGTATCATAGTTTAAGGGTGCGAATACTGAAATATCTGGAATTTCAATTTTTAACATTTGAAATAATAACTTATCACAAGTTGTTCATAAGTAAGTTAAAACAAAATAAAAAAATGTTTAAAAGTCAATTCCAACTTACTACTACTAAAACTAAAAAAAAGTTGTTTGTCAAGACCAAAATAAATTACCAATAAGTATAGGTATGTTGCGAGGTCACTTGTAAAATGTCTGACTAACTGGAAGCGGTATCACTCCCTGACGACTCCTCAGAATCATCGCTTTCTCCTCCTATATCGATAATGAGTGGTTCCGTCATTACTTCTACACGTATGTCTAAATCCCAAAACTTTATTTCTTCTTTTAATACGTGTTGAATACATTTACGCCAACTCTCAGCAGTAACGGTATGCAGCGCCTCGTCAAACAGTTTCTCAACGTCAGCCATTTTGAATGTACTGTTTTTTCTCGCAACATAATTTTTCACTTGGGCCCAAACCAGCTCGATGGGGTTTAACTCACAGTGGTAGGGAGGAAGTCTAACAACTGAGACGTTGAAATCTTTCGCCATTTCATAGACAACGTACTTAATATAACTGCTTTTATGTTTCCGTACGAGAGATAATAATTCAACTTTTAGCATTGCCTCGTTGTGCGGAATGCTTTTACTCTCTAACCAATCAATTATAACCCTCTTGCGGCTAGCTGAAGTAGGTATTTGCTCCAGTCGACGAGAGTGGTATGAAGCATTATCCATAACTATCACTGAACCAGGAGTTACCTTTGTTAAAATTGATCTAAACCATGTTTCAAACCGGTTACCATCCATCTCTTCATGGTAATCGACAGTTTTTTTGGACTGAAAACTTAGTAATCCACCTTCTACAAATCCTTCCTCGCTGCCAATGTGAGTGATAATCAGTCGACGTCCATTCCCAGAGGGAGCTTTTAAACCGGAAGAGAAACCCTCCATAAAGGCTTGTCGATTGCTTCGTATATTCATGTCTTGCCACACTTTTGACACAGTGTGGCCTTCATTTAACCATGTTTCGTCAAGATAATATATGTGCCGTCCTTCGTTACGAAACTGTCGTATCTGTTTTAAATAATTTCTCCTCCATTCCACAATGTCATTTCGTTCAATTAAGGAACTGTTTCTACATCTTGTTTGGTAACGAAAATTCATTAATTTTAAAGTTCGTCTCAAAACTTTATCACTGATGTTTGGTAAAGTATCATCAGCTTCTATTACCTTGCTCAATTTAGCTACCGAGGGGATTTCATTCCTAAAATAAAAAGAATGTATTTCCCTACGTATAGCATTCCGTGTTTGGTCGTCCAAAACAATTTTCTTTCTTCCCCTACTTTCCGGTTTACAGTTTTCACCTCGTTCTCTTGTCAAAGATCCGTCCCGCGATTTCTTTAGAATATTGTATATAGTACTCTCAGAAACTTTAGTTAAATAACTGCACTTAATCACAGCGTCACTAACACCCAACTGTTTGTCCATGGCACGCAGTCCTTCGTACACATTTAATATGAGGACTTTTTCTTCCCGAATTAAATTGTTACGACGCCGTTTTTTATCGCCAACACCGCTACACTCCGCCATTATTGTCACTAAATATACCGATATAAATATTACAATAAATACCAATAATAACCGATTTATCACACAAAACCACAACACAAATACTGATGTTACGTTCATGAAGAGAATAAACACCTCACATAACTGTTTACTATCACTGTCTCATTCGCGTAGCTCGATCTATCTATCTCGTTCTCAAAGCCGGAACATTGAAGCGACTCTCCAACATTGTCAAATCGGCGAGTTTTTCACAACAAACTTTGCGTTCAAGAAATATACATAAACACTTTATTTCACATTTCAAGTAAACTAATTATTATTAGTCTGCTTGAAATTTGAAATAAATATATTAAATTGGTATTGACTTAATTACATTGCATCTTTTGTACCTGAAATATTGACACAATGGATTTGAAGTGTATTTATAAAATACAGCATTTCTCTCTAGAATACATATGGTAACTGCGCTTTAACCAAAGTGTTGATTAGATAGCTCTGACTCACTTTACACAATTTCGACTATCGAGTATAGTAAGGTTTAATCGACACTCGAGGAATTAAAAAAAAAACAGAAAAAAAATTATTTTGTAAGTACTGGTATGCCTATAATATATTTTTTTTTATTGATGCCGCATATTACCTTTTTAAAGCACGCGTCAGCGTGTTTAAATCGAACTTTCAAACACGCGCGTTTTTTAAAGTCCCCATGGTAACAACAACAACTTGAGAAACGTAAGTATCAATGACAACTTTTTTTATTAGTTTTTAAATTGTATATTATCATTGGGAACCAATGTCTTATTTGGTTTTTCTGCAAAATGTATTTATATATTCATATATACATTGTTTCCCTTTAAATATAAATAAAGAAACTTTTTGATTATTGATCTGACGTCAACTAAAAATAAATACTATTTGACGTTCACGAAACTTGGCTGGGCATCGAGGATGGACTTCCATTTTTTTGTAGTAATAATATAATAATATTTTATGATTCCAAAGTGCACCAATAAAAAAATAGTATTCGTGGATAACTGGTCGTGCTCGAAAAATCGCGCGTGTTTGAAAGACCTCTTTATCCACTTATACTTTAATATACTATTTTTATTTCAGAATTTCTATAAATCGAAGGTGAATTTAGTATATTTATATAATTTTTATCACTTTTCTGTCAACTTTTTTTAAAAATAATAAAAACTTATTACAAATTACACATACTAACCTTTCACTTGACATTGTAGTACAACCAAGTGACAAATCTTCAATGAATGTAAGCACGTCTTACTCAAATTAGTTGTATTAAACGACTGATAACCTTAACTACCCAAAATATCCACTAAATGCTCTGAGTAAGTTATTAGTCTTTCGAAAACCAATCAGATTGCAATGCCATTAGGCTTAGAAAGTTGCAGATGTACGCTCTCACTCTCACACAATCCTATCTACCTGTTTACTCGTACCTACGTACACTAGCATCCAACAGTTTTAACAAATTCCTTGATTTTAACTGTGCACCTTGAGTATAATAAGTATACTTTCTTTTTTGCAATTGTATAACTGAAATATTTGATAGTTTCAACTGTTTTGAAGGTTTATTATAATTATCTAACAATGTCAGTATTCGAAAAATTGCAAATCGTACTTTGAACAGTATTTTTTCTTCTGAAAATGAGAAAATTAATGAAAGTCAAATTGCTGGAAATCGAAGTATTTTGTAAATATATTAACTACTCGTATACTCTTGTTATCAAACAAGAAACGAAAAATGATACAAAAATCTCATAGATCCACTTTCAAAACAAAGCAAGAGATAGCTTTTATCAGTTTTCCCAAAACGAGAAGACGCATAAAAACTGGATTCAGGTGTTTATAAGTACCACAATTAAAAGAAGAATCCTCCAGATACAAATACTGTGCTTATCAAATATAGATAATAGGGTAACAGGTGTTTTGGCAACAGTAAATACGGAAGTCTTGCATGGTGATTAGGAGGCTACTGATAATTGCCATGGATAATTATCATCTAAACTGTAACAGAACTTTTTGAAAAAAAAAAAAGAAAAATATTATAGTATCATTCAATGGTCCTCAATTATTTACTCTTTGAACTTGTTTGGGATAAACTAGATAAAAGGGTGAAAAATCGATCTCGTACGGGCATAGAATGGCGTAGCAACTATTGGAGAACGAATGGAAGAATTCATTATTAAAATGAAGATACATTCAATTTAATTCTATATTAAAATACAAAACAAATTTAAAGATGGCTCTGTTTCGTTTTTTTAATTTTACTGAGCTGCTTCCAAATTTTTGGAGGGCAGTGTATATTCTCTATTATCTTCCAGGTAAAATCTTCCATCATAAAATGACCTTTCTCTTTTAAACTATGACAATGAATTGAAGATAGTGTCATTGCCTATCAGGTGGAAAAAGTCTTGTTTGCAATATACATACCTCAATTCATCAATATTGGCTTTGAAAGTATGCAGGAGATAGGCAATGGAGTCTCCTTCTTCCAATTGTTTGTTATTAGGAATATTGATCAGGTAAAATTTCACTGTGTCTCAAATACATTTTTTCTACTATTGTGATAAACAATTTGGCTCACTCATATTATTCTCGTTTTATACTTTACTATTTTTCAAATAAAAAAATTCAAAAATTCCCAGAGATATATTGTCAAAAAGTATAAGGGTCGTTTAATCCATATTATTCTTCAGCCAGGTCAACGTTTCTGTATTCAGGTAACATAAATAAGGTACTTTTAAGAAATATGATAATAGATGTACGAGGCTGTCTCGAAATATATTCACCTAAAGTCTGCTTCATTATGTTACTGGTGGAACCTACATGCATTTTATCATTCTTGAATATTTCTACTGCGTGTTCCTTTTTAAATGAAACTAACTGTCTCTAAATAATTCCACAATATAATTAAAAAATGATAAAAATTGACAATTGTTTCGATATCATCAAATATCATCGTCAGAATGACAGAAGTTACATTTCATTTGATGCCTATTTGATGTATAATAATTATTTATCTTTATTAAAAGAACTCGAGCAGAAAATTGAGCCGCACAGACCACAGCGCACCAACGTCAACGTATTCGATGGATTGTTTGTTCTGCATTTTATGAGGAATGTTCCAGCTACTTACGGAAAAATATCAACCAAAATTTTGAGTATGTTTCGTTCAAATGATGTGGATGTGGAAGTAGTAATCGCTTTTGATTCCTTCCATCAAAGACAATGAACATTATTTGAGAGGAATGCAAGTAACACAATTCAACATCAAAGGACCTGATCAGACACGTTCACCTGATTTCAATGAAGACTTAAAATTTCAAAGAAACTAGTAAATTTTATAATACAGCACTGGACATTTGATCACATAGCGCCTTTGATTAGTAATTAAACTATTTATATCAATCATCATCAATGTCACAAATATGTAGTAAATAATTGCGTGCAAAATACGCTTAATCACCATTTAAGCTACCCAGCGTATGAAGCAGCGGATACGAAGGTCGTTTTGTAGGTCTGTCAGATATATTATGACGTGCATGTCACGATAAGATGCACCGATACTGACGTAGCCGTTATAATGCTTGCTATCATGAGTGCTATATGTAACGCTAATGTTAAAGTTTCAATGGGAGCCGGAATGGGTAATAACCAACATGACAACGATAGACAACTACTTAAACACTATCAAAATGTAATTAACTCGTTAGTATGAGAATACAAAAACTACACGTGGAAAGCATTTATAGATAAACTCAGTCCCGACGATAATTTTCTCTGGAAAATTACGAAACAACTTAAAAACTAATACAACGAAGTCACAAAAATAGTCGCAGGCGGACAAACTTTTACTGAAAAATCCAAAATCGAAGAAGCTTTTGGACGGTATGTTCAAAATAACTTTACCAACAACACGTTAAACACACAATACCATCACAACATATCACAAACAGTTCAAAATCACTTACACAACACACACGCATTAACCACTAAAAATTTAGCTACCTATTTCGAAACTTACAACATAATTAAATCTTTAAAAAATAAAACAGCCCCGGGGAAAGATGGTATTCCAAACATCCTCCTCAAGAAACTACCTAAAAAAGCAATTGTACAAATAACTTATATAGTAAACCATATCATTAAAACTGGCAAATACCCAGATATGCTCAAGATTGCCAATATTATCCAAATTCTCAAAGCCAACAAACAACCTTGTTATGTGGATAGTTACAGACTCATCTTCCTACTGAATAAAATAGCAAAGGTCATAGACAAAATTATTCTTTTTTCCTGACAAACACAAAATAATACCCTCCCAGCAATACGGTTTCAGAGGCGTGCATAGCACAGTGGCGTAAATAATCAGAGTGTTCAAAATCATATTAGAGAAGGATTTCGGGACAAAAACAAATCCGTGGTGGTTACGATTGACATACCCTTTGATTCCGTATGACACAAAGGATTATTTATTATACAAATTAATAAATATAAAAGTACCTGAATATCTGATAAAAATCATTGATTCTTATTTAACTGACCGTAAATACTATACAAACATCAACGAAGGCTTTGCGAGACCATACCCTATACAAGCCGGAGTTAGTACTATCACCTTTGCTGTATTCCCTCTTCACTCACGATTTACCATCCTCTCCACAAATCCTAACAGCCATGTATGAGGATGACACTTGTTATGTTTCATCTGCATCATCGCCAGACACAGTACTACACAACATCCAATCACACTTAAATACACACATTATACCAGGGATGCACAGACTTATAGGGGCCACTCGGGAAAAATATAAGCTAAGGACGGGCCACTTCAAACAATACTTATTAACAGAATTTTTTTTTATTTTTAAATAGTATGAAATACAATGATAAAAAAAGAACCTTCAAAAATGTTTGTTGTAATAATTATGTAATCATTACAATGTAATATTTCATGTTTTATTATTTTGATGCATGACATTGCATTGAATTAACAGGTTTTTTTATATTTGGCTGCACATTACTTGTTTTTATCAGCGCAAAGGTAGAAGTTGAGTAAATTACCTTCAATAAATTTGTTTCTTAAATTATCATCATTTTGCACGTCTATTAATTCCAGCTGCATTGATTCCGGCGCATTTCCGGGTGAAATTGGTTTGGATTGGATTGCTGAAAATATCCAATAGCGGTTTAAGTTTTTTGAAGTCTACAAAACGATTTTCAAAAGCTTGTATCAAAATATCAATTTTTTCAACATGAGCGAAATTGACGTCAGTTTTATTGAACTTCTCCATAATTTTTTTGTAGTTCGGAAAATGGCTGAATTGATTTCTTTTCCGCCAGAAATAGTTAGATGGATAAGTTCAGAAACTGCTGTAGTGTCAACCCTCGACATAGCCACCTTACTTCAGTGTAAAACAGGAGATCACCATATTCGCTTTCAATATCCTCGAGTAATTGTTTGAATTGTCGGTGATTGAGACCTCGTGATTTTATAAAGTTTACGGTAGGTACCTACTACAACTTTCATAACATTTCAAATCCCAATAATTTTGAACAGAGGGCTTCTTGATGTATAATACAATGAAACTGCATTAATTCCTTGGTATTTATGTTTTTAGTTTGTAAATATGTTTTTAACAGAGTTACTATCCCAGATGTACTTCCAACCATTGAATGTGCTCCGCCAGCTTTAATTCCAGATATTTTCGTTAAATCCAAATCCATTATAGAAAATTTTTCTAGAAGAGCTTTGAGCATGTCACTTCCCTTGGTTTGACTTGTCAAAGAACTCATACCTATAAGTTCTTCACTCACTTCAAAATTTTGCGTTACACCTCGTACAAATATTAATAGTTGAGCAGTTGAACTTATATCTATAGATTCGTCGAGCGCTATAGAAAAATACTCAAAACTTCTCGATTTCGTAGCTAATTGCTCTTCTATATTATCTGCTAATGCGGTAATTCTTCTTTGAACAGTCATCCGATTTAACTGAATTTTTCAAACTTCTTTACATTTTCCGGACAAACTCACCATCTTTAAAAGGCCGACAAGTTTTCGCTATTTTTCGAGATATTTCAAAGCTAACTTCAGTGGCTGTTTCAGCATCTTGAATTGAGTTTGTAAACATAGATTGCTGGCCTATTAGTTCCCGTTGTAAAGTGGACATTCTTTGGGTTCGATTTTTGCCAGTTAATTTGGTAAAAGTATGATGCTGGGTTTTATAGTGCCTTTACACATTATATTCCTTCGGAATAGAAACATTACTCTTGTATATTAAACAGACAATTTTGTTATGCGATAAAATAAAATAGCTATTTGTATAACAAGGGAGGAAAGTGCTACTTTTCCTCCCGAGGATGAAGTAATCATTCGAGGGAGGAAAAGGCACTTTACACCCATGTTATACATATGATTTTTCCGCCTGCCTCAAATAACAAGTCATTTTCAATAATTTATTTATGAAACTAACAAACAAAATTAATAAATACTACTACTTTTACGAAACTTGGCTAGGCATCGAGGATGGACTTCTAAAATGCTTGGCTGGGCATCGAGGACGGACTTCTAAAATGCTTGGCTAGGCATCGGGGGTGTACGTTTTTATTTGTACTTCAAATCCCTTAGGATTTTAACTGTTCCTTTATATCCCTTTTGGGTCTAACATAGTTTCTAACATGTGAGACTAAAGTAACCACTTTAGTCCATGAATTGCAAAAATTATGTCATTGATAACGTACTATGAAGTCACTTTTACTTTTTCTCCCTAGGGAGGAAAAGTAATTTTACTCCCTAGGGAGGAAAAGTACGACTTTGTTCCCTACAATGAGGCCAGAAAATGTATACTTTGGATAGAGGTAGGCGGAAAAAGTATTTTTCGGTCATGAAACTGTCGATTTTCATCTTCAACCTTACGACTACGTGTCTTACTGGGGCCTTGTTTATCCATATCAAAATTAATATTATATTGTTACAGTCGGTAAAAGCCAAGTTCGAACGATGAAATATTTACTCGTCACAGATTACAGTTCTCCAACAGTATACCGTTCGCTTCTCCGTAGTCAAAACTTAACTGCCCCGGTACACACACACACGCGCGGGTGAGAAATTCCGTCCCACTAAGCATCCACCCCCGGACTAGGTTCGCGGGTGGGTGCGAAGTAGAACATTCCATCCATCCCCTGTCATTCCGACAGGACCTCATCGTAGCTCGCGTATTCTCCCTCGCCCGTCTCTAATTCTGTGAAAAGTTCCGGGAGGTCTCCATATCCTTTCGAAGGGGTAGCTCTGGTGGCTATACTCCCTTATCCTTTAGCGGTTGTTTGTATCGTCGTCGAAGTGTGTGTGATCGCTGCCTCAGCCGTAACTTCCCTTGCCTGCTTCGGCGAGGAATGCCCTAAGCTGAGTGGTCCATCACCTTCTTCATAGCTGTCCCCGATGTGTAAATCGGCGCTTACTTGATGCAGCGGCGCGGAATTACCGTGTCGGAGGGATTCCTCTGTTTCTTACTTCTTTCCCCCGGGGTTTTTTAGTATTTTTTGGATTTTTTTGGTGTGCAGATGATTGCTTTCCTGCACAGTTTTTTGTTTTTTTATTTTTTTTGGTGTACAGACGATTGCTCTCCTGTACGGTTTTTTTTGTGTAATGGCTTACGCCAGTACGGTTTTTGGGTTTTTTGGGATTATTTTGGGTGGGGATTTTCGTGCCTAGTCTTCTATTTGTTTTCTTGGTCTTTTGTACTTCCTGTAGTCTTCTTTCTTGTAGCTTGTTAGATCCCTTAGTTCTACGTTTGGATGTGTTTTCTTCGAAGAGTTTCCTCGCTCTTTCGTCCATTAATTGCAGTACTTTCTCTACTTTTGTTTCTTCGTATATGTCTACGTTCCTTTTCCTCCATCGGGCGCTTGTCTCAGCGTTATGTTCTGTTGCGCTTATAGGTTTTGTCTGTTTGTTTCACAGGTGTGTCCCCAGCCATGATACAACAAAATAGAAGATATGATCTCTAGCCGTTCGAAATATCGTTCGCCGCGCGCATGACGTCACGCAGAGAGTACAATTTAAAACCGTGAACGCGGGCTAATGTATTTGATGTAATAGAACTTGCGTATGATGCGTTGCTAATGCATTTTGAAGGAAAATGAGGATGGTTCAGGTTGAATGAGATATTATTAGTATTATAAAGGCAAAGAGAATTCATGTAAAAGTGTTATATGGAATCAGAGATCCTACCAGAGCAAAACAATAATTCTAAGATCTAAGTGAAATCTGTTTGCTCACTTCGCAAAGTAAATAATTGATGTACTGATAGAAAAAAAACATATTATTATACTTTTTGGATTTTTTGACATGCTTTTATAAACATTTAAATTTGTAAATAAATATAAGGAATAAAACAAATAGCAAATTTCAATACTTAATCGGTTGTTTATTCCAAAATAAGTATACTGAACAACAATAAAGTACAACTCAGGTACTGTGGAGCATTCTTCAAAATAATAATAATAATAATGAAATTGTTATTGGTAATAACAAAATATCAAATTAAGATTTTAAAATATTATTTGTCAACTTGGATTTAAGAATAGATTTATTTATTTATTTATTACGGGAAAACCCCTCTAACTGTTACAATACAACAATAAATAATACAATACGGACAGGTATAAAGACTGATACAGCATAACCAATTAATTTGAAATACATAACACTTTCCATGTAGCTACAGGTAATAAACAATACTTATATAAATAAAAAAAAATTAAAAACAACATAACTCAACAAATCACAGCCCTAAGCAATATTTGAACTGGCCCAAAGACGTATTGAAATTATCAAAATTAAAGATATTTAAAAAGCACATATATCTATTTATAGGAGTTATAGCACCATATGTTGTTCTATGAAAGGGCACATGAAAGGTAACTTGATGGCGAAGACCCTGTGGAATGCTAATCCCCACATGACTCAAAAGATCCGCACAATCAACCTGCCCATTTAGGAATTTAAATATAAATATAGCACCCAACATATCTCTACGATTACCAAGAGGAGCTAGCGACATTTGTTTTTCAATTTCAGCATAATTATATGGTATTAAATTTATCTTCGCGTTTAGACAAACGGATCCACTCCCGTATCATTTTTTCTCCTTTGGAAAGGTAAAAAAGCTGACATCGTGTGCAAAGCCTTTCACGTGATTGTCTGAATCACAACCATACACTACACATCTCATTTTGACTAATTTTTGTTAATTTTCAACAATATAAATGTAAAATTAACCGACATAAACATATCCAATAATGTAACTGCAAACTAATTCAAGGAGTTCACTCTCGGCGTGACCTCAGAGCCAATTGTCTGACCATCGGCCAATATTGTATAGTTTATTTACGATAAAAAGACGATGATGTCATTTTTAGTTACTTTCTTGCTTATCAGAATAAATATTAATTTACCAATCGTGAATACAATTTATCCTCAACAGCCAGGGCAATTTACAGCTAACGGGTTGGCAAAACTTCAAGACGTTGTCTAATATTTACAAGTTTTTTTGGTGCTTTTAAATTCATTGCTTCTTTAAGATTAAAAAAACAGTTATTTTCATAACTAATTATTTAGGCAAATCTGCAGTGTGTGGTTAATAAAATGCCGAAGCAGCTGAACAGAAAATGTCAAGAGATGGTAACATCTTTGTTGAGCTATTTTAAACGAGAATGCCGAAATGGGGGCCCGCTTTTCCCGCTTACTGCTGTAAGAGAGGTAAGTAATAATATTCGCTATTTGTATTCATCATTATTAATATTATTGTTACATATTTAAATGCAAATGATTAAATGTTTTTAATGTTAGGTTAATTAAACTTGATAATATATTATTCTTTCATAAATTGAAGTAATTATATTGTAGAGAGTTGCAGAAGCTTTACAGCTTAGCGTTACCACTGTTAACCGTATTGCCGCCAAGCATAATACAGGTGAACAGCCTAAAAGCCCACCTAAAAGGAGAAATTGACAACTTTGATCGAAATGCTTTCCGAAATGTTATATACGAAATGTATGGAAACAGTGAGTATATTGAATTTACTGTTTTATTTTATTCACAATTAACTAACACAATATTTTTTGAGAGGAACACAAAAGCTTGAAAACTTTAAGTGACAAACTCCAGGAGCGTGAACTCTTTAATGGTTGTTTAACATCACTCTGGAAGATAGTGAAAAATATTGGATTCAAATACCAAAAAGATGATCCTCGTCGTGGTTTAATGGAGTTGCCACATATTGCACTAAAACGTATACATTTTCTACATAAATATGTCAAGATAAAAAGGGAAGGTTTATATCAATTTGTGTTTTTGGATGAGACCTGGATATTTAAAGACGGTATACTGTTGGACGTTCTTGGCAAGATTCTAATCATAGAAGCGTGAAAAAAACCAAAATTGGTGGTCCAAGGCAATTGAACAATAAAATTTAGCAATTAATTTATGATGTACTAACATTCCTGCCATTTTAAGACCTTTTCAAATATTTACTAGTCACACTATTTTATTTAAATCTATATAATTATTAATAGTTGTTTTGAGCTATGCAGTCTATCTAGGAAACCTAGTAGTAATTTGTTATTTCCTTATTGTAGGTATATAGTATTGCATACTGGTTCCTCTTCTGGATTTATTCCTGGAGCAGGGCTGTTTTTTTCTTCCAAAAAACAAGATAGTGATTACCACGAAGAAATGAACCGAGAAATTTTTTTGCATTGGTTTGAATACCATGTTTTAGTGCACTTGGAAGAACCTGCCATAATTGTAATGGATAATGCAAGTTATCACAGTACAGTGTTCAATAAAGTACCAACAACAGCTACCAAAAAGGCTGATATACAGAACTGGTTGATACAAAATGATATTCCTTTTGAAAATACTTTCCTCAAAACCCAATTATTGAATTTAGTACAACGGTAAGTTGATATAAACATTTTTCAATATATTATGGTGATACTTAGATAACTTATTTTGTTTAAATATATGCATTTTTGTAGGAATAAACCACTAACAGTATATGAAGCTGACATATTATCTGAAAAATATGGTCACAAAGTGCTTCGACTTCCCCCTTACCACTGTATGTTCAACCCACCCCCTTACCACTATATGTTCAACCCAATTGAACATATTTGGGGCATAGTTAATTTTTTTTATAGAGATCATGTGGGAACTGATGGTTCTACAGCAGAACTAGCAATAGGTGTATGGAAAAAGTGACTCCTGATATTTGGTCAAAGACAGTAGAGCACACTGAAAAAATTATACAAGATGGGTGGGATAGAGAAGTAGTATTTGATAGACAGGATGTGCCTCCACTTATTATTAATTTTGACAGTGACTATGAAGATAGTGGAGTAGTGGAAATCTTGTGTTTTATTTTTTGTATATTTTTATCCAATTTGCTTTATTTCCACCTTTTCAAAATCACTAATAACTATTATTAAATTAATTAGGTACAGTTATTTTATAATAATACTGATAAAATGGGAGATTTTTTTATTGTTATATCTTGTAACAAAATTTTATTTCGTGTATCTATATTTTTCTTTTCCATTCTATTTTTATTATAATAAATATAATAGATATTGTATAAAGAAACAATATTTAAATTTGCCTGAAGGTGATTAGGGCTTGTATTGATTCCTTTTAGCGTAAACCCGTGCAGTGCTCTTGAAGATGGTTCTATAGAGCATAGAATAAGGTATAAGGACCTACAGTTCGTCATTTAACCCTCTTCTATGTAAAATAATTAAATGTTAATTCGAATATAGAATGATTGGTTACTGTTTCTTGTATCTTATCCATATTTTTTCATGAATAAATATTTATATTAAATTAATCAAGCCTATCATACAAGCCTTTTATTTTTAAATAAATATTTTTGACTTACGCCCTACGAGGCACGGAACAATGAAAAATAAGAACTGTCAATCTAACATTAGATTGACTTTTCTAGTTTTCGTTAAGTAAAGGAAAAAACTACAACTACAATATTTTGTTTTGCAACGTCATCGTCTTTTTATCGTAAATAAACTATAATATTCACATATGCACATGTAAATAGAGACATCACAAATTATTGTTAATAAAGACATTTTAAACCTAAAAAAATACTAATGAGATAAGCACATAGAAATTATTGGTGAAGATAAATCTAATTGGACAAGATTATATCGCATTGAGAAACTAAATGAGGGCAGAGGTCATCAAATGCGGAAGAGGGATACTTAATTGTTGAAGACGTGAAGAAAGATTGCACGGAATGATACATAATGAAGAGCCTAGTAACCTGAAGGCTTCTTTAAATACGCATGTAGTAATAGAGAGAATTACAAAAATATTTAATAAATAAATAATATAGAATTTTTTTTAATTTTAACCAATAGAAATTACGAATTAATCATTGTTACGGCGTATAGATAAACGATTATACGCTTGACGACGTGGTTTAATCAGTTCGGTTTATCGGCGAGTCCAACAATGTGTGTTGCGATAGTAACCACCTATTGAAGTTTCTCAAACATTCAGAAAACGTCCTAAAATCGCTATGAATCACTTCGGAATAGCTTCAAGTTTAGAAATAAGCGACGCAATTGCATGTTTAACGCATTTGAACACGCTGAAAACGCAGAAAAGCGTTTGGAAGCAGTTTTCGGCATTATGTGAAGAGCGAAAGTAAGAATTTGGCAGGTATTCTTGAAAACTAGGCTTTCAATATGAAGCGAGCCAATGGCGCCGATTATAAGGAGGAAGCTGTAAAAACTATTGGAATATTTCCGCTAAGTTTCTGCAGAACAAGCATTTTCAAGATTTTAATCGGAAAATAGACCCATTTAAAGACATAGTTTTTGAGGATGCCAGAAACGCTCGTAAGGCCAAAAAAAAAATAGAGCTACGAGCGCTTCCAGAGAAAAGAAAATCCAGTTCTGCAGTTTTAACAACTGAAGTGATCAACAAGATTGTGAAAAACTATGATGAAAACTCACCGGATTGACTTACAAATAAAGTTCTACCAAATATCTGCTCGAGCTCGCCTGGTGTGGCAACGCAGCAACCTTATGCCTAGTAGAATTTTTCAAAAACGAAATCGACATTTATGGTGAATTTACAGGCCGTATTGAATACAACACCATATTCTCCAAAACTACACAGGGTGGAGAAAACTCTATCACTGCATCTAAATAGTTAACATCGAACGAAGAATGTCAAGACAAGTGTTCAGTGCGTCTACTACAGAAGATGTTAAGCAAAAGAGCAGCGAATATCAAAACTAATCCATTGTTCTTAACTCCAAATCCGAATTGGAAGAAGACAGGAATTTGGTACAAAAATTGTCCAATAGGTATTAACCAACTCATTCAATGGACACTTTTAGGCACATAGAGTATTGGGATTGATATCAAGAAGGTAAACATAACCAATCATTCCAATCGCTCCTCCGCTATAAGCAATTTGACAAAATCTGGAGCCGAAGTTATTCAAATTACTCGTCATTCTTCAACTGAGTCTCTCAAGCTATACTTAAAAGCTGAGCAATGAACATAATCTTAACATCGTTGAAAAAATGAGTGAAAAAACGTTGCCGTGCACAACTTACGGGCTTCCTTACAGGGCACTGTCGCCTTAGGAAGCGCCTAGAGTGCCTCGCCATTGCAAGCCAACGCAAAAATGGCGAATAACAATCTCGAACATTAACGCGCTCGCTTCGCTCGCTCGTTAAATTATCTCGATTGTAACGAATCGCCGTTACACTTGTTCGTTAAATAACTATTACCGAATATTTATAAATTTAACAAGCATTTTAGTTTGGTACTGAGCGTTCCCTAAATTAATCAAGCCTCTATTATTTCTTTAACAACTATTTTTTAATTTAGGATACATTTGAATTTGATACTGAGCATTCGTTACATTTATTGAGCCTATATTATTTTTATCGAATATTTAATAATTTAGGAAGCATACGTATTTGGCATGGAGAAATTATTTTATTTATCAAGTATCTATTATTTTTATCGAATATTTATTAATTTATGAAGCATGTAAATTTTATATCGAGCATTCATTATATTTATCAAGCGTTTATTATTTGTATAGAATATTTAGTTTCTTGTTATGCATATGAATAAATTAAATGGAAAATATAATTTACACTGGTATTAAAATATGGAACTTATAATTTCTACCGATAAACATTTATTGTTAATGATCTTGTTTGTTTTGACAGTTAACTACTTCGTTTTTGTCATAGATTACTTTACTAAAAAAATATGCAAATAAGTCGGAACTTAGTGGATATTCTCAGAGAACCCTATTAAAAGGAAACTATTTTTTCTACAACCGCTATGAAAAGTAGCGTATTTCTCATAGCTCACTTAATTTCAAAACCATATATTGCTCACGCTGTGAGAAATATTATTTCTCACGTCACTTTGCCCACACTACATACATTTATATAGAGAATTCAGTAGGGTATACTCGATGCCCAGCCGATTTCAGCAGAGTATACTCGATGCCCAGCCGTTTTCGGTGGGTGGTCTTCGATGCTTAGACTTTTTCTACAAAACTATTTACTTTTATTCTTTAAATTTGTGCAGTTGTAGGAAAAATACTTTTTCTACAACTGCTATGAAAAGTAGCGCATTTCTCATAGCTTACTTAATTTCAAAACCATATATTGCTCACACAGTGAGAAATATCATTTCTCACGGCACTTTGCCCACACTACATACATTTATATGGAGAATCTAGTAGGGGATTCTCGATGCCCAGTTTTCGGTGGGTGTTCCTCTATGCTTAGACTTTTTCTACAAAACTATTTACTTTGTGCAGTTGTAGAAAAAGTATAGTGTGCAACATGTGGGAAAACTTGAACTTTTCCCACTTGTAGCACAATATACTATTTCTCATTCGTGTGTTTGCGGCCTTGCCCTTGGCTCGTGCCACAAACTTCCACACTTCTTGCACAATATATTATTTCCTTTTTATTGTAACAATAAAATATAGGATGTTCCATTTATGTTAACGCAGTAATTAATCAAAATATTGTACTGTATTAAGGCTCCAATTACACACACACACACACCCTGTGAATTAATTTACAGTTTTCATTACTCCAAGAAAAAGTCAATTTAGAACCAACGAAAAAAAAAATAGTTTATTTAAAATTATGTAATCAAGAGTGATTGATTAATTTCAAGAGGACTTTTTTTCTAAAAAATTCAAATAAACCGAAAACTATTAATATTTGGTATGGGAAACCTTTAGTAAACTTACATTATTTTATTATGCAGTTTTAAATTTTACAATAAACACATATATTTCCACTTGTTTGGGACATACTATATATCTAACAAATTTTAAATTGTAACCGTATTCCCCCCACAGAAATTTTTAATATCTTTGATCGTCTCTCCGTCCCATTGAGAGTGAACCACACTGTAGATATTATAAAATCATCAAATAGGGAAGTTTGTATTATATTGAGAAACATTTCTTTCTGTAGATGAACAGGTTATACTTGCCGACAATAATGTAGACTGAAAAAATTGTCAAAATTTGTAAGAAATTTGACAATTGTTTCGATATTAAATATCATCGTCAGAATGACAGAAGTTACATTTCGTTTGGTGCCCACCTGATGTTTATTAATTATTTTTGGCTAGACCAAGAAGTGATTTACCTTCTGATTGACTATATGCTAATAGAAAAAAGATAGCGATAGCTCATTGGACGCGGAATCAAATTTCGAGAATGGATTATTTTTTTCTGGAGATGAAAATTTCAATTATTTATTAACAAAAAACATAAACAACAAAGAAGTCTCAGCTTTTTGTTAATAACTCAAAAAATATTAATGATAGTTTGGAAAAAGATTCTTAAAGAGGAACATTTCCTAAAAAAGTCAGGACTCCCGGAATTCAAGGATAATACCAATTAATTTATATTTATTGTTGAAAATAGGGCCTCGCGCGGCCGCTACTACATGGGCGTGTCGAAGAGTACAACCCAAAAATTTTTTTTTAGTATAAAATATTAATTAAAAAAATTTGAAAAAGTTATAGTACTATCTAAACACTTGAAGAATCGAGTCTTGTTGGAAAAGAATTTTTCAAAAAGATAAGCTATTGTTAATTAACAGTAGCTTATGCAATATGCCAAAAAAATTTATAACAATCGCTTATTTTGTTAATTATGAATTTTTATAGTTAACAAAAAATGAAATATCAAATTATTGTTGTACAAATTTTTTTTGGATGTTTTATATTTCCGGTTTCATTTCTAATAACGGCATAAAATAATGTAGGCCAAAAAGTTTTTCAACCATTTGTTTAAAAAAATTTTATAAATTCAATAAAAATATCTTCGGTTATATATGGTTGTTTTTGAATTTTTTTTACTTCAATAAAAAAATTATATCGAGATTATAACAAAAGAAATATATAAAGAAAAAACAATATATAAACAAAGGTGAAAAATATGTTTCTCTATTTTTATTGAGTTTTTAAATATTACGTAATGTAAAAAAATAAAGTTTTTGCCTTTTGTTATATATGGTGGTTTTTGTAATTTTTTTACTTTGATTAATACATCCCTAGTCTAACAGCCAATGAGATTTCTTCAATTTCTTAAAATCGACCAATTAACTATCATTTTAAATGATGGGAAAGCTACCTAGCTTTCCCAATAACTGATAAATATGCGCCTTGTTGTTAATCAACTATGCCGTGATGTCACTGTTAGATTATTTTTGAGTTTTCCAAATACTCTTTTTAAAATGGCAAGATTTGTCCAAGAATCTCTAGAAAATATTTGAAAAAACTGTACTGCAAGTACAGTTAATAACTAAAATTCAATATGGAAACAGTTCGAAATATTCTTAAAAGAGAAGCATTATGAACTTCTAGAAGATACTTCTAATCAAGAGCATGGATTAGTCATGAAAGATTGGGCTTTCAATATGAAAAGAGCCGATGGTAAAGATTATAAAGAATGCGTTATAAAAACTATGTGGAATGTAACTGCAAAACTTCTTCAAGAAAAATACTATAAAGCGTATGGTCGAAAATTTAATCCATTAGCGGACATTGAATTCAAACAAGCTAGGGATGCTAAAAATGCGAAGCGAAAGCAGCTTCAGTCTATTCCCGAAAAGAGAAAGCAAAGTTCGACTGCTTTGAGTAGAGAAGAAATATATAAGATAATGAATCTGTAGAATGAAGATTGTCCAGATGGACTTCAAAAAAAGTTGTATCATATAATAGCATTCGAACTAGCCTGGAGAGGGGAAGAGGCAGCAAGATGCAAAGTGCATTTTTTTAAAGAGGAAAGAAATCAAACGGTAACGTAACCGTAAGAATTGAATACAACCCGGTTTTTTCTAAAACCTGCCAAGGTGGAGCTCAAAAATTATTACATTAAGTGGTTAGTGCCTAATCAGAATAATCTGGATGTGTGCCCGGTAAGACTATTAAAAAAGCTAATTTCTAAACGGACTAATAGAATGACGTCAAATCGTTTATTTTTGACTGTAAATCCTTACTGGAATAAAACCGAGTCTGGATAGTAGCCAGGGTCGATAATTTTAAAAATGGTAAAAAGTGAAAAAAAAATTATAGTAGTATGATACCCATTGGAAAAGGTAGAGAATATAACAAAAATTACAGGAAAAATAAATTACGGGCGATCTGAGGTCGGGAAGGGGGAGGGGGTGAGTTTTTAAGGCAAAAAAACGGTTAATATCGATTTTCGGTAAAACTGCAAGTCCTATGAAAAAAAGTTGAATAGCAAAGTTGTAGGTAATAAAAAGATCTACAACTTTTGTATCGACACTTTTTTCACATAACCTCAAAATTTATGTGAAAAATTCGAATAACCGAATTTTTGGTTTTTTATTTTTATCTTTTGCAAAAAAAATTATTTTTTCACGAAATTTGGTAAGAACTTACCTTCGTATGTCCCAAACATACAGTCATTTTTTTGATTTAAAATATTCATATTTTCACCTTATTTTGACTTAATATCGAAAAAGCACCCTAATTGTCAATCGAAAATTCTCACGTCAAAATATCTGCTTGTTTAAAAAAGTTGGTGTGTTTTTTGTTCGTTGAAATCTCTACTTTCTGATGGTATAAAAAAATATACATTACTATGGTAAATGTTGTCAGAAAATGCAAAGAATGAAAAAAACTCGAAAAACGTAAGATTTCATGTTATATTGATAAACAAAAGAATTACAAATCCATAAAACATCAAAATCGCAAAAAACATGCGAAAATAGTTGTTCTAAATATTAAAAATAGGATTTAAAAAGGATTTCATCTAAAAAATGTGACTGCTGCAATTTTTTTTCAGTAATAAAGTTGATTTATTACATTCTCATTACATTTATGTAATAGAAAATCTCATAATAGATAAATATACAATGCAAATCGTACTATTGAATTTAAATACTTTTTACTGATGACGTTATTTATTATAATATTTTCAAATACAATAATCTTCTTATATATAAATAACTTATATTGCATTCTAATTACTTCTCCATTAGTTTTTGTCTCTTTGATGGCATTTCTTCATCGTTAGCTTCGACAAACCTTCCCGATTCTAGTGGATCTTCGAAATCTTCAAGACCATCACCGTCTTCGTCTCCAAGATTATTTCCGGTCTGCATTGGTTCTTCATCCACAATTTCATCCGAATCATCAACTTCTTCGTAGGTTTTTTCTTCCACATTGGAGCATGTTTCAGAACCATGACAATTTGAGCATAAATTTGTGCATTTCAAACCATGTTTTCGGCAGCCACATTTTAAACTGTTACATCCAGTTTCACAGCTGCAGCAAATAGTTTTAGGCAATATTTCCGGAATTGATTCCTTGTTTGTAAATTTGGGCATAACGCTGCGTTGATGTTGCTTCCAGCCCCAACCTGTTGCTGTCAGTTCGTTACCCACTCAAGTCTGAAGCTGATAATATGCCCTGTAACAATGTTGTTCTGCTGCACCTTCTGTGGGTGGGAGATTGGCCAATATGAAAGAAGATTTAATTCTTGCCAATTGATATTTTTGAATTCTTAATTGGTTTAGTGTTATATCATTTTTCCATTTATAAATAGATTTGATTAATTGTAATCCATTTTTTATATCTTCTTTGTTCGCATGTTTTTTATAAAAAATATTGGCCAAATTTGACACATTTTGATCGGTTAATAAAGAGTTGACGATACATTTATTTCCTTTTCCGGCAAATCCAGATGTTGTATCGCAACCAGAAAAACAATGGAGAAATGCAACGATATTTTTTAAGGATTCATATTTGAAACTATTAGATGTGAAAAATAGATCTTTTATAGTACCAGAACCTGGCTTGAGAAAATGAATATCATGATTATTAGAATTTAATTTATTTAAAAGGACCAACAAATCAATATCTTGACCCACAACAATGATAGTTTTATTAGTATCTCTAGCAATTTCTATCGAGGTCTTAATAATGTCAGCATCAGCATCTTCTTCTGCTTGTTTACAGGAAAATCCTTGTGACTGTAATCTTTTTATTGACGTTTGCTGCAGCTGTGAAACTGGAGGTAACAGTTTAAAATGTGGCTGCCGAAAACATGGTTTGAAATGCACAAATTTATGCTCAAATTGTCATGGCTCTGAAACATGCTCCAATGTGGAAGAAAAAACCTACGAAGAAGTTGATGATTCGGATGAAATTGTAGATGAAGAACCAATGCAGACCGGAAATAATCTTGGAGACGAGGACGGTGACGGTCTTGAAGATTTCGAAGATCCACTAGAATCGGGAAGGTTTGTCGAATCTAACGATGAAGAAATGCCATCAAAGAGACAAAAACTAATGGAGAAGTAATTAGAATGCAAGATAAGGTATTTATAAATAAGAAGATTATTGTATTTGAAAATATAATAAATAACGTCATCAGTAAAAAGTTAAAAAAGTATTTAAATTCAATAGTACGATTTGCATGTATATTTATCTATTATGAGATTTTCTATGACATAAATGTAATGAGAATTTAATAAATCAACTTTATTACTGACAAAAAATTGCAGCAGTCACATTTTTTTAGATGAAATCCTTTTTAAATCCTATTTTTAATATTTAGAACTACTATTTTCGCATGTATTTTGCAATTTTGATGTTTTATGGATTTGTAATTTTTTTGTTTATCCATATAACATGAAATCTTACGTTTTTCGAGTAATTAAAGTGTAAATTTTAATAAATAGCTCAAAATTATACATAATGATTAAAATAAAACTTTCGGATTCGAGTTTTTAATATTTGCATTTTCTGAGAACATTTACCATAGTAAAAGATAAAAATAAAAAACCAAATACTCGGTTATTCGATTTTTCCAGCTAAATTTTGAGGTTATGTGAAAACAGTGTGAATACAAAAGTTGTGGATATTTTCATTACCTACAACTTTGCCTTTTAACTTTTTTTCATATGACTTGCAGTTTTACCGGAAATCGAGATTAACCGTTTTTTACCCTTAAAAACTCACCCCCTCCCCCTTCCCGACCTCAGATAGCCCGTAATTTATTTTTCCTTTCAGTTTTGTTATATTCTCTACCTTTTCCAATGGGTTTCATCCTACTATAATTTTTTTTGATCTCAAAAATTATCGACCATGGTCTATGGTACAAAAATATGCCTATTGGAGTGAATGAGATTGGAAAATGGACCAAACAATCTGCTGAAAGAATAGGGCTTGATACTCTGACAAACAAAATCACAAATCATTCAAATCGAACGAGTGCTGTATCAAATATTGCTAAAGTAGGTGTCCTGGAAGAACAGCTCATCAAAATGACTGGACATGCAAATGCTAATACAGAAAACATTAATAATATTAAAAAAAAATCTGGTCATAATGTAACATATATTGCACTTTTAATGTTCAAAATATGTATCTTACTAAAGATCAGTGAAATGCTACACAATAATACAGGTATTTAAATATTTTGATATGATTCTCTCGAGCAAGCTCTCGTGATTTTTTCACTCTCTTGATTGTCGATTTATTGCCATAACAATAAAACTTTCATACAATTAAACATGTATTTATCGATAAAAAAAATATCTCTTATGTATTTACCCCCGATAAAAAAATTATATTGAGATTCCGAATTTGTTTGTAACAAATTGATAAATTAGTAATCAATTAAATTATTAATAAAACAAATTGTTTTTCTCATGATTCTATAATAAATTATCAATTATTATGGTTAATTTATGCCGTTATCAGAAATAAAACCGGAAATATAAAACATACCAAAAAATTTTGTTACAACAATAATTTGACATAATGAACAATTGTTATAAACGTTTTTGGCATATTCTTATTGAATGCATATTTAAGTAGGGCTCCAAGAAGAATTAGATTTTTAGAGTTATTGCTTAAACTTTTATATTGATTTGAATTAAAACAGAGTACTGGAAAAATTTGGTTAATTAACAATAGCCTATCTTTCTGAAAAATTGATGGAAAAACATTTTTCCAACGAGACTTGATTAGTAATCAATTAAATTATTAATAAAAGAGATTGTTTTTCTTTGGATTCTATAATAAATTATCAGTTATGATTTTAAGAAAAAAATTATTCCTTAAATATTTGTTTAAAAAGTTGATAATTGAAAAAAACAATTATAAACAATTAAAAGCATTTTTGAGAAAATTTTTTCTTTAATAATTATAATTTACTAAAACGAACAATATTCCAAATTTTTTTTTTCAAAAACAATCAATTATTCTATATGTTTATAATTTTTTTAAACAAATGATTAATTTATACCCTTATCAGAAATAAAACTGGAAATATAATAAAATATACCCAAAAAATTTTTGTTACAACAATAATTTGACATACTTAACAATTGTTATACACGTTTTTGGCATATTTTTATTAAGTACCTATTTCAGTAGAGCTCCAAGTAGAAATATATTTTTGGAGTTATTGCTTAAACTTTTATATTGATTTGAATAAAAACAGAGTACTGGAAAAATTTGGTTAATTAACAATAGCCTATCTTTTGGTGGAGTTGGTCGACATAATTTAAAAGATCGGGTCGGATGGTGTCGTTTTTAATTTGATATGTTTAAATGTTTGTAATTTGTTGTTTGTTTACCATGTTAAACTGACAAAAGCAATAATGTGGACAATTTTACTATGTCTCTGGACCGAGTGGCGAAAGCCCTGATGATGACGTAATGTCGAAAGCGCTTGGCTGAATTTAATATAATATTTACACACTTCATTACGAATTCATTTATCCTTGTTAAACTTTTATATTGATTTGAATAAAAACAGAGTACTGGAAAAATTTGGTTAATTAACAATAGCCTATCTTTTTGAAAAATTGATGGAAAAACTTTTTTCCAACGAGACTTGATTGGTAATCAATTAAATTATTAATAAAATAAATTGTTTTTCTTTGGATTCTATAATAAATTATCAATTATGATTTTAAGAAAAAAATTATTCCTTAAATATTTGTTTAAAAAGTTGATAATTGAAAAAAACAATTATAAACAATTAAAAACATTTTTGAGAAAAATTTTTTCTTTAATAATCATAATTTACTAAAACGAACAATATTCCAATTTTTTTTTCAAAACATTCAATTATTCTATATGTTTATAATTTTTTTTAAACAAATGATTAATTTATGCCCTTATCAGAAATAAAACTGGAAATATTATAAAATATACCAAAAAAAAATTTGTTACAACAATAATTTGACATAATTAATAATTGTTATAAACGTTTTTGGCATATTCTTATTAAGTACCTATTTCAGTAGAGCTCCAAGTAGAATTATATTTTTGGAGTTATTACTTAAACTTTTATATTGATTTGAATAAAAACAGAGTACCGAAAAAATTTGGTTAATTAACAATACAAAAATTGAAGGAAAAACTTTTTTCCAACGAGACTTGATTCCTTCAAGTGTCTAGATTATAACACGATTTTTTCAAATTTTTGAATTAATATTTTACACTAAAAAAAATCATTTTTGTGTGGTGTGGTTTCGACGCGCACATACCATAGCGGCTGCCGAGACCCTATTTTCAGCATTAAATATAAAATACTTGTTATTAACCTTGAGTTCCGGAAGTCGAGACTTTTCTAGGAAATTTCTTCCACTTTAAGGATCTTGTCTCAAACTATCGTTATCACTTATAGTTTTTGAGTTGGTGAGGCCTCCTTTTTGTTTATGTTTTTTTTTAATAAATAATTGAAGTTTTCATCTCCTGAAAAAAATAAAAATACTCCTTTCTTGAAATTTGATTCCGCATCGAATGAGCTATCGCTCATATTTTTGGCACAATTCTAAGGATTTTTCGCACGAAACTCACTTCTCGACTAGACTAGGTATTTATTTCTTATTATAAGCAACAGTTTTCAAACATTTTTTGGCACATTAAAACTGTATAAATTATAGAAGTATGTTGACAAAATAAATTGCTTTAAGGCTGTGTATCTTATTTAATGTTAAGAATTAGATTAAAGTAAATTGCGTTAAACCATATTGTTCTGTGTACAAGTACTAACGGACCATACTGTATATATAGTAAAAGACTAACTTTGTAATTTGTATAAGTTCATCATAGTCTATAAATAACAAGTTAAAATACTTTAATTAAGGTGATAAAGCATACCATGGTAGGTTAGTAAATTTAAATTTAATATAGAAAAAGAGGAATTTATGAAATGAAAAGTTGAAATAAAAAAAAGAATTTACTTACGCAGAAAGCATGTTTCTGTAAGCGCCTTTCGTTGGTTTAATAATACATGGAGGAATAAGGGAATTACCCCTTAAATGAGATACATTTTAACCCCGAAATTGGTAAGGGGAGTATCGACATATCGTACACACCGATAGTCTTAAAGTGAACAAGAACAAGTTCGTTAACGATAGCCGGTACTTATTCTTTTTTTTATTTGTTTATCTATTTACTTTTTTGAAACAGATAATTTTAAAACATCGATTACTACTTATACTTTGTACAGAATGTCCAAGAATATTTGTTTCAAACTGATTAAATGGAAAATGACTATTTCACTGCAAACAAAAAGCTACCGGACACTTAAAAATTCGAGAAATACAGTAAGGAGAGTTTCAAAAAAAACTAGTGAAGTCTCAATTGCCAAATAGGAAGACAACAATGAGCAGAAATTGCCAAAACATTGGTTCTCAAGAATATTGTTGATGTATTACACTTCTCATCTTTTTTCTGATGAAATATATATTTTTTAATAAAATATATAAATAATCAAAAGCTGGCGAAATTGGCACCCCATTGGCAAATATATTACTTTTCCAATTGAATGAAATAAACGACGAGTACTGAGTGTATAATTTAATTTTTAAAATCCAGCTAAGCGTTTTCGGTCACTAGGCCATTATCAAAGCTGTCGTCAAAAAAATAACTACAGGTGTCTAAAAACATCAAATTCAAAATTAGGTACTTGCCGATGTATGCTAAATTATTCGGAGATTAATGATTAAGCTATTTCCTTTTACTGCACTGGTCCTTAGGACTGAAAGAATGATTTAAGAAGGGGAACCATATTCTTTTAAATGTTAATTTTTTATGTGGTTGATAGGGGGGACTCCTATCACTACTAGGTTAAGTTTGGTATCAATACCGAGTAAATCAAATACGTAAAATTCATTTCTGTTATTTAGTTTGCACTATTTTTCACAGAAACGCAAAAAAATTAAATCGTCATTTTCCTTTTTTTGTACAAAGTCGTCCATATTATTTTTAATTTAACAGATAATAAAATAACAATAATTTATTTAGAAAGTCCATTCAATCTCCTTTTTAAAAAGTACCCACATGATTTATTAAATTTAATTGTTTAGAGTAATATGGATTAAAAAAATTCGTCACATTTTTAAGAACATTATAAATTGAAAAGACCTTTTTTGGACTTCCAACTCTTCTGACATGAAAAGATGGCGCAGTTTGAGATAAAGTATGCGTCTCTAAATAATGTCTATTATTTAGATTCATGCCCAGGTAGCAATAAAGTAAACTAAAACGCCGTATTTTTCAATATTGAGAAATTGATGTAAATATTGAAACGTCGCGTCGTGGTTTATTATTATGGAATATCGTCTTCCACGCCGTCTTCCAGTTCGTCTAATAATGCATCGCTGTCTATTACTCTGTAACAGACGAAATAAGGGTAAGTGCCTCAGATAATTAATTATTAAAGAACCTATTAAAATTAAATTTGAAGCTATAATATAAGCATAATAATTGTACCTTGAATTATCGCACAGTTTTCGTGTGTACAGCTTAATTTATTAAAAATGGAGAAGTTAATAGAGTTAGTCCGAAGTTACCCAGTTCTTAATGACACCAGTTATGAAGATAATATAAGATCTACATTTAAAGATGAGTTATGGGCACAGATTGACAAAAGGAGATACATTATTAGGTTTATGTCGTATATTGTAAGTATGTTTGTATAAATAAGTATGTATGTATAATGTGGACCATTTAAGAGGTATCTTATGTTACATATAAAACTTCTTTGTTTCAAGGTAAAGTATTATATAATGTGTCCCATTTCAATCCGACCGGCGGAATAAAATAAGAACATTACATTTTCGGAAAACAGTTATGGAGATTATAGGCAAATATTCGATGCCACCAATACTTTTAACCTTAAGTAAAAGGTTTAAGGTCAAATTGGTTCCTTCTGACTCAGAATCCATGTCAATAAGTGTACGTTGATCGTTCGCAATCATTGTGGAACTAGGTCTGGGATGGGTATGGCGTGAGTTCAATATCCGGTAGATAAGAGAAACGTGGACGTGGGTTGCGCGTGTGTTGTGTGTGGGTTGTGCGTGTGCCAGGTTCAATATGCGGCAGGCCTTAGAGAGAAAGATTGCCGATTGAAGAACACAAGACACTCCAGCTGAAGAAAAGATGATCGGACAAATAAAACTCTGCAAACCAGAAACACATTCCAAGATAGAAGATATTCGTTTTACCCGAGCCAAGGCCCCAACGTTCGATAGAAAAATGTCGTGGACCAATTATGTAAAACAGTTTTAAGCAACCGCTAGAGTGAATAATTGGTCCGATTGGGAGAAGACAGTGAATTTAACTATCGCGCTTCGGGGAGATGCCTTAGATATATAGTTGGCACAAAACATATAGTGCAGTAATGTAATGGTATATCCCGTTTAAGTTATGTTGCGGAGCTAGACTCTGAAAGGTATTAATATTTTGTTTACTTTTACCATTACCTATATTGTATTTGATGTTACGTAATTGTTGAAATGGCGTTCGGTTTCATCGGGATACCAGGCGTGAACTGAGCCTTTTTTGTATCCCATTCGATTTTAATAAATAAAACAAAATTCTATGAAAAAATAACAAAAAAAAAACAATGAATAAAACAGCTCTTTAAAAATAAATATTATGTCTAACTCTTGTTTGTCACTACTATTATAAGTAGGATGAAAAATAAATTAAACTTAATTAATTTTGTTCTTCCAAAAATTCTATTAATCCTTCTCCCATATTATCTGCTTCACTATCACTATCGTCTTGTAAATAAATAATAAATTTATTTCCTCCATTAATATGGACTTACCCAATATTCTTATACTCATCTTCAATTTTGATTACTTTTTTAATCTCTGTTTTAATTTTGCCCAAATTAATTCGATGGGATTGAAAATACAAAAATAAGGAGTAAGTCTCACTATAGAGTGTCCCTGTTGTTCAGCAATACTCTCTAGAGCGTATAATTTCTTAAATTTCTTTGTCTGTAAAACTTCAATCATTTGTTGTTTTGTATAAGAATCTTCAAAGTACAAATTATTATCCATTAAAAACACTCTTCTTTGATGTCAGCCTACTAACTAAAGAGTGAGTGTTGCTTATCTCTGGTGAACACCTGTCGTCTTCGAAAAAATTGCTATTTCAAAATATACTAATAGTTCAGTAAAAGATGGGAAAAATAATGAGTTATTTGAAAATTATATTCCTAATTCTTCTTAATAAAACGAGATATAAGGTAGTGTTAATTGTCTGGTGTTATGTTAAAGATGTTTTTAAATATAAATAGGTTAATATTGTTTAAAGGAACGCATTTTGTTCTATACATTAACGATAAGTATCTTAAAAAGTAGGATGGCGCTGCATAATTGCGGGTTAAAAATAATCGTTAGACAGTCGATAAATGTATTTAATAATTATAAAATTATTAAATACATTTTAAGGATCATTAGTTGAAATTATAATATTAAATGAATATATCGTCAAATAAGCATTTTAAATTATAATATTGACTGAACTATGACTGAATGTATAATTAGTATTAGTATTTAAGTCAAACGATAAGCAGAAACCTTCTATAACTCTTTCAAGCAGCTGAGAAACAGGTTGGAATGCGATATGGTCACGAACATTTAGAACATTTGTACCGATTCCAGCTGAAGAACCGAAGGCGGAAACGTGACGAACCCCTTCAAGAGTATGAACTGGATATTGCCCGTCTAGTTCGATTTGCTTATCCATCGGCACTAGAGAACATGATGGAATGTTTGGGCATCCAAGCCTTTATTGACGGTTTATATGACCACGATATGGAAAGGACGCTTCGATTAGTCCATCCCAAAACCATGGTAGATGTATTGACCGCTGCTCTTGAATATGAAGCAGCCACGATGGCTTCGGGATACAACAAAGGTAGGACCACCGACACTCAAGGCATATTGAGCTCAGTGGGACTCCCTTGTCCTGGAAGAAGGCCTGTTGAAAAGAATCCTTGAGAACGATGATGGTTCCGAGAAGAGAAAACAACTAGTTATCCCGAGGACGAGAGTAGCTGAGGTACTGAAGAAGTTACACGACTGTCCATCGAGAGGTCATCTGGGAGTTAAGAAAACTTTTATTGGATGAACAGCTCCGACGATGTAAAGGACTGGTGTAAGGAATACACTATCTGTGCTACGAGTAATGGACAACATCGCAAGAGAAAGGCACCCATAATGTTGGAAACTCTTTCGAAAGGATTGCTTTAGATCGCTGGACCATTTCCGACGACAGATAATTGTGATAAATACATCCTGGTTGTAATAAATTACTTCACAAAGTGGTTGGAAATTTACGCGATCCCGAAAATCAAGAAGCACAACTGTCGCGGATGTATTGGTGAAAGAATTTATTAGCCAATATGGAGTGCATTTGAAAGTCCACAGCGATCAAGGAAGGAAATTCGAGGGCCAGGTATTCCAGGAAATTTGGGATAAGCTGGGAATGAAGCAGACCAGGACAACAGTGTTGCATCCACAGTCAGTTGGAAGGGTCTAAAGAATGAACAGGGCCATTGGAAAATACCTGTCCAAAGTAGTTTCCAGTCACCAGAGAGATTGGGACCAGTATCTTTCCCTATTTGCGTTAGCTTACCGATCTGCCGTAAATGAGTCCACGGGTGAAATACCTGCGAAAATCCTGTTTGGGCGTGAAATGAGGCTTTCGTATGACCTGGAGTTTGGCTGTCAGCCTGGCGAAGATCTAGCATAAGATTACGTGATCCAATTGAGAAGAAGGATGGACGTTGTGCACGAATTGGTTAGAACGAAGTTGCCAGCGACAAAATGAAAAGGGGACAAAGTATGGTTTACGCAACCCAACAAGGAGAAAATGATTTTCTCCAAAAGTACATAAATAATTGGTAGGTCCGTACTTAATCAAGAAGCAAGATTCCCAGTGGAAAACCAAGAGTAGTTTACCAAAACCGACTAGCGCCATTCGAAGGAGACCATGACAAAGAGGAAGGAGTGAACGATATACAACAAGAGTCTGACCCAGCCTTCGAAAAATTTATGGACGCTTACGGAGGTACCGGGAAAGCTATACGGAGTCACTAAAGAACAAAAACAAGATTTGTTCACGCTCCCGGAAAAGTATTCCCTGGCACATAATATCTCCGCCAGTAACAAACATGCACGAGGGTTGGCAACCGTCATTCGAAAGAAGTTTGGGCAATTAGAAAAACTTGAAGATCAGATTTCAGCCCCTGACATGACACTGAGTCTCAAACACAATTCGCGGTACGTCTTCTACCTGGTAACTAGAAACGAATTTCCAGATCGATCCATCTACCGGAATGTGTGGGAAGCGCTACAAAGCCTTGGAGATCATGTGCTGGAATCCCACGTGGAGAAACTAGCAATGCCCAGGATAGAGAGCAACCAGTTGAATTGACGAGTCATCAGGAACATGTTAGATGTGATTTTCCAATATGCCGGTGTCCACATATTAATTTGCAGCTCTACACCTTGTTATCGGTACCCTGTTATTTCCGTACCACCGGAAAGTGCAGATATGGGTCCAGTTGCCGATTTAAACATCCAGTCCCGGCACAGATGTTCCAAAATGTGGAAAAGTGTCACAAAAGTAACTCGCGTAGTTGGCCGCTAGGGAGCAGGTATGGCAGTGTTGAATTATCAAAACCAACTCTAGGATTTGCGGTAACAATGTCACATTTTTAATAGTTCGGTAAAGTTTGGACACTACATGTCGATTTTGCTTCAAGGGTGTCTTTTGGAAGAAACACGACACATTTAGTATTAAGCCTGTATTCTCTATAAAAAAGTAAGTGAACACATTGTATTTTTATAATGAATAACGTAATAATTTTAAAATCAAAGCTCTTTAGTTAAAATATATTTTTTTCTTTTTAGAAACGTCAAGCCGAATCCGTTAGGGTATATTAATTTTTCTCTCCTAATTTTTAGAATAGGAGAAAAAAAATATGCAGAAGTATGCCCTTTATGCAAAGTAAAAATATTGCCGGTGTGGTTTTATGGCGATAAAGTAATATTCAGTTAAATTTTGGTTTAATATTTGAATGGGATTTTCTCTAAAGTAATTTTGAACTATTAATAACATATTAACAAAATTTAGTCATAATCACACAACTTTTACTTAAAACTTTTTTCTATAGGCGATAATAACGATGATAAGTGGTCTATAATTTATAATGAATAATCCTATACATAATACTTAACTTACGAAAGTAATTTGGCCATTCAAAACTCATTTCAATCAAATTTTCATTGATCCATAACATTTATAGCATTATTTTGACTGGGAATATCATAATTGTTTTACTTTCAGTACATGAAAGTTGGGAAATATGACATTAATAATTAATTTTATTCCAATTTGCATGGAGGTCTACAAAGATAATGCATGTAGAGTTGATAATACATATTAATTTTATATTAACGATTCTCCTAACTTCCAGATTTATGTAATGTTTATGAATAGTTAGGATTAAAAGACGTCATTATAGTTAATATGAGTCAACATATTTATCTTTGGTTAGTAATATATTCGAAGATTAAGACTGTTTCTATAAACATTAATCAATGTATATATCTAGCTATCCAGCTTTCAATTTCGGAGAACCATATTATTGTTAGTTTTTCTAATTTTGAAGAAGAGCATGATGTCAGGTATGTTATCTGTATATACAATATTTTGGAATTTTATATCCCATTTTTGTTTGAATATAATTTGTTCTTATTCTGGTATTTTTATGATTCTACCTATGACTATTATAAATAACAATGGCCTCATATTACCTTCTTCTATCAAGAATCCACGGATGGTGTGCCCAAGATAAGAAACGTTTAAATTTTTAGTTTTAGCGAAAAATATGTCTCGTTTCTATTTTAATGAATAACGTGTTTTATATCGAAAAAAAATCAGTCATTGGTAGGTTAGCTGAGGGGGCTATCTAACTATCAGATCCTGAATTGAGACACACATCTTTTGAAAAAGCACTAAGAAAAAAAATAATTATCCTTGGGAAATAGTTACAAAAAAGAATGAACAAATATTATAATCAATTAACAAACAAAGCAAGTCCTAAACATCAAAATAAAAAATACCCCCTCCATCTTGCAAATTATTTTAGTAAATAAGAAATTCAAATAAGACAAAAGAACATAACACATTTGAAAATATTTCAGTAGTCTAAAATCAAAAATATCGGAAAATAAAGTAACATTATACATGATGTTCCTTGTAATAATTGTGATGCTGTTCACATAGGACAATCTCACAATATTTGGAAAATAGGTTAAAAAGCCATCAATACGATAAAAAAATAAAACAGCATTAACTATCCATACAATAACAAAAAAAACATGCATTTAATTATAAAAACACAAAAAACAGAATCGAATATAAAAAAAAGAAACTTTTTAGAAATGGTCTATATACATAAAAATGAGGAAGCTATTAGTGATATAAAAAGACCTAAGCAATGAAGGCAAAATATATAATTATGTATTATAAATTCCATGTATATGACTAATTTAAATAACCATTAAAAACAAAAAGACTTTATATAGCCTAAGAACCGGATCTAAGTCTGCACCCCTCATTCTTTTTCTTGATGAAATATATTTTTTTAAAATCAAATATACATATAAACAAAACCTGGCGTGATTGGCACATCTCTTGGCAAGGATATCGCTAATTAAATCTTTTCACAGTGCCGTTAATTCTTTCCATTCCATTTCCACTAATCCATTGCAGTATATATACAGGGTGCGCCATTAGCGTCACAAAGTTCGATATATCCATTATTATAGAAGATATGGAATAAAGTTATATACGAAAATTATAGACATCTGTAAACTTCACATTTCAAAATTATTTTCATTTGTACTGGGTGTTCCCAATCACCAGGGTGAAACAAACATACATTTTTTTAAATGAGACACTATATATTATTTCAGATTCAGATTGCGCTCACCTCCTCCATACTTACAAAGTAGGATTTCATATAAGTATATAGGGTATTTCAGAAGTTATGCACAATTGAACGTAAAAATAATTGCGAGTTCAACGCCTTGTATAGCTCAAACGAAACAATTTGACATCAATATTTTGCAGTCATAACATTTTGATATTGGTCTAGTTTCATGACACAGTGCCATTTTTTGGATATTACAACATCTGAATACAGGACGAGCTAAGAATCGAACACGCGATTTTATCAAATGAATCACCCTGTATTTCATTTCAAAAAGTGAAAATACACCTCATAAACTTTCATTTTTATCAGACATTCCCTATACCTAAAATAATTAATTTCTGAGATATCGTCAATTTAATAACAAAGAGTTGAAAAAATAATTTATTGAAAGAAGATATAGAAAAATGACAGTAAGACAAATGCTTTTACAAAAATAACAAAACATCAGTCAAAGTGAACTGTGAATTGATAATTGATTCTATACCAAAACGTCAATACAACGTTGCAGTCGATCTTCAAAAGATAGACTTATTTATCCGAACATTTCTACATTAATACTCGTTCTGTGTAGTTGGCGGTATTTGGTAAACACGGTTTTTTACATAACCTCACATGAAAAAGTCAATTTTAGTTTAGTTTAGTCTGGTGATCGAGTTGGCCATGCAATGGGTTCTCCTCTTTTTACCCATCTGACAGGAAAATGGGTATTCAGATGATTGTGAATTGAAGCAGTGTGATGTGCCGGATCTCCATCGTGTAAAATCCACATTATTTGCCGAATGTTGAGCGGAAAATTTTCCAACAGTAATGGTAAATGATGTTCTTCTTCTTTCAGTGCCGTGCCTGTCTTCAAGCGTGGGCTATCTGACAATTTGGTTGAACTGTTCTCTATCTGTCGCTACTCGGAATAGTTGTTCTACTCCCAGTCCGGTCCAGTTTCGAATATTTCGTAGCCACGACAGCTTTTTGCGACCTATCCATCTTCTGCCCTCAACCTTTCCCTGAATGATCAGCCGATGGATGTGATATTTGTTTCCTCGCATTATATGACCGAAATAACTGACCTTTCTTATTTTTATGGTGTTCAGGAGTTCTCGATCCTTATACAGCTGTCTGAGTACCTCTTCATTACTGGTATGTGCAGTCCACGGGATCTTAAGGATTCTCCGATAGCACCACATCTCAAACTCTTCTATTTTATTCATGATGTCAACTTTAAGCGTCCATGTCTCACATCCGTACAAAAAAATGCTCCATATGTAACAGCGGAGTGTTCTTAACCGCGTGTGAACTGTGAGGTTTCTATTCGTGAGAATTGGTTTCCATTTGCTGAATGCCCTACGTGCCATTTCAATCCTCGCTCTTACCTCTTCGTCGCACGTTATGTGATTGTTCAGCCAACTACCCAAATATTTGAAATGGGATACCAGTTCAATGTTGTGTCCGTTGATTGTAATTGGTTCTATGTTTATTCTACCTGCAGTCATCAATTTCGTTTTTTTGATGTTTATATTAATATCCCATCTTCGACCAGCCTCATGCACTCTATCCAGCAAGATTTGCAAGTCTTCCATGTTTTCTGCAATGATGGATGGCAGTATCATCTGCGTACCTTACGTTGTTTATAATTTCGCCACCTATCTTTACTCCCTCTGTCCTGCCATATAAAGCCTCACGAAATATGTTTTCCGAATAAAAGTTAAACAACAGGGGTGATAAAACACATCCCTGTCGTACTCCGCTTTTTATTGGTATTTCATCTGTAACGCTGTCATCTAGCCTGACTCCTGCTGTTTGACTATGATACAGGTTTAACAAAAGGCGCATATCATGATGGTCTACATTATATGATTTTAGACATTGGAAAAGTTTTGTGTGTTTGACTCGATCGAACGCTTTTTCGAAGTCAATAAAACAAATGTAGATATTTTTTCGAAACTCACAACTCTTTTGTAATAGTGTCCTCATGCAAAAAAGGGCTTCGCGTGTGCCTAGTCCGCTACGATGTATGATGTTCTAGAAAGTCTAAATAAACTAGACCATTCACTCTTCCATCGACAAAATGTGGTCCAATTACGTGGTCTCCAATTATACCACCCCAAACATTCAGAAACCACCTAGTTTGACTTTGAGTTGATGTAAGAAAGGGATTATTTGTGGAATAGTAATGGAAATTATGTCTATTCATGGTACCATTCTTATGAAACGTTGCTTCATCTCCAAAAAGGACAAAATTAAAGAAATCGATCTGATTATGTATTTGTTGTTGAGCCCACTCGCAAAAAGGAACTCTTCACGAAAGTCATCGTCGAGTAACTCTGTAACTGAATGCGGTATGGATGCATCTTGTTTTTATGCAGTATTCTTCGGACGGACGTTACAGTGATATCCCGTTGGTGCGAAATTTCACAAGTACTATTATGAGGATTGTCCGCAACTACCAGAATACAATTAAATTCATTTTCTTCAGTAACTGCAGTTTTTGTCCTTTCATGTTTTTTATGAAGTACTGAACCTGTACGATTGAAACGATCCATCAACCTTTCCAACGTTCATTTTGTGGGTTGTCTTCGTGCAGGATATCGCTCTTGGTAAATTCGTATTCATAATAAACAATTCCTACTACATTCTTCCAATACCCAAACCATGTCTGTTAATTCTTCAACATGAAAGCTCATTTCCAATAGTAGTAAATGAGTCTGCACAAAATTTCAAACATTTGTTGAATGACATGCTACCAATCAATACTTGTTATTATTCCATAGCTAACTTGTTACAATTAAATGATTTTTAAAAACTTTTTTGTTATTAAATTGACAATATCTTAGAAATTAATGATTTTAGGTATAGGGAATGCCAAATAAAAATTAAAGTTTGTACGGTGTATTTTCACTTTTTGAAATGAAATACAGGGTGATTCATTTGATAAAATCGCGTGTTCGACTCTTAGCTCGCCCTGTATTCAGATGTTGTAATATCCAAAAAATGGTACTGTGTCATGAAACTAGACCAATATCAAAATGTTATGGCTGTAAAATATTGATGTCAAATTGTTTCGTTTGAACTATACAAAGCGTTGAACTCACAATGATTTTTACGTTCAATTGGGCATAACTTCTGACATACCCTATATACTTATATGAAACATTACTTTGTAAGTATGGGGGAGGTGAGCCCAATCTGAATCTGAAATCATATATAGGGTGTCTCATTTAAAAAAATGTATGTTTGTTTCACCCTGGTGATAGGGAACACCCAGTACAAATGAAAATAATTTTGAAAAGTGAAGTTTACAGATGTCTACAATTTTCGTGTGTAACTTTATTCCATATCTTCTATTATAACGGATACATCGAACTTTGTTACACTAATGGCACATCCTGTATTTTCCGAAGGCTTTAAAAAATGCCATCTCTGTGTGGAACGCTCCCAAATTAACAAAAATATTATTGTAATGCGGTTTTTCTTGTTCTTGAATTTGAATGGCCATTTTTGCTATCGCTAAATCATATGTCACAATAATTTCTGGCTGCTGACATTTTTCAGCGATTTCTTTAGCCATGTTTAATGTTTCATTGACTATTGCATACGACGTTGGTGAAGAATTTATGGGAGGCAAATACTCAATCTTTTGCTTTTCACTGTGGTCACTTGATATCATGCAGTTATAACCCAACCACATAGGAACAGAATCAATTATTGACAACGACATTATCCATAATAAATCCTTATCTGCTGCTATATCTGTAGCACCTTTGCATAACTCCATGGTATTGGTAAACGAATCTACAGTAATCAGCTGCATACTCGCCTTAGATTTGGAATAATATGGTCGAATTTCTCGTGATATTTCATTGAAACGCCTTCTCTTACGGGTAGGTCCTTCTCCATTTTCGTTGTCATTTACTTGAGGCGCTGATAAAGTTGTAGGTTCACCCTCATCAAAATTATCAGCTTCATCACTAGAGAATTGATAAATAATTCCAACTGTGTCATGCATTGTGTTCTTTTCAGAAGTTGTGTCAACGAAGCGGTCGAAATTGTCGCTGCATTGATGCCTTTTGGTATAACTTTGTTATCTTGGATCGATGTATACGTCATTTCGGTTTTCAATTCTGCCAAATTATATACAATCGTATGGCCATACCTATTAAGTATCGTGATTACTTACCCAGAGTTAGTTTATAACTTTACTGCCAATCCAACTGTTAAATTTTTTGCTGGCTTACATGCACCCCTAGTGACAGCATAAATAATATCACGTTATTTTAACTTTCAGTTTGTCCGAATCGTCATCAAATGACCATCATCTGCCGATAAACGGTTTTAAAGATTAAAACTAACTTTTCCGCACTCCGGAGGAGGCTGTATCATGTTAACATAACGAAATTTCTCCAAAAATGTGATATATCTGGATTTATAGGACCCGTGGTACTGACACTGGTGGGCTGACAATCATTAGGGTTATTTGTGAGATGCCCTGAGCAATATCCAATCATAAAATGGGTCACTTGTATACACTCCGGAGGTTGTATTGTCCTAACAACCCGAAATTTCTCCAAAAATATGGTAGTTCAAGTCCCATAGCACCTGTTGTACTGGCTCTAGTGAGCTGAAAATCAATCATAAACTTGGTTACTTGTATACATTCCGGAAGCTATATCGTGCTAAAAGGTCGAAACTTCTCCAAAAATGATGATAAATGCAGTATATCTGGATTTATAGGACTCGTTGTACTGACTATGGTAAGCTGAAAATCAATAGGAATCATTTGTGAGACGACCTGAATATCCAATTATAAAATTGGTCACTTGTATACACCCGCAGGGTGTATAGTGCTAACACGAAAAAGTGGCCGACGACGACATACACACAGGATTTTTTTTCTAAAAATCCATTTTTCGTGTTTTTCTCACTAAAAAACGTATAGTCTAAGATCTCGATATAAAACGACCTTCACCGAGGGGGTTAATGGGTAAAACGTATTTTATATTCAATTTAATATGTCAATAAATATATTGCATATGAGTTGTCTAAAAAATTTTAGTCCAGAATATGATTAATAAATAATTGAATTTTTTTTAAGCATTTCACCGGTTTTGTTATAGACAAATTCCATACCAATCGATAGTATAAAGTCCATAGAATATGCCTACTTCGCTGGAGACGGGCCGATGACACCGCCAGAAGAAGTACAAGAGCTAGTGAGACACTGCAATAGCAGACGGCTGCCACTCATAATTGGTTGTGATGCCAACGCACACAATACCGTGTGGGGAAGCACTAATAACAACGCAAAAGGTGAGTGTTTATTAGAATATCTCTTAGCAAATAACCTTGAGACCTTAAACGTGGGGACAACCCCCACCTTTGTCACAAGAGCATGAGAAGAGGTCCTGGACGTAACAATTGTTAATGTTTCTTCTAGGGAAAATGTTAAAGATTGGAGGGTGATGAGCGAGCCATCACTTTCCCACCATAGGATCATCGAATTTAGGATAGAGGGAAATACCACCTCGATTCCCACAATCCGAAATCCTAGAAATAGTGATTGGTGTCTATACAAGACCAATCTGAATGACAATTTGGAACAAGTCGAAGTGAATGGGGTAAATCACCCGCACTACGACCTGGAACAAAGAGTCGAAGAGATCAGTGAGGCAATAATGGAAGCTTTTCATTCCAGTTGCCCACTGTCAAAAGCTCGTTCAGAAAAGTACGCTCCTTGGTGAAATGAGAACCTGTCAATCCTCAGAAAAGAGGTCCGTCGGTTCGCTAATAGAGCCAAACGTGACGGTAATTGGCAGATGACAAGCTTACTCAGTACAATAAAGAGATTAGGAAGACCAAAAGAAAAGATCACTTCCACTCACACAGCGGTCAGACTACAAAAGGTCATGGCAAATGGGGAAACTAACCCCACAATGTCGCTGAAAAAGCCAGACGGATCATACACGGAAGGTGAAGAGGAACGATCGATTCTTCTTCTTAGAACCCACTTTACAGGTAGTGAATCAGCAACGAGCATTGAAATAGCAATGAATTACACCAAAAAATCCCGCAAGGAAGATTGGAATGGGCAATAAGTACCTTTCAACCATATAAATCACCAGGAGTGGATGGAATATTTCCAGCACTCCTGCAGCAAGGGATAGAGGAGATTCTTCCTCACCTGCTGAAGATTGCTAGAAGCAGTCTAGCGGTGTCTCATATCTAGAAAATGGAGAAGGGCAAGGGTAACCTTCATACCAAAAATAGGGGAAAAAGATGGGACTGATCCCCGATCTTTTAGACCCATCTGTCTAACATCGTTCCTACTCAAAACGATGGAGAAAGTAGTGGATAACTACATATGAACAGAGAATCTGGATAACTACATAAGAACAGAGAATCTGGGGAATATACCACTTCATAAATGTCAGCATGCCTACAGAGCGGATCGATCAACTGAGACGGCTCTGTATCAGCTGACCGAAGTCATCCAGAGAACTCTGAACAACAAAGAAATCGCAATGTGCGCATTGCTGGATATATCTGGGGCCTTTGACAACACAGCTCATGTGTCTGTCAAAGAAGCGCTAAAAAGGCGAGGAGTAAATGAAACCATTGTGAAATGGATGTATGAGTTGTTGATGACGAGGATAGCTGAGACACAGGTGGGGAGTCAAACCACCTCAGTTAAAGCCACTCGGGGAACACCTCAAGGGGGAGTGATATATCCCCTTCTATGGAGCCTCGTAGTAGATGAGTTGCTCTACAGGCTAATGGAGCTTGGCTTCGAATGTATGGGCTATGCTGATGACATAGTTCTAATAGTCAGAGGCAAGTTCGAGAGCACCTTGTGTGATGTATTACAAAATGGCCTCAGAATCATTGAGAAATTATGCTTGTCAGTGGGGCTAAACATTAACCCAAACAAGACCATAGTACAGTGTTGATTTTACCTTTGTACAAATAGGTTGTGAAAAGCAACTAACAAAACCGGTCGATAGTTTTTATCAGTGTCAACTTTGTTTTCTTACACATGTTTATTTAAAATATTCCGATTAGAGTTTTTAACTAAATAATTTTTCCCCCATCATGGGGGATAAAAAAGGGACGTCATTCTCGACGTAAGTGGAGTCAATTATGTTATGTGATGATGACCAAATGTTACCGATTAATAACCCTCTAAGCAGCACCGAGGTTTCTGCAGTAAAACCAGTTCCAAATAATTTCAACTTATTGTCAGATAAGTACAATTTATCTACTATTTGGGTATACATGAAAATATTAAAAGTAGTAATTTGGGAAGGCTACATCCGATGACTGTTGGTCATATACTTTTTAAACAATTAAAGCTAACTAATATATTAGAAATTAAAAGTATAGGTAAAAATCGAATAAAAGTTTTATTAAAATCGTTTCTTGAGGCTAATCAATTAGTTAAAAATCCTTTGTTGGAAAATCATAATTTGGTAGCTTATATTCCAAATAATCTACACAAATCAAAGGGTATCATTAGGGACGTTGACACTAAATATGGCGAATATTTGTTAGAGAATGTAGAGTCTACCTCTCCGGTAATAAATATTTATCCTACTAAACGTAAAATCCAAAGAGAGGATAACACAATTGATTAATGTACCAAAAAAACCATTATTATTACTTTTGAAGGTAATATTATACCAAAATATGTTGCATTTAATAAAGTATATTGTCAGGTAGAACAATTTATAGGTACAGTAGTTCAATGTTATCGTTATTTGAAGTATGGACATGTTTCTAAACAGTGTAAAAACACCCAAGAACGATGTATACAATGCGGCGAAATAAAAACAGAGGAACACAGTTGCAATAAGGACAAAATTTAATGTATTCATTGTAAATCTAACGATCACCTAACTATATCTAAAAAATGCCCTCAATATGAGAAACAGAAGAAAATTAAAACTATTATGGTTGAACAAAAAACGTCATTTCTGGAAGCCAGAAAATACTGTGAAAACTCTATTTCTTCTTTTGTAAATCATGATTCTTTTTCAGGCTTATCAAATTATAATAAAGATTTCCCCAGTCTTACTAATCAAGTTAATAATAATACCACATTAACTATGATAAAATATACTAGGGAAAGCAATAGTTTAATTTTGTCGCTACCAAGTACAAGTGACACAAAAAACTACTCAGTTCCAATGAAAAAGAAAAGAAAATCAGACTCTCTGTCCAATCAGTCTCCTTCTGGCTCGCCTATGTTTCCTTTTACTTTTGGTCCTAGTCAACCATTACCTGCTAACCCCTATAAATCCAATTTTGATAGTATTGAAAGTAAAAAACAGAATATTGCTGACATTGTCTCCAAATTTGTATTCAATCTATTGGATAATATTAGCTCAGTAGAAGACTTGCAATCAATTAATAAAAGTCCAATAATCAATAGCATAAAACAAGTACTGGAGGATACTCTAACAGTTAATAATCATTAATGGCTCAGAAAGTTTCACTTAACATTATGCAGTGGAATGCTAGATCAGCTGTGGCAAATAAAAACAGTTTGCAACACTTTTTAAATTCTAGAAAAATAGATGTGGCACTTATTACTGAAACTTGATTTAAAAAAATATACAATATTATTGAAATTGACTGTCTCGACCCTTACTTCGTGGAATATGCTCATATTAGTGTTTTTAAATGAAACTCAAGGTCTCTAGTTAATTCCACAATATAATACAAGTTATTGAAAATTCTAAAAAATTGACAATTGTTTCGATAAATCAATATCATCTGACGATGATATTGATTTATCGAAACAATTGTCAATTTTTTAGAATTTTCAATAACTTGTATTATATTGTGGAATTAACTAGAGACCTTGAGTTTCATTTAAAAACACTAATATATACAATATTGTTATAATGGTTATAATATGATCCGTAAAGACCGACATGACGGCTATGGTGGTGTTGCCATTTTAGTTCATCATTCAATAAGTTTTTGTGAATTCAAAATTATTATGAATGTGTGTAGAGGCGTGGAAATGTGTGGCATATAAATTAAATATGGTAAATCGGAGCTAAGCCTTTTTTCTGTTTATAAACCACCTAAAATTAAATGTTCTGCTAATGATTGGCTTACACTTTTTTCACAAGCAAAAAATCCTATAATCGTGGGCGGTGATTTCAATGCACATCATTCGTTGTGGGGTGCACATCATAATGACACAGTTGGTATACAGCTAATCCAAGTTGCAGATGATCTTAATCTAACAGTAATGAATAATGGACAAGCCACAGTTTTAACTCGTCCTAATCATAATGTTTCTGCGATAGATATCACCTTTTGTTCTCCTGAACTTGCTAATAGAATTAATTGGCCAGTCTTAGATGATACATTAGGATCGAATCATTTTGTTATTCTTATAGAGCTTCCAATTGACCAAGTTATCAATGCATTTCCTCTTAAAAATAAATGGAACATAAAAAAAGCTAACTGGCCATTGTATATTGGGACAATTGAAAATATTCTTCAAGGAGCTTTCTCATTAAACTCCACATCAGATAAATATCAAATGTTAATCAGCAGTATGAATCAAGCTGCACACATTGCGATACCACAATTCAAAGATATTAAAAACTTAAATTGTTACCCCCCACCTTGGTGGAATTCAGATTGCGAAAAGATTTTGGAAGATAGACGTTTGGCTTTTTCGACTTATAAAAAAACTTCGAATTTCCAAAACATTTTCCTTTGTCAAGAAATGATGGCAAAAACAAAACAAAAAAAAATTTAAAACTATAGCTAAACAAAACTGGATTGAGTATTAGTGTTTTTAAATGAAACTCACGGTCTCTAGTTAATTCCACAATATAATACAAGTTATTGAAAATTCTAAAAAATTGACAATTGTTTCGATAAATCAATATCATCATGGATTGAGTATGTTTCTTCTCTTAATAAGTCTGTTTCGTCTTCTTCTCTTTGGAAACAAGCTAGAAAGATTTATAGAAAACCAATCTCCAACGTCAAGCCTTTAGATGATATCTGGATGGCAGAATTTTTTGACAAAATTTCTCCTCCCTTCGCTGCAATGTTATTTCCTGATCTAACTTCATCTAGTGATGAAAACCATTTTCTTTCAAAACCCATAACTTTAACAGAGTTAAACTATGTTCTTAAAAATCGCATCAGTAGTAGTCCAGGACTTGATGAAATTGAATATCCTATGATTGATAACAGTGGAGTAAGTAGAATGAAGCTCTGGGAGGGGATGAAGTACCGGGAGATCTGGGTATCGAAAATGTTTTCAAATTTTGAGCCCCTAAAACTGCATTTTAGCTTTGTTTTTCTTATAAAATTATTGTCTACAGTTCTTAGCTTTTAGTACATTTCAATAACATATAGATTTTCTGTTATTATGTATTGGATTTTTTTATTTTTTGTGTTCTAGGGGGGGTTCTATCCCCCTCATCCCCCTCGTAGTTACGCCACTGATTGATAACCTTCCTGTTATTGCTAAATGTATGTTGATTGATATATTTAATGACATACTGAATAATCTATCCATAATTAATGAGTTGAAGGATGTCATCATTATTCCTATTCTCAAGCCAGGTAAAGATCCCAATCATGCTGAATCCATCCTATCGCCCTATATCACTTATGTCTGGTATGTTGAAAACTTTAGAACATACCATTAAGCACATACTTGAATGGTGGTTATTTCAGAAAAACCTCCTTCCAAGAACCCAGTTTGGCTACAGAAAAGGTTGTGGTACAATTGACGCTCTAACAACTCTCGTTACCGATATTCAAAATACATATTCCGCCAATAGATATTTACCTACACTTTGCCTAGATATCGAAGGTGCTTATGATAGCGTCTGCTTACCCATTCTGAGAGAAAAAATGATTAATAACTTCCTAATACCGATTCGATTAACTGATGCAATCATTAACTTTTATTCTCATAGAAAATTGTATATAAGAACTCATAATAATCAACTCATAGGACCTCGTTACAATATTTCAGGACTACCTCAGGGTTCAGTATCGAGTCCTCTGCTTTTTAATTTGTATATGGCTGACTTTCATAGTATTTACGTTGAAAATATCACCCCAAAAATAATTCAGTATGCGGATGATTTTTGCTTATATTCAGAGGCCAAAAAATATAATGATGCTGTAAAGACGTTAGATAAAATATAGGGATCGGCTTATAAATGGTTCATTAAAAATGGTTTTGAAGTATCTCCCACGAAATCATCAGTTTGCATTTTTTCTAGACATAACATCCCGAATATTGATACGATTCAGTTGAATACACAAGCGATTCAGTCGAATACACAAGCGTTTCCTTTTTGTAAATCAATAAAATACTTGGGAATGATAGTTGATAGGAAGTTAACCTTGAAAACCCATATCGAACATATATTGAATAGATGCAACGGAGGTATGAATTTTTTAAAATCCATTTCCAAAACTTTGTGGGGAGCTGATGTGTAGACTTCGCTACTTTTTTATAGATCATACATTAGATCCATAATAGATTATGGATGTACACTTTATGGATCCGCAAGTAAAAATAATTTACAAAAAATTGACATATTTCAAAACAAAGCCTTACGTATTTGTATGGGTGCTATGAGGTCTACTCCCATTGAACCACTTCACGTGGAAGCTTTAGAACCTCCCTTAAAATATAGAAGAAATCAGCTTAGCCATAAATTCCTCATAAAAATTATATCTTCCAACGAATCTGTATATCACAATATATGTAAACTAAACGAATTTGATTTAACTAACAACTACTGGATCCGCAAAAATTCACCGCCTCTCTGTGATGCTTTCCGAAACAACAACAATCTATGTGTAATTAGATCAGAAAAAAATATGACTTTAGATGATTCTGAATACTTTTTTCATATGTTTAATGTCATTCAACCTAGGTATGATGTAAATCCTATGATAAGTCTTACAATTTTAAACTCTATATTAGAAAATTATTCTGATTCCAACAGATATATACTGACGCTTCCAAAAGTTTATATGGAACTGCTTGTGCGTTCTACATTCCAGGTGATAATGTCAAAAAATTGTTTAAGCTTCCCTCAGACTTCTCAATTTTCAGCGCTGAAGCTGTGGGCATCTATGAATCGTTAACATTTTTTTCTTCGTCCAGAAAAAGTTCTGCTATTATATTAGCTGATTCTCTGTCTGTCTTAACAGCTATACAAAATCCAACTATAACTGCTTTATCAGATAATCTTTATATATTCTATATAAAAAAATGTTATTTCAATTAAAAAAAGATAATAAACATGTACAGCTGATATGGATCAAAGCACATATAGGACTTAAACATAATGAACATGTAGATCGTTTAGTTAAAAATGCAGCAGAAGATGGCACCTTATCTATCTATCCACTCACTGTACCAGACGTATTTGCTAATTCTAGGCAAAAACAAAGTTGTTTATGGAAAAAGTCTTGGAATGATTATTGTAAAATATCTAATAACCAATATTCATCAATTCAACAAGAAATTCCGAATTGTTGTTGGTTCAATTCTTATTCCTGCCCACGTATCTACATTACTACTATTGTTAGACTACGCTTTGGACATGCATGTTATCCGGCACACTTATATAAAATAAAAATTCTTGACACAGACCTGTGTCAACACTGTCATATCAAAAGTGATCTGAATCATATTTTCTTTAACTGCATATATTCCCAAGAAACTCAAAACCTTATTAATGGTTTAATAAGAATTGGATTTTTCCCACCCTTCAATATCTGCCATCTTTTAGCTTTAAACAAAATGGAAGCATATAAGGTGCTGATGAAATTCATATACAAATCAAAGGTATGCTTGTGAATGTTTGAACCAGATTTGTTTACCTCTGTTTACACCAACTGTAGTTATTTCTACCTTTACGTGGCCTAGTTTTGTTTGTGATAAATTATAATGTCTTGATGGGCCCCTAGACAAGAAGCGAGTGACCCTGTATATCCTTATTGTATTTTTTTTAGGTAGGTAATTTTGTCTTCTCTTAGGTGTGGATAGGTGTGAGTGAGGTAAATATAATTTTTTTATATATTAATAGTTTGTTCCTCTTGTGAATGGCCGAATGACGAGTGTCAAAGCCAAGAAAAAAAAAGACCATAGTAATTCCATTTACCCGGAAAAGAACACTTCCAGCAATGAAACCCATATCCTTAAACGGGGAAATCATAGAATGGAGATCAGAAGTTAAATATCTAGGGATAACCCTAGACAGTAAGCTTCTGTGGAATAAGCATGTTGAAATAACTGCTAGTAAAGCAATAAGAGCTCTGACGGCGTACAGAAATCTAGCTGGTAAGAGGTGGGGCTGTAACCCAAAAATGCTGCGATGGATGTATGCCATGATTGTGAGACCAGCAATTACGTATGGGGCAATAGTTCAAAGGCTTGCCTGTGTGTGCATCACTGGAGCTATGAGAACGTGTCCCACTAGGGCACTTGAGATCATTACAAATCTCACACCTCTACATCTGGTGATAGAAAAATCTGCACAAGAGGCAATTCTTAGAATATCTAAGGAAGGTTCAGGCAATGAGAGTATTAAAAATCAGGGAGCCTGGTCCTCTCTAACAAAATACATCTTATCAGCGAATATTCCCAGTGGCGAAATGATCAAGAAAGTATCGAAAAGAATTTCACTACGATGCTAAATACGAGGAGAGACTGGGAAAGGGAATACACCACCCAAACTCTCAAAGAAAACACCATTAGATGGCAGTATACGGGTGGTTCAAAAACCACCACTGGAGTATTTGGGCCTGGCACTAGATACTCATTATTATTAGGCTCCTTCCCGAGCGTCTTTCAGGCAGAAATACTTGCGATTGAAAGATGCGTGGAAATGAACATAGAAAGAAACTATCAGAAATGTGACATATCGATCCATTTTGATAGTCAAGCGGCTATCAAAGCATTGAACTAGGAGATGGTACACATTGAAAATAGACCCTTATATGACCATTACTTAGTTTATTGTTATCTATTAATTATACGAGTAATCTCATTTGATTGTAAATAATGCCACTCCATTAGAAAAAAGTCTAATTCAATATTGACAAATTGTTCTGATACAAGAATTCCTTCTAAAAAACATATATTCATTGTAGTCTTAAATTATTTCATAGAATTATATAATAGAAATTATAAAAACCAATATACTACGAAACAAGATAGTATAAATGAACAAAGAAAAATATTAATCCTAACATTACACCACTTGAAAATTCCTATTAACCTCCAAAAACGTCTTATGACTTCTCAATTCATATTTAAAAGCTGAATAGCTACTTACAACCCAGGCAATTTTCATTGTATCCATGAGAAAAAAGTAAATAAGGCCATTTACAAAATTTGACTGAATGTGAAGGACTTCATTTTTAAATTTCCAATATCTTTTAAATCCCGAAAACTTTTTCCAAAATATTAAAATAAATTTTTTACAATAAGAATTACACAATAAGTAGTTGAAACTAGACAATCAACACATATCTAAAATATTTTAAACTTTTACATTCATATCTAAATGATAGAGAATTACGGAAAAGAATAAACAAAAGTATGACCAACAACTCTCCAATTACAGAAGAAGTTCCTTAACCTTCATGGGACGGACATCAAAATTTTACGAAAAGGACTAACTGGGGTCCGAGAAGACCCCATGCGTAAAATTGCAGAAATGCTGTATTTTTCTTTAAATTAAATATATAGAAAATAAGTTTTATTAAAGTTTTACTATTAACCATTTATTAGTCAAAAATCATCACGAAAAAATACAAAATACCCTAATCACTAATACTACTAGCTACATATCATTTTAACATTTTTTACAAACTATCTCCGATTTTGAATGTTCTAGGCACACAAAGTTATTACACCTAATACATATTTTTCTGGATTTTCTGTCTTTTCCTCTTTGACACATATGGCAGCGCCCCCTGGTAATGTTTTGTTGTTCAACTGTATGTTCTGTTGCATCCAGTAGTTCGGGAAAAACGTCTGTCATATGCCGTTATCTATTCGTCTGAATGTATTTATTATTATATCGCCGGAAAACGTTTTTCTTTATGAGTTCTTTTCCTAGTCCCAAAATATACATTTTACGTTTTTCTTTATGAGTTCTTTTCCTAGTCCCAAAATATACATTTTACGTTTATCCAAACTGTTTTTTCGCCAATCCGGGTTTTGCAGTAACCACAATTTATAAGCATTTATTCCTGCGATATCTATAAGATGCGAAAATATTGCCATTGGCCAGCGGTTTGACTTTCTCTGCACTGTATATTCTTTGGCCAACTTATCTGAAGTGTCGACAGCCCCTTTTGTTTTGTTGTAATGAAGAATAATTTCTGGTTTATAGTGCTGTTCTTCTCCAGCTACTTTACTATCAGTATGCTAACTTGAAAGTAAGATGACAGCATGTTTTTGTTTTGGAACATAGGATACTAGCGTTCTTTGATTTCTAAAAGCAAACATACTTGAAAACTCTTTCTTGTACGATGCCGGTAGAAGTTCCCTGGGAATAATGTTTTATTTTTCCGGAGGGTTCCACATAAAGTAATATTTTTTTTCCACAACTTGTCAGCAAGTTCTAAACTTGTAAAAAAGTTATCGGTCGTTATTCCAAATCCGCCTTCCAAACGGTCTGTCAAATCTAGGACAACCCTTTGACCTTGACCCTTTTCCGCTTTGTTACCTTGTTTTCCTAAAAATTAATAGATACATAGGAATATAAGGTTTGCCTATATTGCTTTTCAAATAACTTACCCAAATAAACTTGCATGTTTGCAATATAAGAAGTGGTGCAGTCCACAAGAGCCCATATTGTGATTCCATACTTATCAGGTTTACTCTTCATATAGACTCGGAATGGTGCCTTACCCCTAAATGGTACAAGCTGCTCATCTACACATAGATGGTCGCCAGGATTAAGTGATTTTTTACAATTAGAAGTGAAAATATTGAATATATCTCTTATCGGAGCTGGCTTATCTACTAATTTTCGTTCTTGTCTTGTTTGAAAATTATCAAAGCGTAAAAATGAAGTAATTTATTTGAATCTGTCTCTTGACATTGCAGCAGGAATTATAGGACGACAGTAAGAAATATCTTGACACCAGAGCATATCGATAGCCTCTTTCGATCCGTGAAGTGCGCCAAGAATAAGCAACAGTCCAATATAAGCTTCAATCTCTGTAGAATCAACAGGTACAAAAACTTTAATTTCATTCGGATTTTGTATATTCCATTTATCATAATATGTTTGTGCCTTTCTGTTTGTTTCGATTACTATTATGTTCGGAATATCCGCAGATAGGAAAAGAAGAAAAGCGTCTTTTATACTTGAGATATCAGAACTGTAATTTGTATGGCCTAGAGCATGTCTCCGAATATTAGCTTTTGAACGTCTAACTTTTGTGTTTCCTGGAATTTTTCACCACTCAGTTCCATCTTTAGATTTATATACTGGAATGCCCTGGCTGTTACTAACTGTTGGTTTCTCTGGGTTCGTTTTCTCTATACTTTGATCAACAACTATTACATCATTTCCTTCCTCTACTTCTGTGACAATGTCTTCATCTTCTAAGTCACTCGATGTTTCCTCATTGATAACACTATCAAACTCTGGATCATCACCTTCAAGTATACATGTCAGTAAGCCCCTTGCGATTGTTTGTAAATAAAAACTGACTCATTTTCAAAACGATGTACCCTACTCGCAATATCACAAGAGACTAACCCGAATATTCAAGTCTAAAAATTATATCGCAGTGCGGGGAATCCCCCAATTTGAACTGGTAATTTACATTTTACAATTATATGGGTAAATTCCCTGTGAGTAAACAAACGTTAAATGTATGGGATTCCCCGATTTTACTTACAGTTACCGGGATTATTTTATCGGACGTAAAAGACTGACCGGGGTCTGAAGAGACCCCTGGAATATAAAACTATTTTTTGTTTATACCAGCCAATAAAAACTACTAAATACATCATATTTTATCAAAATAATTCATAAACTGCAGCTAGATGAAAGATCAATGTTTAAAAATTTGCGTTTGCAAAGATACAGCATAAACATACGTCATGGGGTACAAACGGACCCCGGCCAGTCCTATGAAGGTTAAAACATTGTTCTGAATGTCTACTCATATTATTCAAATATGGTTACTAAAATGGCAAATAAAAATGAATACTGCAAGTGCAGTACAAGTGTCCTACATGCTGGAGAAAAAAGCAGCTTTTTCATCTAGTTTTCTCAAACAATATACAAATACTACAATATAGGAATAAAAATGCATACAATTTTTTTTCCATGTCCACTGTAGTTTTTTCAAAAATGAACCTATCTTGTTAAACGATTGTATAGAGAAGGCATAAAAGTGATAAGAAACAATGATTATGTTGTAAAGCTATAGACAAATCTCCAGAATTTCCTTCTAAAGTTTTGAAAATGAAAGACTTAATAGTATTCGGTAAAATTTCTAAACACTTGAGTTTCATATAGATTTACCCAAGGTTACCAAGATCCTTGAGTGACCCTGAAAATTGTGTATAACTTTCATGGGAGATATGTAAAATCACATTACTTTATATTCCCTTTTGAAAATAGAAGAATTATGAAACCTATATGAGTTATTGAAAATAAAGAAAAAAAGTATAAAACAAGGACAGTATTCTATTACTTGAACTATTGTAATTTGATATATTTCAGGTGTGTCATGGTAAGTAAATTTCAATTCATTTATTACTAATATTCTGTGATAAAATGAACCATAAAAATAATTATTTATTACAAATTGTCAAATACCAAACTTCCTGGTATAAATATTCATATTATGTAATGAATTATCTTTTTAGTAATATTTAGTTGTTTACTAGAAATTTGGGTTAGTTTGACTAAAATTTAACTCAATATAAATTTTATATTATGTTTTGCTACAATGTTTGTTTATTCATTCATATTCCTTTATATGATGATTTCCAAATAACAATTAATGTGTAATATTTAAAAACAAATATTTATGTCAATGTATTGAAACATTAGTTGTTTAAAAGAGCAATTCTAATAAGATCTTTTCAATAATAAATTATTACCAACAGTACATAATAAATTTCCCATTTGGTTTTTTGGAGTAATGTGATTTAGTTCTGACACTATCATGAAGCAACACAAAAGACAAATCAATCACATTTTGATTCAAACCACAACTGGCATTGTTGAATCAAGTTTAATCAATATCATTTTGACTGCATTTAGAGAAGAATATGAGAGAATTAGGAAGACCACGGATATTAATTGGTCATGATCAAATTTATAATGTAATTGTTATGGCTCATGCATTTATTACAATTTTTTTATAGTTATACCTATTATAATCATTTGGAAATTGATTAGGTCCCCTTATAATATCGGTGCTCCTGACATACCATTTCCTCGAACAAATAATATAAGATTTTGATTACTACCTCATCATTATTTCTTTTATTTATATGAAGAATTGAAGAAAGAGGAGTAGGAACAGGATGAACAGTTTATCCCCCACTTTCATCTAATATTGCTCATTGAGGTTCTTTAGTAGATTTAGTTATTTTTAGATTACATTTAGCTGTAGTTTCATCATTTTAGGTGCAATTAATTTTATTACTATTGTAATTAACATACGACCTAAAGGTATAAAATAAGATCATATATCTTTATTTGTTTGAGCAGTAACAATTAGAACAATGCTTCTTATATAAGTATTAATTAGGCATGATATATGTCCTTTATTGTATCTTATGTACCATGAGTGCTTCAGTCATTGTTTATAGGCAGACCAATACACACGTTTTCAGAAAATGCAGCCCAACGATATCAATGACCATGACTTGAGCGAAGCTGAACATTCGAAGTCGGGCATTAAAATAGATAATATTCTTACACCTGTTCTATGAATGTCAGAATGACAGCTTGGACTGAAAATAAGAAGAGGGCTGAATAGGCGGAGTAGTCACAAGTGCTATTCAACGCGACAATCGATTACAATAATTTCCTGTCATTTAAAAAACAACATGTTCAACAATACATTTTCGATATCAATCGATCACTCTGATTATAATCGGTCTAAAATTATGATGCTATTGAAAACAATCGTAAATCTGAAGCATGTGATTGGTCGAAAAATTTAAATAAAATACCGTTTGTCTATGGGTTATGTGATGTGAGTGATATTTTGCAATTGTATATTACATTGTTAGTTAACAGAACAGCTTTTATAAAAATAAACGTGGTTAAACTAAATGAACTTGTGAAAAGTGTGGAATACAGGTGAAATGAACCAAAATAATGATGAGGTTATGTCAATATTGATTTATTTGATTTGTAAAATGACATGACAAATGACAAGACAAATGACAATTTTTTTTGGTCGTTCAACAAACATCAATCCGTTCTCGATTTCGATTATAAACAAAATCGGAATCAAGATCAAAGTGTTGAATAGCACTACAGTCACCTGTTAAGGTGACAGTCTAGAATTTTCAAGATTTTTCTATTGTGTTCCACATTGACGTACTAGTATGTTATAGAGTATTCTAGTCCTTTCTATATAAAAATAGAGATCAGTTGTGGCAGAGTAAGTCAGTCAATAGATTGATGTGTTAATAAGCTGAATTGTTAAAAAGTAGTATTGTATTTTGCCAAGTATTGAATAAAGTTGTGAAAGTTATAACAACGTCTATGGATGTGAAACGTCATCCCCTAGAACTGAACAGAATTATTATTACATAAACCCATGAATATACACTTTTACAATTAAAATTAACAATTTTCATACTATATGAATATGGAATTTATAGGTGAATGCAGTTTCCATGCTCAAGTGAAGATTAAACCAAAACATTTGATTTGATATTGCGAATCCTAGACAACACCGCTTCATAAATGTCAGCATGCTTACAGAGTAGGTCGATCAACTGAGACGGCTCTGTATCAGTCATCTAGAGAACTCTGAACAATAAAGAAATCACAATGTGCGCATTCCTGGATATATCTGAGGCCTTTGACAACACAACTCATGTGTCTGTCAAAGAAGCACTAAAAAGGCGAGGGGTAAATGAAACCATTGTGAAATGGATGTATGAGTTGTTGACGACGAGGATAGCTGAGACACATGTGGGGAGTCAAACCACCTCAGTTAAAGCCACTATGACGAACACCTCAAGAGGGAGTGATATCTCCCCTTCTATGGAGCCTCGTAGTATGTGAGTTGCTCTACAGGCTAACGGAGCTTGGCTTTGAATGTATGGGTTATGCTGATGACATAGTTCTAATAGTCAGAGGCAAGTTCGAGAGCACCTTGAGTGATTTATTACAAAAGGGCAGCAGAATCATTGAGCAATGGTGCTTGCCAGTGGGGCTAAACATTAACCCAAACAAGACCATAGTAATTCCATTTACCCGGAAAAGAACACTTCCAGCCATGAAACCCATATCCTTAAACGGAGAAATCATACAATGGAAATCAGAAGTTAAATATCTAGGGATAACCCTAGACAGTAAGCTTCTGTGGAATAAGCATGTTGAAATAACTGCTAGTTAAGCAATAAGAGCTTTGATGGCGTGCAGAAATCTAGCTGATAAGAGTTGGGGCTGTAACCTAAAAATACTGCAATGGATGTACGCCATGATTGTGAGACCAACAATTACGTATGGGGCAATAGTTTGGCATACTAAAGCAAGTCAGCACAGCACAAGGAAGACCCTCGACAAAGTTCAAAGGCTTGCCTGTGTGTGCATCACTCGAGCGTCTTTCAGGCAGAAATACTTGCGATCGAAAGATGCGTGGAAATGAACCTAGAAAGAAACTATCAGAAATGTGACATATCGATCCATTCTGATAGCCAAGCAGCTATCCAAGCATTGAGCTCCCATGTCATTGACTCAAAGTTGGCATGGGAGTGTCGAAGAAAACTTGATGAATTAGGCAAGAATAACAGGGTCTCTTTAGTCTAGGTTCCTGGCCACTCGGGATTCACGGGAAAATAAGAGGCTAAAACACTTGTCAGGAAAGGAACACAAACGCCCTTTATTGGCCCGGAGCCTTTCTGTAATGTAGGAAAATGCTCCTATAAGAAAGAGTTATGAAAGAAAGAGGAAACCGAAAGAGAAACACTCTGGCGGTGCCTTCCCGAGGTGGAACATTCCAAAAAGTTCCTGCGGAACTTTGACACTGCTAGATCCAAAAAATATTTGGATCTCTGTAAAAATAAGCTACATCTCCTCACGGGCTTTCTTATAGGACACTGCCGCCTTAGGAAGCACCTAATGAGAATAGGTCTAGCAGAAATTGACGAGTGTATATTCTGTGGGGAGGAGGATGAAACACCGGATCACCTAGTTCTAGAATGCCTCGCCATTGCAAGAAATGCTTCGGACAAGAAACTTGTAAGAGTGATGATCTAACCTCGTTGAAGCCGTTCCAAATACTACAGTTCATTAGAACCCTGGAACTTGGAAAGCGAGCTGTAGTAGTAGTGAGAACAGCTCTGATAGGGGGGGCATAATAAACCTTAGGTTTCAGTGCATTGTAACCCCATTCAAATCTAATCTAGACAGCACATTCTTCTTACGCTTTCACATTTAGATCTAGCCGCACTAATAGCAGGTGGCAACCGCAACAGGAGACAATTGGTTTACCTCTTTAGAACCTTTCGAACCTTTACAAGAACTAATAAAGAACAAACTACCATTTTACAGCAGTATTGAGAGAAACTAGAAGTAAATTCCTTTAAAATCCATAGCTATTAGACACCTAACAATATAATCATTGATATTTTTACACAAGAAACATTTTTGTTTCTTATATTCCAACCGAAAATAGAAGTGTATGTCTAGTTCTGCAACTCTGCAAAGGGGAATGCAGAAAGCTGCTGTTTTTTCATGTAATTGTAGGACGAGGTTATAACCACTTGATACATTTTACGCAGTATTCAATGTAGCTGCTGTTAATGGCTATATAATGTTAAGCTGTGCTGTCAGTTGTTTGAAGATGAATAGAAGAATTTTCATAAACTGTCTGAACATGTCATTAATTGAATAACAAATGGGGCGACAGCATAATAGACAGGTCTTACAAAGAGAGTTGAGGCCAAGAATGAAGGAATTGCTTAAAATTAATGACGAATTCCAGCCAGCAGAGAAGAACCTCAACCAAAAAAAAAGGATATACAAAGAATGACCTACTACAGTGGGTAGATTCTAGATTCTGTTTTAAATGTAAAAACAGTTTGTGATCAACATTCAAATCAAAGTATTATATGTAATCAATCTAGTGAAAATGACCAAATAATTTAGAAGTTACAATAGATGAGTGAACTGCTCTTATATTTGTTTTCAGTTAGAGGTGCCCAGATATTTTTTTAATAATTAATAAGTTTTCACTATTTTTTCATGGATTTCAAGGATTTTTTTCCTGCACCATCAAATATATCAAGACAGAATTTTTTTCCATTCAAGTCAAAAAATAAGTTTGTCCTCCCCTTTTAACACAAATCTTGTTATTTGTTGAGGATTAAAAACAGTTAAATTTGGAAATGGCTGATAAAACAGAATAGAATTTGAGGAACATTTAAAAAAAAAACCAACAAAGAAATTTGATGAAACCTCTTCAAATTGTTAAATATTGTGTAATAGATGGAATGATTGTAATATGAGATTCTTATATTACCTTACCATTGTCAATATTATAGAGTTTTTATAAGAGATACGGGGGTAACTATTCATGTATTGAGAACTGGCCAGAGGAAATCTGTCGTTACCATATTAGTTGAGAGTTTTGAAAATATATATACTCAGAATATTTTGAGGTATTTTTGGTGTTAAGAGTAAAATGAAATTTCCATATTGACCAAAAACTGAAATTGACTCAGGAAAATTTTCGAACTATCATTTAGTAGGAATTTTTCAAGGTGGTCTAAATCAAGAACAGTGCATCAATCAATTTATTTCAACAGTGAGTGATGAAGTATAATCCAAGGTCACTATATATCTCTGCTACACTGAATTGAAAAGTTAAAGATGGTTGTCCAAAATCGATCATTGTGTTAGAAACAATCAATGTTGTGCAAAAAATTATTGTAGATCTTCATATAACATATTCTGAAATCGACACTGTTTAAGCACTGGTATGACCAGCATACAGAAGCTTTTGAATGAACATTCGGGTGTTCAGAAGCCCTGTATACTTTGGATTCCACATTTGTTGATGCTCAAAACAATGTTCATGTAGATTGGCACCATAAAATTATTAAAAAAATACAACTGTAGTGCATATACAACCTTATATGGAGTCTGGATTTATGCATGACAAAAGCAATAAGATAGCATCACTCCCTCCACACTAGAAGGTTTGTAGTTACTGTAGATTTGTATACAGACAAGAGAGCTATATATTTAGTTTATCATGCAGAAACATGCACCCACTAACACGGAAGTCTTCATGCGTGATTTGTGGCTAAAGGGTGTTGGTAGGTATTTTCGTATTGTCATGGGGCCATTAGTATCTTCAATTTTTTTAAAAATTTTAAACCTGTTTCAAAATGCTTTTCTATGCTATAGAAACATTCTACTACTTCACTTAGTTTAGGCTTATCTGACTTTACTCTGGTTATATATTGAACAATTTGTGTTAATCAAATTAAACAATTTTAACAATCATACACAGAATATATCTTCATCTAAAAATAATTTTGCTACGTGCTTGCTGAATATATTATATACATTTTCAGAAACAGCTAAAGCTTTTAGGTAGTCGTGTACCGATAGTCGTTGAGTGAACACCTGGAGGGTCGCCATGGACAGTCAAGGCGATAATTCAACATACCAAACATCAGAATTAGAAGTCATTAGAAAAAAGTTAGAATCAAAAGGAAAAGCAAAGACAGAAGGGAAAACCCACATATCAAAAGAAAACACACAGATATACCACAATTATCACAAGAACAAATAAATAACATAATTGGAACAAGCTCCCACACTAATGCACAAAAGCAACATCAATTAAATGGTAACAACCCAACAAAAAACCTGTCTCTACAAAAAGTTCAACAAAAGAATCAAGCTACAATTAATACAATTCAAAACAAACCAGGACCACCTACCCAAATATTCCATCAAAATAATTCTGCCAAAATGAGAGAAATTACAAATAGAAACTACAAACGTTTGTACTACATAAAAGCCAATGAGACTCTGACAAGAACAAAACTGGCAGATATCTGAGAAATCACCAAATCAAATGATGTGAGATACTGAAAACCAAAATCGAATTTCTATTAAATCAGATGAAGAAAAACCAAAAACTAATTGGCAATAAACAAATTTTAAATTTTGCAGAAACTCAAACAGCAACAAAACACCAAACACATGTAAGCAACTCATCAATATCATACAGTGTCTGCATAGGTTTGGTAGAACATGAAATAATATATGAAGAGATAAGCGAACAGCTAAAGAAGGTCAGCATAAATCACAGGTACTGCAAGAGAATAATTTCAAAAGCCACACAAAAAGCTACCACACTTATTAGAATTATCTCAGGATGCATCACCTATACTGAAAAACTTTTGAACTAAGGTTTTTTCTACAAACACAGACACTATCCAGTATACCCAACACTCCACCTGCTCCAATTCCACAAACCTGCTCCCGTTGCCTAAAATTTACCCATACTACAGACAAATGCAAGGAACCAATCAAATTCACCAAATGTGGAGGTTCTCATCATGAATCAAAATGTAAAACATACATACCTCCACAATGTTCCAGCTGTGGTGCTGAAGATCATGCGGCATGGTCACTAAAATTCCAGGACAGGCCAACAAAACCAATAGAAGGTATACCCAACAATAAAATCAAACCGTTAAACTAAAAAATCAGCAGAAATTGATACAAAAACAACCAAGTACTCAAAAATACACTCCCATATAACAGTCCATAATGTGATCATAAACACTTATATATGCAAACTTAATAAAGAAAAAAACATACAAAGAGATGAACTGATCACAAAACTAAGAAAATGATTTATCACAGAATACAACATAGATACAGTTGCACACTTTTCTGGTAACAGAGTGTATATAATTATGTTTGATCTCAACGAACCTCAAACGATTTCACCAACACAACCTATCAACAGTGTAAATTATGATCAAGTACTTGTCGAAACTTAAGATTCTCTATGCCAACGTCAACAGCTACATACCAAAAAACTGCTAATAACTGACATAATTCGAAGACATCAAATAAACTGTGCACTCTTTGTAGAAACAAAAACCAATATAGACAGCAACACAAACTATAGAAACTGGGACATGATTAGGAAAATTGGCAATATAGTTAACACAAATACAAGAGGTGGGAGTTTGGTGCAGGTTCATCCCAAGCTGAACATGAGAAGGAGCAATCCTCCTAAAATTAACAACCCGTTAGTGAAGCAACACATTTTTTTATTCCTTTTCTAGAAGACAAACTACACATCATATTGATCTATGTTTACCCAAACGCTAAAATAGAGAAGACAATATTTAATAAAGCAAGCAAGTACAAATCTTCTATAATTATTGGGGATTTCAATGTAAATAAACAAAAATAAAAACAAGGTAAAGGATTTTATGGATAACAGCCCATTTCAAAAGCACAAACCCCCCCTACATTCCACATGATAAACAATAATGATACCACTCCAGACTTGATGCTATTTACAGAACACCTAGAAGACAACATAGAGCAAGTTATTACTCATCTGGACCTGGGCTGTGAACACTCGGCAATAGGAGTTACCATCAACTTAAAAAAGAAAATAGATCTCAGTGATGAATACAGAGTTAATTTAAATAAATGTAACATAGAGGAAGTTAACAAAAAATTAACCAAGCATATTGAGGAGCAGGAAAACACACATGAACAGTCCCGAACAACTGTGGATTACATTAAACAGTTTAGCATACTGCTAGAATCAGCTATTATAAAAAATTCCCCATACGAAAAAATTTACTTTCACAATTTTGAGCTACCACCATTCATTATACAATGAATTAAGAACAAGAGAAAAATGTACAGAGATTACCTAAAAAATCCCAATGTAGATTATAAACGTCACATAACCACCTATAACAAGAATATTCAAACGTTAATAAAGCAGTACAGAGCACACAAATGGATCAACACATGTAATGAAATCAATAGAGTAAGAGGAAAAAACTACTGGCAAAAAATTAAAAGAATGAGTAAATATAAAGCTGACCACATCATACCTGATCTGGAAAAAAATGAAATCCTATTCTCCACTGACCAAGAGAAAGCAGATCTATTTGCTGAACATTTCACAGAGGCATTAACAGAAGATGATGATCCCCAATATGACAATAGGCATTATCATAATATCCTAGCACGGTTCAACACTCACTTTAAAGAAAATATCGGACAAGAAGATAGGACTATTGAGGAAGAAACATACTTTGAAATCATACACAGGGGCAGAAACACAGCTCCAGGATATGATAAAATAACCTGGAGAATATTAAAAAAATTGAACTATAAAGTTCATTTATATATCATAAAGATATATGAATTTTGTTTAAAACCATAGCATTTTCCACACGAATGGAAACACGGGACCTTAATTACGATTCCAAAGTCCAACACATGCCACTCAGAGGTTAAAAATTATCGACCAATAATACTCCTGTCTGTCCTAGCCAAAAAATTTTGAAAATATTATAAAAAACTTATTACAGAGGGAAATCGGAAAATACATACCATCATATCAGTTTGGTTTTAGGGAAAAGTGCTCCACTATACACCCAATAGCAATCCTGACATCAAATATACAAACCTCTAAGCTGCAAGGAGAACACAGTGCTGCTATTTTCCTGGACATTAACAAAGCCTTTGGCAGTGTTTGGCATTGTGGATTGCTGTACAAACTACAACAAATGAAATGCCCGGAATACCTGCTACTAATAATAAAAAATTACCTCAGTGACAACAATACAAATAAAAGTTAACAATAGATTTTCACAAACAATTATACCTCAACAAGGAGTCCCTCAAGGCTCCCCACTTTCTCCTTTGCTCTACGATCTTTACTGTTATGACATATACAACTTCAGGTTAGCACCAGATCACATAAATTTACAAAAATACATATTGCAGTACGCAGATGATACCATTTTAATTAGTCATAATAACAGCATAAAAAAATGAACGAACTGCAAATACTAAAGAAAATAACGGAGAAATGGTTCAACAGGTGGAGAATGAAGCCTAATCCTTTGAAATCTCAATTAATAATCTTTAATCATACACCAACACATAAAACACCATCTGTTTATATTAACAACACCATAATTCCATGTACATTAACTATAAAGTACCTTGGTATGACTATCGACAACAAACTTTTAACTTTAATAAAATCGTAGAGATAGCAAAGAAAAATAAATTAGCTGAGGAAAACACTTTTGAAGCATAACATACAAAAACATGGGCATAAGCAAGAAAACTGCAGCGCACATATACAAAAGTATCTGAAGATCCATACTCGAGTATGGCCATATAATATACCAGACGATAAGAAGATCCGTATGGAAAACACTACAGACAGCAGAGACAACAACCTTAAGAGCCATCACAAAAGTGATACATCCATCAAACCCTCTCCACAATCCTTCAAACAAACTTCTATACCAAACCACAAAGGTACTGCCACTAAAAGGTAGATTGACAACTCCGTCCCAGGCATTCTCCAAGCGGATGCATAATAGAGAAATTATGGATACACCATGCATATAGCAAGAGTACACACTACAGTCGAAACGAAAATATCCTCATAAGACAGTTTGGGAAGTGATAAATAGTTATTAAAGGAAAATGAAAAATGATGAAGTGAAAATTCTATCAATAACTTTTTTTCCTTTCTCTTCAGTTTATACGGTTTATACTCTTTTTTTTACATATACACATACAATGTTACTTTCATTTCTATTAAGTCTATTATACTAAATAATGTAAGTATTACTGGCTGAATGACTTCGGTCGATGGCCATTTGGTTGTACCAATAAATGACGTTTTATTATTATTATTATTCTTGATTTGTGATCTATTTTTAATGAATAGTGTTTTTTTAATGAAATAATTGTTGATAAAGACATATATTCAGCTGAAATGTCAAACTACAAATCAAGAATATTTATCCATGAAAATATATATTTCATTTCAATGAAAACTATCCACTCTACATAAATTTGAAGGCGTCACTTTTATATAAAATGAAAAATACATCAAAAATCATATTTTGCTCATTGGTACTCATTATAGCTACTCCCTACTCCCACCTCCCTATGGTCATTTCTCACATTTTTTTAAATGGAAAATATCCTGAACAGAGCCTGTACAAAGTCTACTCAACCAATTAAACAATGTTTTGAATGAGACAAAAATATAGTGACCAAAAAACTCTTGTTTGACGTTTTTTAAACAAATTGTCAAATAGGTAGCTTAGTTTACCTTAGAATATTAACATTCACAAGTACCTAGTACATATACTGTCAAAATGGTGTATACTTTGCAAGAAAAAATTGAAACTGTAGGTTTTACTAGGAAAATAATAAATCTGCAAGAGCCACAGCTAGACTGTTCAATGCTGCTCATCCCAGAAGAACTTCCACACATAAATACATAACTGAATTAACAACAATTTTTTTAGAAGCAGGGTCAGTTACCAATAAAAATCATCAACCACAACAAGTAGTTAACAACAAGCCATTGGAAGCTGCCATTTTAGGACAACTTACGTTCATATATTTCCAGGGCAGTGGTTGTTTCTCTCAGAAGTGATTTCAGAATGTTTCATGAACACAAATTCTATCACTACAAAACGAAATTAGTCCAAGAGCTATATGAAGACGATTTCAACTGCCACAGCATCTACAGTTTTGTGAATTGATGAGTGAAATGAGTGAACAACTGAATGACAATCCAGATATATTGTACAATATGTGTTTCTCCGATGAATGTTCATTTGCAAAAAATGGTGTAATAAACAGACACAATTGTAGATACTGGGCAGATAATGGCCCACATGTAATGCAGGAGTTTCATACTCTAACTAGAAAAATTTAACTATTGGTGTGTCATTCTAAGGTGATCATATGGAGGGGCCATATTTTCTTGAGCGAAATTTAAATCGTGAGTATTATCTACAATTATTCAGAGAAGCTGTTGATCCCGAAATAACACAAATTTTAGAAAATGATGATAATATGTCAGAAGCTTTGCTGGTGCTTCAACAAGATGGGGCATCTCCACATTACGCTTTCGAGATATGACAGTTTGTAAACTACACATTTCATGGTAGTTGGATAGGAAGACAAGGCACCTGGTTCGCCCGATTTAACCCCCATAGACTTTTTTGTGCGGATATCTGAAAACCAAAATCTTTGTCACTCAGCCAGAATCTATAGATGATTAACGTCAACAAATTGTTCAAGAATGTGAACAAATAAACCCAGAAACGTTTACATAATGTGCAAAAAGTTTTTGAAGCATCATTGAATTATTTTATTAATGAAACCAATGGAAGTCAATTTGAACACCTTAAAAAATACTTTATTACTGTTATGCTAATTTATTAAGAACTAAGTACTATAGCCCTTTTTGTTAATGTAATTTTGGGATTCAAATATCCACTTAGAATTATTGAGGTAGTAGCATAATTTCTTGGCACTATTTGGGAAGATTAATAAGAAATTATTTTTTTTAACACCATATGCATCTTAAAGGAAGTAATTCAAATTTAATTTAAATGGGCACTAAGTATATTTTCTTGCCAAGAAACTGACCCTTCAGAAGTAAAATAATTTGACAAAGTATCTCTTATGTCATAAATATAAAGGTTGGCTACATTTTCACCTAAACGACCAACATATTGAAGATGTATTTGATCGTCTCTCCAACACCCATTTTGTTCACCATCATCAACAAAGTTCGATGAACAATATAAGTTCACCTCATTCATAAAAGAAAGCTCCGTTTGTGCAAAACAACCACAGCTTTGACAATATAGTCAACAAAGTTGGATGAACAATATAAGTTCACCTCATTCATAACAGAAAGCTCCGTTTGTGCAAACCAATCACATCTTTCACAATATTATCAATGTTTTCAAATTTCGCAACAATTGTTGTTTTTAAAATTATACAGCGGGACACTAATACACCAAAACTGTTTTCTATGATTGGCCTAGCTCTGGAAAGATGATAGTTAAAAATTCAAAGCTTATCAGTCAAATTTGTGCCTGGGCAAGGTCTCATTATAAACTTTTTTAATGGAAATGATTTGTCTGCCAGAAAAAAACAGGGTAGTGGAATATTTGTTCCTGTTAAATGTTCTATCTGTTTCTTCGAGCCTTTTGCCAAATATAGTATTTCTAAACACACCACCAATACCACCGTAAGCACCAATGTCCACGAATGTAAATTTATATTTATAATCACATACAGCCAAAAGAACTATGCTAAATGTTTACTTATAATTATAAAAAAACAGCCACTTTCAGCTGGGGCTTGAATGTTTATATGTTTTCCACCAAGGCTGCCTAAACAGTGTGGAAAATATCATGGTACTCAATGAATAAAATATCCCAGAAAGTTTGACATGTTTCATGCATTACATACACGAAAGTTCCATGCTAACACCTTGTGATAGATATCTGAAATAAAGTATTACTTTTCCGCCCAACCTATCTAATATGCGAGAAAAGTATTGGTTTACCCCAAAAAAAGTTGTAAATTTGGAATTTTTTTTTGAGTTATTTTTACGTTTTCCACCAAGAACAACAAGAAAAAACGGTTTTTATAAAAAAAAATCCTGTGTGTATGTCGTCGTCGGCCACTTTTAGTAACATGGTCTTGTTAGCACGATACAGCCTCCAGAGTGCAACAAGTCACCAATTTTATAATTGAATATTGTTCAGGACATATTACAGATGAACCCTATTGATTTTGAGCTAACCAGATCCAGTTACAACGGGTGCTATGGTACTAGATGTACGAAATTTTATAATTTTTGGAGAAATTTAAGTGTGCTAGCACGACAGCCTCTGGAGTGCAACAAGTTACCAATTCTATGATTGAATAAATATCACAGATGAACCCTATTGATTTTCAACTCACCAGAGCCAGTACCACGGGTGCTATGGTACTAGAAGTACGAAATTTTCATCATTTTTGGAGAAATTTAAGTTTGTTAACATGATACAGCCTCCGGAGTGCAGCAAGTCGCAAATTCTATAATTGAGTATTGTCCAGGACATATCACAGACGAATCCTATTGATTTTCAGCTTACCAGAGCCAGTACAACGGGTGCTATGGTACTTGAAGTACGACATTTTTGTAATTTTTGGAGAGATATCAGTTTGTTACCACGTTACAGCCTCCTGAATGTATACAAGTGACCAATTTTATGATTGGATATTGTTCAGAGCGTCTCACAGATGAACTCTATTGATTTTCAGCTCACTAAAGCCAGTACAACGGGTACTATGGTACTTAAAGTACCAATTTTTTGTCATTTTTGGTGAATTTTCATTTTGTTAGCACAATACAGCCTCTGAAGTGTTCGTAAGTGACCAATTTTATGATTGGATATTGTTGAGCGTGTGATATAGATGAACCTTATTGATTTTCAGCTCCCTGGAGACAGTACAACAGGTGCTATGGCAATAGAAGGGCCACATTTTTGGTCATTTTTTGAGAAATTACGGGTTGTTAGCACGATACAGCCTCCGGAGTGTATACAAGTGACCAATATTATAATTGGATATTCTTTAGTGTGCCACAAATGAACCGTATCGATTTTTAGCTCACTAGGGCGAGTACAACGGGTCCTATAATTTCAGATATACTTAGTGATGTGAGTTGATTACCTGACCGTGGTCATGACAAAAATGACCGTCACGTCACATTGGGTGGTCACGGTTATTTTCAAAATTTTATAAGAAAAAATAAGTGACGGTCATTGGCTTAAATGACGTTATAAATGACAGGTCATTTTCATAACTTGAGAACAACGATCCCTCCTTCCCTCTCCCATCACTGCACTATGCTGTAGGGATTCAGTTCAGTTTGTTCGTAGGCACCCACTGGCACAGCTATTAAAATGAAGCCCACAAGTGTCGTGTTTTCCTATTTTGCTATTAAAGTAGACGGTACGCGTAAAATGAAATCGTATGAGTGCAAATTTTGTAAAAAGTCTTATGCTCTACATGCAACGCGAATGGCGAACCATTTAGTGAAATAATGCAAAAAGTGTCCAGATATAATCAAAAAGTTAATTCCAAGTTAAAACCTAAGAAAAGTGATAAATTTAGAAAAACTAAAGAAACGACATCGTCGGCGTTCCAAAGTGACAATACCACATCAACATCAACTGAATGTGAAACAGTAACAGAAGATAGTGCTATCGCTACACCAAGAACAGAATATCAACAATCAAGTTCAAGTTCTTTTATTGGTCAATATATTGACTCTATAACTTCAGAACAAACCGAAACATCTTGGAGAAAATTGCCCAAAGTGATATTTGCTACAGCAACTCCCTTAAGCATAACCAGTAACCCTTACTGGGTGGATTTTTTCAAATACGTAAGGCCTACCATGGAGCTATTCTCCAGATACGTTTTGACAGAAAAGTTACTAGAAGAAGTATATAACGAAGTTGAGATTGATGCGAATAAGAAACTAATCAGTGCATACATGTTCGGGCTTCAGTGTGACTCTTGGACAAACATTAAAAACCAAAGTATTATTAACTTTATTGTAACAACACCACAACCAGATTTTATAAGCCCATTACAACTGATGAAAATCGCCATACGGCAGAATACATAGCAGAACAGGTAGATATAGTTTTGAATAAAATTGGTGTTGAGAAAGTACTTGGATTTTGTTCTGACAATGCTAGAAATATGACGAAGAGTTGGAGTTTATTAGAAGAGAAGTATAAAGAACAGCAACCAATTTGTTTTTATGGCTGTGCTGCGCATACACTGAATTTGATAATAACTGATATAATAAAGCTGAAAACTACGGATACTTTATTAAAACAGGCTACTGCAATTATTAAAACTGTAAAACGAAAATCTGTTCTTTTGGCTGCTTTTACTAGGATGCAAAATCAAAAGACTTTGGTAGAACATTCATCAAAGTGTTCTTTGAAGTTACCTGTTGTTACAAGATGGGCTTCAATTGTGACAAGTTTTGAAAGTTTACAAAAAAATAACAGCATTTTGAAAGCTTTGGCTATTTCCGATGAGTATAAAGACATGTTAGAAAGAGAAAACATATCAAATATTCTGGACGATGACATATTTTGGATGCGAATTACTGGACTTCTGCAACCAGTAAAAATGTGGATAACAAAACTAGAGAGCGACAGTCCGAAAATAAGCGAAGTTGCTGTAGCTTTCTGCGAAATTAACCACTCATTTCAGAACTAATTAAGCTCATCACCGCTTCTTAAATCTGAAGAAAAGGCAGCTGCTTTATTTGTGACTAACAGGAAACTAATGTGTATGAAGCCAATTCACTACGCAGCGCATATCTTAGACGCAAAATATAAGGGAGAGTACCTAAGTGAAGAAGAAAAGTTAGAAGGATTGCAGTATATTCACAAATTGGCTATACATCTGCCAGATGTAGACCAAAACAGAGTTTTAGAAAATATCGCAGACTACAGAGCTGGTACTGGATTTTGGGCGATACCATTTGTGCAGGAATCTGCACGAAATAAAAATATCTCCCCATTAACGTTCTTGAAGGGAATATGTACAGACATGCCTTTGAGACTGATCGCAGAAGCGGTTTTGAGCATGCCAGCCACCTCTGCGGTCACAGAGAGGTCCTTTAGTGCTTATGGAAACATCCTTACTAAAAAAAGAACAGGCTAACAACAAAACATGCTGGCATGCTCACATACGTCCACCAAAATCTCAGGCTGAAGGAAGTCACATGCACACCAGAACCTTCCTGTTTATCACAGTCACAGCCCGTTGAAGATCACCCTAGTACCAGTAGGACTGCAAGCAATTCAGGTATGTGAGCTAAATTGGTAACATCTGAAATAACAAATAAATAAGTAAACAATTTATTTTTCTAATTCTTTAGGTTTGACCTCCGCTGAAGAAGAAGAAATCTCAGTTGCTACTTCGGATACTGAAGAGAACGACTTGTATGAAGAAATGGACCAGGAAATGAACCGGTCGGATGAAGAAAATGATAGTGAAGTGCTTCACGATACTGACAGTAAATTCGATTGATGATGTCGGATGGGAAGTTGACATAATTTTCTCGCTTGTAAAGAATTTAAATTTAATTTTTACGTTTTATACACAAATCATTGTTCAGTCACAGTCTGTTTCATGAAACTTAATAGTTTAGGTACCTACCTATTTGAAGTTTTCAAAGAATATTATTTTAATTTTATATTTTATTACGTTGTTTTTGTTGTTACTTCTTAATAATATACATGCTATAATAAAATAATAATCTATATCTACGTAATGAATAATTATTTATTTATTGTATTTTCAGGTTTTTAGCATGTTGGTGTTCTCTTTATTAATGTAAGATTTTTTTTATTACCTAGTTATTTTGATGTAAGTATACTTATTTTTTATGTGCCTTTTAGAGTAGAACATATAAAAAAGCGATAATTTTTGACGTGACCGAAAATGACCATTAAATGACAGTGACGTCATTTTACATCACTAGATATACTACATTTTTGGTTATTTTTTGAGAAATTTCGGTTTGTTAACACGATACAGCCTCCGAAGTGTATGCAAGTGACAATACTATGATAGAATAATGTTCAGGATGTCTCACAAATGCGGAAAAGTTAGTTTTGATCTTAAAAACCGTTTATTTTTTAATAAGATTCTTTTTAGGTTTTTACAAACAAAATATGCTTACTGTAAAGTAATAACCAGCCGTTCCTCTGACATTATATTGTCTGATTTATATTGCCTTCTTATTCTGGATTTAATTTAGTCTAATAATTTTCCAAATACAGCAGCAGTCCTCTTTGTATATTTAAAAAATTGTTCGGGATTCTTAATTTTCATATCTTTATAATATTGGAAATATCCAGATATTTTGCGAGTCCTATTTGTCGGTCTATTTTAAATCTAGGTGATCTTTGTGACTGCTTCTTTTTTATTTTAGTATTCCATAGGCACACAAAATAAGGTTGAAGGCACCAATAAAATATTCGCATTCATCATTCATTTTGAAAGAGAAAAAAAGACACACATAATGTTGGGTTATGTTTATTTTAATACCTAGCGGCACAGCGCGCAACGACAGTTTATGAATGGTAGAATTCTCTATCTACGGACGGCAAACGGCAACCCCGACGGTGAATGTGGAGCGGAACATCAAGTTTATGAATCGACCTTTTTATGCTAATTTGTAAATAATTAAACTGTCTCTATTAGTAAATTGTAATTATGGGTAGCTCACAAATGATTTATTTTTTTAGTTATTATACATTTTTGGAATCTCCTTTTGTAGGAGAATAAAAAATGTCAAAATTTGGAAAAATAGGAGAGGTGACATATGAGGACAAATATGTCTCCATTTATATGATTTTTGACGTATTACTCAATTTTTTATAAAATTCAGATTTATATAGGGGGATAGTCTTAATTGAAATGCTCTGTATACAGTGAGCACATAAAGTTTGGTCAATTTCGTTAACATCTTGAATTGGTCATTGGGTGAAAAAGCTCATACACGTCAATTTTTATTTTTCAGTTCCATTGTTATACTCATATTTTTGATGAGGTCATCACTGTACGAGTTATGACCACTTATTAGTTTTACCCCATGTCAGCAGACGAGGGTTATCAATTCAGTACAAAATGGCCCGCATCATTGGTAAAACAAATATGACCAAATGGTTACATTGTTACGGGTTAAAAGGAGTAGCTTACCTTAGCATGATGGGTCATGCAATATATAGTAATGCCTCGTGTCCACTAGCAATTAAATTTGCCTAGAGTACTTTCAAAAGTCACTTACAATGCGTGTAAACAGCAGCGCTAGAGGAAGTTTGCTGAAAGTTTACTCTAGGGCCAAGTACTTGCCGACTTGTTAGAGCTTGTAGTGTACACGGCTAATCTAAGCAAATTAGTTTGCACTTTATTATTTCGAGACTGTTTCGAATTATTTGCAGCAAGTTGTGAGATTTTGTGAACTATTTTAAAGTTTTATTTATTTTTTCGAATCTGAATTAAAATTCAGATTTTTTCACAAAAATGGAGGAACGACGTGTTTGGAATAGAGAAGAAACTCTTCTGCTAATTGAAAATTTTGAACTGTACCCAGAAATATGGAATGTGCATTGCAAAGATTTTAAAAATAGAGTAAAAAAACAAGGAGCATTTCAAAAATTAGCAGAACTATTCAACACATCTGAACATGAAATTCAGCGCAAGCTACATAACTTCATAACACAACTGAATCAGGAGTGGAGAAAAATTCAAAAGAAAAAGAGTGGACAGGGGACAAATGAATTGTGTAAAAGCACGTGGGAATTTTTTGATTCTTTAAAATTCATATCAGCTGCAAACGCTCATAGCCCTACAGAAGATAATCTGGTAAGTTTCAAGTTTAATTTTTATTGAAAAGAAAACTTATGTAATGTAATATTTCAAAGTTATATTAATGTGTAATATTCCATAGATTTAAATAATCTATATTGCCCTTGCACTTCACCTTCAGGTGAAGTAAAATAGTCCTTAAACTCTTCTCGAATTGTTTTAGCATTCTGGGAGCAATTGTGAGAGTTTCTGTTATTTAGTAGCAATAAATTTTGTTTTGGAAAACCTTCTTCGCACCACTGGCCATTTATAATACTTCCATATTTTTCTATATCAAACATTCCTACCGGAGCATAATTTGCTTTCGATGAATTTCATATCATTAACAAATTATGAAGGACGCATATTGCCAAAACAATTTTCCTAACTTTTTCGGGGACAAGTTGTATAGGTTTTCTTAAGACTCGAAAACGATTTGCTATAATACCAAATACGTTCTCAATTATCCTTCTTGCTCGTGACAGCCGGTAATTAAATACACGATTTGGCCCTGGCTGGTTTTTGAATGGATATGGCTTAAGCAAGTATGGTTTCATTGCAAATGCGTCGTCTGCTACGACTACAAACGGTGATAAGTTTTCTCTTCCTGGAAGCGGCCGTGGAGCAGGCAAATTCATAGTATTTTCTTCCAAAGCTCTAGACAGAGAACACATATTATATACACCACCATCTGATACTCTACCATCGCAGCCAATATCCACATAAAGTAATCCATATTTTGCATCAGCCAAAGCCATTAAAACTATGCTGTGTGTGCCTTTATAGTTGAAGTAATGGCTCCCACTGCAAGGTGGAGCTTGAATAATGATATGTTTACCGTCTAGGGCTCCCACACAATTTGGAAAATTCCAGATATTCTCAAAATCCTCAACTATTTTTATCCATTCTGCTTGAGTATTCGGAATCTAAAATAAACATCCGAATAAATTTTTTTACAGGCTCAAAGGGAAGACATTTTAGAAGTAGATACGCAAAATGCAACAGTAGATAGGCAAAATGCAACAGAAGATAAGGAAGAAATATTTGAAAAGGAAACACAATGTGACTCTTCTAAAAAAAAAAAAGAGGAACTGTAGAACAACTGAAGACGATGCTATCTTAGCTAAAGCTATAAAGGTGATGGATCGGCCTATAGATAATTTCCAAATATTTGGAGACTATGTTGCATCAGAGCTTCGATCCCTACGTTCCGAGCAGCTTCAGAGAAAGCTAAAAAGAATTATACAAAAAGCCATTTTGGAAATTTCAGAACTGGCTGATGACGAAAAATCTGGGACGTCAACACCTGCTTCTGTACCACTTTTATCTCCTTCTTACGAAACAAGTAGCTCAAATGCGTCACAATTTACTATTCAGTCTCTCAACACAAATCATGAAACTAACACAGGTAAAGTAATAATAGCGAGCCAAATCGTTTAGATTAGATTTTTATTGTTTTCGAATCATTACAGTTTTCATAACAATAGAGTGCTGGTTTAACATTAAAACATGGATAGAAGAGTTCCTAATACTAAATAACCAAATCCAAAAAGGTGATTCGTTTAAAAAATGAATTTGTCTGACGACAAACCATATTTAACAATCTATTGTGTCTCCATGCAAGCACAATGAATACCCCATTTTTTAGTATTTAGTGTTAAGAAACTCATTTAGGCATTTTTTTCATGTAAAACTTGCACTCTATTGTAATGAAAACTGTAATGTTTCAAAAACAATAAACTTCTAATCTAGTCTAATATAATCTAATCTAATAATACCCAAATTGTCGGTATTTCAATCTACTTCTAAATATTCATTTTTTAGGGCCTCTACAATTGCCGCACAACATTCAGGAACAATCCTTGCGATCGTACAAACTGGAATTCGGTATAGATACATGAGAGAATGATGGGAGTCCCCTGAAATATTTAAAATAAATAAAGTTAAAGTTAAGCTTTATAACACTACAAATATTCATTTTGTAAAATATTACATTTGTTCATGACCATAAAAATATTTTTTTTATGTTCAGTACAGGTGTGTTGTTATTCTAATAATATATACCTGTTGCTAAAAAGCGAAGTGTTAAGGACAGACGCTCTTCTGGTAGAATGGCTTCTCGCATTTTGGTATCTTTTTTATATATTTTTTCTTTCACCAAATTCAGCAAAAAATCAAAATCTTCCGCAGACATAAGTAAAAAATTTTTTAACTGCTGAGGATCTTCCGTTCTCAATTCAGAGAGCAGCTTCTCATGTATGCCTAACGTAGATCTTCGCTGAATCCATTTTCTGACCCAAATTTTTCTACGCCTTTTATCATTTTCCTTTCTTTGTTTTTTTAACTGAATATATGTTACAACAACTGCAGCCAGTTGCTGAGACGACATTTTTCTGGGGAAGTGTGTGTACACGTTACTCAAGCAAACGAACTTGCTAGAGTAATTTGCCGCAATAAATTTCAAAACAATTAGACTACAGTGTAGACACGCCAGCAAGTACTTGGTGAAAACACTTTCGCAAGTTACTTGCAAGTGGACACGAGGCTTAAAATATTCAAGTGAAACAAATGAATTTATTATAATACTTCTTTCTTACAATTTCAGAGAATTTGGTTTACAAACTAACTCTTGTATACTATCGAATTTAGTCTTCTTCAACTTTACTTTTTATCACCGAATGTAGCTCTACTATAGGAGAAATATTAAGAATATTAACTTTCAAAAATTGTAAACAAAACGGTTAATTCGCGTCAAAAATCCAAGGTTATATTTCTTCCTTTTCTTCTTGATTTTATTGTCAATTTGGCCTCAACCTTTATAAACAAACGTTTGTTTAAATGATCTTCCAAGGTTAAGAAAGTGGTCTACCAAAGAAAAGGGAAACTTTTTTGGTTTTGTTTCTTCTAGAATAACGTGGCACTTGCTGAAACGCTAATCACATTTTTTGGATTTAATTATAAAATTTGAGAGGTATTTAAGATTTTTTTATGTACTTATGTACCACTGACTAAGTACCATATATGCATCTTGAATATTATCTGAAATTTATTTATTAACTTAAACTTTAGTTAAGTCAAAGCCACTTTAAGGCCACATGTCAACTTAGGTAAGTTTGAAACTAAATGATATATACTTCACTTTATACTTTTCCAACACCGTATGATATGCTAAAGTAAATGTTTGTCTTTTAGGCCTTTTCTTCTTCTGATTTTGCTGTTTTTTTATTTCTGACTTCACTTTTGTTCCCATTTTATTACGTGGGATATTTAGTGACCATTGGATCTACAGTTTACATGTTGGGACAACACCTCTTTCCTGTTCCTCTATACGCCTTTTGGTTAGTGACACTGTGTGAGTCAAATAAGTAAACCTGGATTCCTGACGTGTGACTCGGTTGCTGATAATTTTGATAATAGTAGAGAGTACTCCCCTTATTGGATGACAACAACACATTCCATAAGATAAGTGGTAGATATAGGATCTTCACTTAACCAGTATTATAATAAGATTAGTTTTTTATCTTCTTTTAATTTAAAACATACTTTCATACCTCATCAAGGTATAATCGAGTAATCTAAAAGAAAATAAGATATAAATAACAAATAATGAAGTTCCAAACTTCATAATATGATTTACATAGGTAATTCATACCCAAATAATAGAACTTACTTGTAAGCTGACAGCACAAACTTGTGAATTTCAATCATATATACGTATATATTTTGGAAGGGGCTCTCGAACATTGATAATCTATTATGATTATTTTTGAAGGCATTGAATTGTATTGTCATCATTGTTTTTATAGGACATCTTAATAAAGAGATATATTTGAGAAAGAACCTGCACTGTTTGCTTTCAGAAAGCACTCCGAACCCACTACTATGTTCCTTTTCTAACCACAGGACCAGGGGATGAGGGGATATATTATAATAAAAAGGTTGTCTCTTGCATATGGTTGTAGATATGTAGGTAGATATATAGCACACATGAAAAGTATAATGTTAAGTCATCATTTTGTTTAGTAAGTCACAGTAATAGAGATATGCCTACTTTTGTGAAATTCCTCCCACCACTATATCTCGAAAACGGTACGTCCGATTGAAATGATTAATAGCACGTTGGATAGGTAACACGAAATAGAAAAAGTTTTGTCTGATAATTTTTTTTATAAAAGGAGGGAGCATATCGGAAAGTGCAATAGAAAATTTAAACAAAATTGGTTCAATCAACTTTTTCCTTACAAACGGGTAACTAAGAGTGGTTTGTTGAAACAATTAATAAGAGAACAGAAGTTTTTGATCTAGCGGAAAGAAATAAATTTAGCTCTGTAAAATGAAAAGTAGTGAAAACAAATTAAAATTGGTAAATTTAACATTGAGTAAGTAAATATTATATAACAAAAAGTGATAGAAATAAAAAAAACTTAAAGTTGGTTTATATACAAGGTACTTTTTTTAAATATTTACGCACGTACTGAAATTATTAATTTTATCTCATATATACAGGGTGATTTTTTTAAATATTTCAGATGGTGGTGTAATTATCTTGTACTTGGCAATAATTCATGTAGTATAAGAAATTAAGGTAACTACTATTAGAATCTATAATTTTTTTAATTTCCTTTTTCATATTTTACAATGTAACCATCTAGTATTGATAATTCAAGTAATTGTTGCTAAAAACAAATGGGAAGTTATTACTCCTAAAAATGATTAATTCATCTAAATATTATATTATTATACAATAAAATGTATGTAATACAAGTTATATCATAAATACTTTATATTTACATGTTAAATTGTAATTAAATTATCAATTGTTCAATAAGTAAATCTATTCAAATGCATGCCACAGGGCTTTTCTCAGTGTGACTACGATGTAGTCAACTGTACAGGATTTTTTAAAAATGGGAATACCCTATTTTGATAATACCATTAAAAAGAACACATGTTTTTGTCTACGGATGTCACATTTTTTCTTATGACACATAAGAACATTTCCAGAAATTAATTCGGGAATACAAAAATACATGTTTTTCTAATTTTAGTACCAATGCTAACTATAAATAGTTTTTTAAAATTACTTTTTATCGATTTATATTTTTTAGTACATACGAACAAGTCTTATTAACACTAATTCGACTTCAAAATAATAGTTAGCTATGAAGCAATTGTCATGGCCATTTAAGAGAAAAGCAATGCATTTAGATTTTGATGATGATAGGTGGATATAGGAACCATACACTAGCTGGGGTTTGTAACTAATTTAACAATAAATATTCCGAAAGACCTATTACAGGTTCAGTGATGAGATAATACTAAAATCGACGTCTGAGCTTTTTCCCCAGTGAAATCCAGCTTGTAACGAATTTGTTTCAACCTTTTAATAATCACTGTATATATTTATACAAAATATTTGCAGTCATTTAAATGCTAAAACACAGTGCGATTTTAACAGTCAATTAGTATAGACGTGTTTAAAACAGCTCTCTTATCAACAAATCGTTTTTGTTAAAAATTCCAATTCTATTGAACCGGTCAATCCACCTAGTAAATCAGTTAATCAAATTTATAGTTCAGTGAAAAATGTCTAGTGCAGATCCCCCTGACAAAAGGGGAACTTCAGATTTGTGCAATAATAATGATAATTCAAGGAATGTGCGTTACAATTCAACATACCAAACAGCATTTCAGGAAAGCAAAAACTTAGGAAAGGATAAAGAAACACGCTTGTCTGGTCAGACAGCGACAGGTATTTCAGTACAAGTAGCAAAAAAGTTCAAACTTGATAAACCTAATTTATATTCAATTGATAAAATTTATGTATTTATCGAAAAAATTAATAATGAAAATTTAGGAAATTTACATCCCATGTCAGTTGGACACTTATTACATAAAAAACTAAAAGTTCAAAACATTACCAAAATACAAAAGGTAGGTAGAAATAGAGTAAGAGTAGAGGTTAAAACTACTAAAGACGCTAATATGTTAATAGAAAACGAAAAATTGAAAGAGGAACAATTAAAAGCATTCATACCCAATAATTTAATAGAAAGGAAAGGGGTAATCAAAGAAGTAGATACCACATTCAGTGACGAGTATTTGTTGGAAAATATTGAGTCTCCAAACGCAGTCACCAGTATTCGTAGATTTAAACGAAAAATTGATATTGATGGGGAAGCAGTATATATACCAAGGCAAACAGTTTTAGTGTCATTCGAGGGTAACGTGTTACCCCCATTTGTTATAATTAATAGCGTTGTATGTCCTGTAGAAAAATACATTCAAAAGGTAGTACAGTGTTACAACTGCTTGAGGTATGGCCATGTGGCCAAGCAGTGTAAAAGCACTAACACACTATGCATAAATTGTAGCAAAAAAGAAAGAAAATCATTCATGCAAAGATCCTGAAGACACATTTTGTTTTTATTGTAAATCAAACGATCATAAAACGATACATAAAAAATGTCCCGTATTTGAAAAACAGAAGCAAATAAAACAATTCATGTCAGATAATAATGTAACCTATATAGAAGCAAAAAACTGGTCAGATAATTCATATATTAGTAAAATTAGCAATAATAGGTTCAATGTACTTGATAATACGTCGGAAAGCTTTCCATTACTTCCTAAGACAACAACCCACCAATACAAAACAAATAGGGAAAGTAATACATTTAAAAAAAGTACACCATCAGAACCCTCAACATCACACAGTAAACACACAATCACACAAACCAAAAAACGTAGGATACAATCACCCAACAATGAAATCACACAAGCACCCATGTTTCCCAGATCCTTTGGTCCTAGTAAACCAGTATTCCAATTTAAAAATAATAGTACGAATGAAAATATGGAGATAGAATCCATGCAGTCAAATGAAGAAAATGATACAACATTTATTCAAACGTTCTTCCAAGTTTTCAAAAACATCTTGGAAGACATTAGCTCATTTGAAGAATTACAAAAAGTTGACATTCAATTTGTAACAGATAGGTTATATAAAATGAATCATAATCTGCCAAAAAATAACAATGCTTAATAAAATTAAAATATTACAATGGAACGCGCGCTCGGCGATTGCAAATAAATATAGTTTGATGAAGTGTCTGTCAGAACACGATATTGATATTTGCGTTATATCTGAAACGTGGTTTAAAAAAACAACATCATCAATTTTCCAGGTTATAATCTAATTAGAACTGATAGGGATGACGGATATGGAGGTACAGCAATACTAATAAAGGTAAAAATAAATTTTAAAAAAGTAGATATTAACATTAAAGTAAATACTGACATCAACATATGTGCTGCCGAAATTAATTTTAATAAATATTTACAGTTTAAAATATTATCTGTGTATTGCCCCCCAAAAATTAGCATCAATAACAGCGACTGGAAAAGCATATTTAATATCATATCTAAAGAGAACGGCATAATATGTGGAGATTTTAACGCACACAACAGAACATGGGGTTCATACAAAAATGATCAGAGGGGTATACAACTTCTAGACGTCTTAGAAAATCATGACTTAATATTGGCAAACGATGGAACACCTACTAGATTAAACCGCAACGGGGAAAATTCCGCAGTGGACCTGACACTTAGTACACCTTATCTCATAAACAACATAGAAAGGACACACTGGGTTCAGATCACTTTCCAATACTTATTAACATCAATGTGCCTAAAAATAAGTGTCTACAAACAAAGGAATTAATATGTCCTTCCAATAAATGGAATATAAATAGAGCAGACTGGTCAATATTCAAAAACGAAGCAGAACTGTATTTCTCACAAACACCACCTATTTTTAATGATATTAATGCAAAATATGAATATCTAATACAAGGAATAAACACAGCTGCCCAAGTATCCATACCAACAAACAAACCATTCAAGATAAAGTCAAGAACACTACCACCTTGGTGGGACAGAGAATGTGACATAGCTGTAACAGATAGAAAAAATGCGGTGATTGCCTACAAAATTAACAGCACGTTAGAAAACTTCATTACAGTGCAAAAAATAGCACCAAGCACAAAAAAATTTTTGAAAGAAAAGGCAAGATCCTCATGGAGAGCATACTGCACCAATCTGAATAAAAACACATCAATGTCAGACATTTGGAAACAGGCCAAGAAAATGAAAAGAACTTTCATACAGAAAGAGAACATTCATTTCTCCAGTGAGGATTGGAAAGAAAAGCTACTAGAGAGAATAGCACCGCCATCTACCTTCTACCAAAATAATTTAGAAAATGAGCAGGAACATGAGGAAACAATACCACAAATATTCGAAAATCTGATAAATATCCAAGAACTAGAAAACACAATAAAACAAAGAAAAAACACCGCACCAGGCTTAGACAATATCAGATATCCGATGTTATGCAACCTACCAAATAATGCCAAATCTTTTTTATTGGAAATATATAACAACATACTAAAAATGGGCAAATGCACAATACAAGATTGGGAAAACCTAATTGCAGTTCCAATATTAAAACATCAAAAAGATCCAAATGACCCTGACTCCTACAGAGTCATATCATTATTAGCATGCCTATTGAAAACATTCGAAAGGATATTAAAAAACAGAATAGAATGGTGGTTAGAAGAACACAAAATATTACCAATTCATCAGTACGGATTCAGGAAAGGATATGGCACAATGGATGCGGTGAGCCAACTTGTCACTGATATACAAATTACTTTTGGAGAAAATGGGTATACTGCAGCTACATTCCTGGATGTAAAAGGCGCATACGACTCTGTAGAAATTCCAATACTGAACGGAATGCTGAAACAAAATACGAAATATTCTGTGCGATATTATGACAGACAGAAAAATATTTATAAGACAAAAAGACACATTATTAGGACCAAGACATACATCTAGAGGTTTACCACAGGGCTCCGTTTTAGCACCACTGTTATTCAACATATATACCATCAAAATGCATCAAGCATGCAGGAAGTACACACTTATACAATATGCTGATGACTTTGTAATATATGTCAAGGACAAAAAATATGAAAATTGTATAAATACTCTAAACAAGGCCACCTCAAACATCATAAAAGCTATTGAAGATGTAGGGTTCGATCTATCAACGTCTAAATCAAATGTCACCATATTTTCAAGGCACCGTATCCCAGAAACTCAGAACATTCAGTTGGGGGACCACATGATACCATATAAAAAAGAAATTAAGTACTTAGGAGTAACATTAGATAATAAATTAAATTGGAAACCATATATCGAGGCAATCAAAATAAAATGTAATAAAGCCATTAATTTCCTCAAAATGATCACCAAAACATGGTGGGGCGCAAGTACTGAAATATGCCTGTTATTCTATAAAGCATATATAAGGTCCATTTTAGACTATGGTTCTGTCCTATACGGATCTGCATCAAAACAATCACTGAAACAGCTAGAAGTAATACAGAATAAAGCGTTAAGAATATGCTTAGGAGCGATGTCAACAACACCTGTGGAACCACTAAGGGTGGAAGCACTCGAACCACCATTGGAATTGAGAAGAACATTTCTCGCTGAAAAAATGGTACTTAAGAATAAAGCAAAAAATTCTACACTGATGGCCAAAATATGTGAGTTAAATACATTGGACCTGACGAATTCAGCAGAAGCTGCAGGCATAATGAAGGCGCTAGAACACACAATCCACCAAAAAAAGAAAAATGTATCTATCCTAACGGATTCACTGTCTGTTATCCAATGTTTGAATAATAATGCAGTAGATACCATCACTCACCCACACATTAAGAAAATTCAATCTCTACTACACCAACTTACTAAAGAGAGTGACGTTCAAATAATATGGGTAAAAGCACATTATGGAATTTACGGCAACAAAAAAGCTGATCAGTTAGCCAAAACAAGTGCTGAAAAAGATGAATGTCAACCGAACGAAGTGGCACTACAAGATTGCTTAAATAAATACAAAAGAAAATTTCAAGCAGCATGGAAAGAGAAATGGGACCACTATGTAAAAACAAAGCCTACTAGATACACACTACTGCATAGGGAAATACCAAAACAACAGTGGTATAAAGGAATCAATTATTCACGTAGCGAAATTAGCAGTATAATTCGAATGAAATTTGGACACGCGTCTTACCCAGAGCACTTGAGCAAAATAGGCGTAATCGAATCAAACTTATGCACAGCCTGCAATGTCATAGGAGACCTGGATCATATATTTTTTGAATGCTCGGAATATCGTAATGCCACGAAACAACTGTATAATAACATAATACATGAAAAAATATTCCCTCCCATCAACATGTTACACTTACTGGCGCTGAATAACATCAAAATATTAGACTGTCTAGTAAAATTTCTAAGGATGACTAACATATCGATATAGTTAAGTTATATAGAGCTTGTGACCTTTGTTACCCTAACCCAAATGTTTATACCTTCCATCCGTGGTCTACCTTTGTATGTGTTCAAATAAAGCCCTGAACGACCCCTGGGCGAGAAAACTTGTAACCCTGTGTCAATCCTTTGATCGAAAAGCGGTATTAACTTGAATCGCAGACGACGATAGTTTGATAGGTTGAATTAGGGCTCGCTTAAGTAATAAGATACATATCCACAACACGAAAATCAATAACAAATTCAGTATCGATTCTGATTGGCACTTAATTGAAATTGGATTCAAATATAAACTTCAAATACATCACCATATATACTGTATATATAACCTAACACAAAGTATTTGGCTGCATGGATACCTCCAAACGCCATGAAACAAAAAAAAAATGCTAAAAGAAATAAACCCTAATTCTAAGTAAAATGAAAAAAGAAGCATTTGAAATAGGTGCCACAGCTTAAAGCTTTAAGAACAAGATAGTCAGAGCCAATTATTAGGCATTCAAGCATGTTTTAGTTAGTTGGTTTATTTGGGTTTTCCTGTAGACCTTGAAAAAACAATGTGATAGTTCATTCTAATAGTTAGTATTAATTTTGGTTTTGTTTACTTTGAACAAATTTATTTCGATTATATTGATTAGTGGGGAACTGTTTACAGATTATATCAGTTTCATAAATTAAAAGTTATAACTTAAAGATAAGTTATTTTTAAATTGAGAGCAGGTTTATGTTTAGTTTACTTAAACTTAATTCATCTTTCAAATGTTATAACAGGGTGTCTATTAATGTTTACTAAACTCCATTCCTTTAGCTTGCTAGCAAAAAAGGTTAATCTTCATAAAGTATATCTAAGGATTCCTTTTAATTTTATTAATAAACCGTGTAAACTAAGTAAATCTTTGAGTTTTGAATCTATGTAAGAAAAATGGCATTAGCCACAAGTTTTAATCCAGTGAAATTAAGAAGTGCAGCTTTAACTACTCATGTAAAATTAGTTGTACTAAACATCTCTGATGCTCTTGTGTACAAGCACCCATGGTGTGGTGTACAGTTCGCAGTGTAGTTTTAAAATGAGCCAATATGACAGGAATTGGAAAAACTACCATTTGCAAACTTTTAAAACACAGAAAAAAACGGTTTAATTATGGAACCTGTGAAGAAGCCACCAGGGAAAAAATCTACAGAAATCGACAAGGCAGTTAAACATGTTATTAGGAATAAAGCTAATTCATTTTACCTTAATAAACAAATACCAACAATCGACAAGGTTTTATTAACACTTAATGATGACAAAAATTTACCAATAATAAAGATAACAAAATTATGGAACATTTTACATGAAAAAGTACAAATAGATTATTTGAGACGGAAATATTTGAGGGAAATACATAAATTGAGAACAGATGGAAAATGAATATTCTATTAAGATGAAACCTGGCTGAATGAAGGACACACACACAAAAGTTTAGCAAGACAAATGATTAAAAATCCTAGGCAATCTTTTTTAGAAGTTTTATCAATGGGTTTAAAGACTCCAATTGGGAAAGGTCATCATTTAATAATAACCCATATTATATATATCATAGTTTTGGATAATGCTAGGTTATCATTCAAGGTTAAAAGAACCATTAACCACAGCTAACTGAAAAAAAGTACATAAAACATGGGTTAATTGAAAAGGGAATGAAGATGATCTCAACTAACTATAAACATCCGAGGGATGTGTTAACTCCTTTAAATATGTAGGTATATAGATTTTAAACCTTTATTGATTTTATTGGATTTTTAAAATTTCAGGTGATTTTGGAGGATTTTAAAGAACCATTGGATATTTTAAATTTAAAGGATCTTTGAAGATTTTAATGGATTTAAAAGGGTTTTTGGGAATCTTAAAGGATTTTTGACAATTTTGAAGGATTAAAGATATTTTGAAAGATCCGTTGCTGTTATAATAATATATTAAGATGGATTAGTCGGTTTATAGGTCTAAGCTAATAACTATGCTTTTGTGATTTGATAATTAAATTTTAAAATAAACATAATATAGGTAATGTACTTATATCTACAGTTTACAGTAAAAGTATTGTAAGACTAATGATTTATAGAGTTTTTCCCCAAGCGTTTCTACATAAAAAAATTTCAAAGCTTAAATTTTTATCAATTTTGCATCTTCCAACAGGTTTTTTTTGAAAAAAGGTTCATTGACAGACAATTCTATTGGTCCATAAAACACATATTTTTCTTGTCCTGCCAGATATATTGGTTCAATATTGTTGTTTTAGAAATTTCATTGTAATCTTCTCTTTTAAAGAAACTATGCATCCCAAAAACCAACTATCTTCGTGAAAAACAGCATAATAATGTTTCAAACCAACTCGGTTTAATGTTGCCTCATCTTCAAGTTGGATGGTTTTATCATCAATTTCTTCCACGTCAGAACATGAAGGCAATTCATAGTTACAATATTCAGACTCACTACTGCTTTCCATAGAGATTTTTAAATTTTGTTAGCACTAGATTTAACTTTTGACTTAGTCCTTATTGGATGAATACTGTTTACTTCTTTATTTTTTACGGGATTTTTTATTCCTCTTTACCCTTACGAGGTCGTCACTACTTAACCCTTTGACTGTGCATGAGAGTCATTTCTATTTTGACTGCAGTGTGAATGGAACACATGTGTGACACCAGACGATCTGCATTTCAGAAGGCCAGTGTTTGTCAACATTAGAAATAAGTGCCTGAATTCCGGTGAGCATGTAGTTTAACGTGAATTTATTCTAAAATTTTTCATCGTCACTTAATTTTATTTAAAAAGTAAACACTGTGGATCCTAATGCCCAGGTTCTTCTTGTGCAAAAAATAAAACAGATCGGTTACTGCAAAGTGGTAACTGCTGTTGTCACAGCGAAAGTGTTAATTTTGGGTTCCCTGTGGTTTGCAATAACCAACAAAGTATTTTCCATTGCTAATTTAGTAACTGAATAGTCTCTAATTTGTAGAGTACCTACCTTCAATATTCTTCTCACTGAAATTGTGAGATTTTTTTAGATTTTATAGAATGCTATGGGATTTTGAGTGTTATCATGAAATTTTTATGGATTTTAAAGATTTTTTGGGATCTTAAATGAATCTTAAGAATTTTGGGGATTTTGACCAGTTTGTACACGGGATTATGAGAAGTTAACTGCCCCTGGTACATATCAATAAGTTGAGTAAGTTATTTGATTCATTTTTTAAAAAAAAATTTATTTTATATATAAGTAAAATATATATTTAAATTTTTAAACTTCATTTATCGAGTGCAAAACTGAAATATGGTTGGAATTCGAAGATATGTGTCAAATACCTACAAATATCACCGAATCACACTTTTATATATTTACATTTGAAAAAGTGTTAAACGCTTGTTTAAACGTGGCAAAGATGCTTCACAGAGTACCTCTCATCTACACTATAACATTACTCAATGTTCTGCTCCTGAACATAGCCTCATTTATATTTTATTAATTTTGTTTCAGATTTTCAACAAGATCACCAGTTATGTAGCGTTTCCATGAAACAATGGTAACAACAGTTTGCCAACTTATCGAAGGTTGTTTGTTCCTTGCATTTTTAAGCTTGAAAATAGATGTTCGGAAGTCAACCAATAATGTTTGTGATTAATTTGATCAATTAATGAATCTTTTATCATCAAGGTTTTGAATTATCTATCAGCATGCTGAATTGTTGTATGAAACTGGTTTGAATTCAAAATAATGTCTAATGCCAATGCCAAGTTAATTTTATGAGAAATATAACAAATCCCACAAATTTTAATAGCCAATTTGAAATTTGTCAGATCAAATATGAAATTTCCTATTTATTCTAGGATATCTACTGAGCAAAACAAAATCCCGCCATTTTTCCATATTTTCTTGTTTGTAGACTCTGAATGATTATTGTAGTTTTTTGATAGTTATGTCAAAAGTGTGGACAGTGTTTTATATAACTATACAATTTGAAATTATATATATTAACAGTTTACTGATTTACAAAGTTGATAACAGGGTTGAATCTTTTTAATACATTATGTTAAACTTTTCTATTCAACTTTCTCATGTTATACTTGTGTATCTTATGGAAATTAGATTAAGAAGCATAATCTGAATAAACTTCATAGATTAACTTAAAATGTCATCTATTACCAATTTGCGGTGCTTGTAATTTCAAAAATAATCAAAACGGATATTTATATATGTTATAAGATACAATCAGATCGTGCGTTAGTGCTAAAGTTTGTTTTTTACCCAATAACTTAAAAAATCGAAGTTAGTTATGTGTTATGAAACTGATGCGGGTATTTTATTATAAGAGTATACATTTAAGCGATAATTTTTTTATAAAAAGTAACCGCAAGAATCTCTAAAGTTTCACTTTTAATGGTAACCCCACTTCAGCATCGTCTAGACTTGAGAAATTTGGGCGTCTCCAAAATCTGCCCTTGTGACTATGAGCAAAGTAATACTTATTTTATCAAGTACATTACTCAATTTATCAACATTTAATTATAATGAAAATCAATCGAACCTATATCTTAGAGCGTCTTTGACATTGAAAAGCAAATTACTTATGACAAGCTTAACAGAAAAATTTGTGGATGTATGGAATGCAAACGTCCTTAGAAAAACTGTGTCAAATGCAATCTGTTACTATTTACCAAGAATGTAGTTACTTACTTTGTTTTCACAATAACGATGTTTAATCACACACTTAAATAAGATAAAAACACCATTTTTATCACAAAAGATATTAAAAATAATTAATAAACAATCACGTCTCACGTCACTTAGAGAAATGTCAGCTAAAATTGACATCTGTCAAATTATTCAGGGGTGTCCTTCCGTCCTTCTAAAATAAAATTGTACCATATGGGACTAGCACTCGCAATGCCAAAGATCAACACGAAAGTTGCCGTAATATTTGAAACAATCAGTAATTTTTTTTTATTTATTGATACATCACGTGAGGTTATTTTAGTTAAATCACTACTGTTTGATAATGTTCGTTTATGTTCAATGGTTCAAGGTTATTTAAAGTCTAAAGGTTGGTGTTACTCATTTGTTGTGTAGAAAATTATTTTTAGTAAAATACACTTTTCTACTACTCGTGAATAGATGTCAGTAACGTCACAAATATTCAGTGTGTATTCAAGTATAAATTGTGAGTTATCTGTAGTATAACTTAAAATTAGTTGAAAATGAAAGATTCACACGAGTTTGCAGAATTGAGCCACGAGCTGTAGGCGAGTGGCTTTAGCAAACAAGTGTGAAATCGAATTTTCAACACATGTTGTACACGATATTTTTCCGAGGACCACAAAAAACGAAGAGTTAGTATTTCTTTTTTTAATTAAAGTTTATGGTAAAGTTACTACAATTTTAAAAATAAACTGGTGCTTGAAGTTGGTTGACCATTTTATGTTCTTTACTTGATACGAAGTTTTCAATTGTATGTGTATCAGACTCACACAGAAAATTCAATAATTCTCTCCAATTCGCTCTTTCACTTGCTAATTGTTCAAAAGTCAAACTTAAAATGTAATTTCTGCAAAGCACTCTAATTGCGGGCAAAATAATTAAGCCGTTGTGCGGTAACCATCGACCTGTGTGCATAATAAAAACACACAGGTGTCGGCCAATCAAATTTCTGAATTTTTTTCATCTCAAACGGGTATGTCCTTCCTTCGTCTTCGTGTTGAAATTATTTGCAATTTTAAATTTTCACTTAGGGATAACTGTATGAAATGTGCCATATTTTATAGTGGTCGTCGGAAATACTATATTGTATAACGAGTGTGAAATCGAATTCTCAACATGATATTTTTCCGAGGACCACAAAAAAGCCGAGTTAGTATGTATTTTATTAATTAAAGTTTATGGTAATGTTACTACAATTTTAAAAATAAACTGGTGGTTCAAGACTGTTCTTGTGACCATTTTATGTTCTTTAGTTGATACAAAGTCTTGAATTTTATGCATATCAGATAATTACAGAAAATTCAAAAATTCTCTCTTTCACTTGCTAACAGTTCAAAAGTCAAACTCAAACTCTCAGGTAGACATCGATAATCATCGACCCGTGTGCAAAATAATTACACACATCTATCGGCCAATCAGATTTCTCAGTTTTTTCATTTCACACGGGTACACCCTTCATTTGCAATTTTAAATTTTCACTAAGAGAAAACTGTATGAAATGTGCCATATTTTATAGTGGTCGTCGGAAAAATGTATTTTCAATATAAAGTTGTGAATAAAACCACTATGAAATATGGCCTTTTCATACAGTTTTCTCTTTGTGAAAATTTAAAATTGCAAACGAAGGGCGTACCCGTGTGAAATGAAAAAATTGAGAAATCTGATTGGGCGCCAGCTGTGTGTAATTATTTCGCACACGGGTCGAGATTATCGATGTCTAACTGACATTTTGAGTTTGACTTTTGAACTTTTAGCAAGTGAAAGAGCGAATTGGAGAGAATTATGGAATTTTCTGTAATTGTGAGTCTGATATACATAAAATTCAAAACTTTGTATCAACTAAAGAACATAAAATGGTCAATAACAATCTTGAAGCACCAGTTTATTTTTAAAATTGTAGTAACCTTACCATGAACTTCAATTAAAAAAATAAATACTAATTCTTCATTTTTTGTGGTCTTCGGAAAAATATCGTGTACAACATGTGTTGAAAATTCGATTTCACACTCGTTTACTTAAGCAAATTATGCAAACTGCAAATTCTGAAACTCGTGTGAAATCTTTCATTTTCAACACTTGTTATACAATATACTATTAAGACTGTTTGGTTTGTGGGTTTGTCTAGTAAGACTTGGAGATGTAAGTCTACTTTGTGCGATTAGTATATGCAAATTTGAGGAATGGTAGATCTTTAAGGAATAATTAAAATACCTGAATGTTATATTTCTTTAACCGTATTAGTTTGTGAGATACATGCTGATAAAGGTTGCAGAATAAATACATTTTTTGCATATCTTTTCCCAAGATAGAAAAACACATTTTAAATTTTTTATAGGTTGTAATCTGTTCAAAACACATTAATGATTTTTATGAAAACATTTCAAGATAAGTAGGTTTGAATGATTGAAAGAAATATTCACTGTGCATATAAAATATTTTCTCCACGTCTATGTAATAATATATACATTCTTGTAAGATATTAAATTGAAGAATGGTATAAATTTTACATCCCGTAGATTCCAGGCTGGAATCCACGACCGGCGGCCAATCACGTCCTTCGTATTTTCGTAATCCACGAGCCTTCTATGGGCAGATCGTCAGAACTATATTACCTTGCAAACAGAAAGTCACACGTCGCATAGCAACCGCTAGTTACACAAGTCACAATTTAAAACGTCAAATATTAATTGCTAATATCTGGCATTATAGACCGAAAAAGTGTGACGTCAGAACATGCCCGCTGAGGGAAAACAAATCAATTATTTAACTTATGTCTTGTCCTGACCGTTGTAATATTTTAAAAGTTTATTCGTTTTTTCATTTGTAAAGTGACACTGCAGTGACTATCAAGTAATTATGCCTTATTGCTTCGCTCCTAAACTTCCATCATATACTCTATATCAACGACATATCCACTGTTTAAACTGTCTCCACATTTCTTTAACACTTTAATTTCATTACAAAACTGCTTCGCAATGCTCGACAAATTAACAATAGCGATGTTTAAGCATATTACAAACGTAAAATGAACGTAAATAAATATTTGTTTTCCCTCAGTAACTGTCAACGGCTATGTTTATGACGTCATAGCTTTTTCGGCCTATAAATGCATGTGGAGATATTTCTGCTCTAAGTGACACGGTTGATGGAAAAGCACGTCGGTAGCGGAAGGCTACGTGTATGATTCTATGACAAACAAAATGAATACAAGAACTCAAAATCTAATAAACTCCCTAATTAGTGAACGCAGAAACTATAAATGGAAACTTTTCCTAGAAGATCTTTCTCCGAAAGACAATTGTTTCACTATTAAATAATATAGCAAAGGTGATTGATAAAATAATCCCAAAAAAAATTCAACACTTTGTTGATGAACAAAATATAATTCCACAAGAGCAGTACGGTTTCCGGGGCGGACACAGAACTGTTGCTCAGACCATTAGAGTCTTTAATCATATTAGGGAGGAATTTCATAAAAAATAAATCTGTAATGTTCACCATCGACATTCAGAAAGCCTTCGATACGGTATGGCACGATGGACTATTGTACAAATTAATAACACTTAAAACACCACATTACTTAATAAAAATTATCAATTCATACATATCAAATAGAAAATTTTACTCTTGAGTGAATGATGGCATAGCGGGGCCATTCCCCATACAAGCCGGAGTTCCTCAAGGGTCTGTTCTCTCACCCTTTTCACCCACGATTTACCCACCTCTCCACAAATCCTAACAGCCATGTATGCAGACGACACTTGTTTTGTATCATCTGCATCAACACCGGACATTGCACTTCAAAATATACAAACATACATTAACACACAAATACTTACGTATATGAGAGACAATAAATTGTCTATCAACCCCTCCAAGACAGAGTACATGTTACTCGGGAGGAAAGGAAGGAAGAATGGCTCATTGCAATCGCAGCTATGTGTAGATGGGCAAACAATCACCCCCAGTAGCACGTTAAGGTACCTTGGCTACACAGTGCAGGGCAATACCAACGTCAACGCACACATTACCAAGCAAGTACAAAAAACGAAGATGGCAATGAGCAAATTCTACCCTTTGATATGCAAAAAAAGTTGTCTCTCTATACCCAACAAATTGATGATTTATCGTCAAATCATTAGACCCACATTAACTTACGCCGCTCCAGCTTACTACACCGCCACTAAACATAATTTTCACACACTTCAAGTGGCGCAAAACAAGTGCCTACGCATGGCAATACCCTATAAAACTGAATACCCAAAACTTCCTAAAAACTCGTGGTTACATGAACAAGCAGACATGCCCACTATGAAGGACTTCATAACTAAGATATCAAAAAACTTTTACAATTATTGCTTACCTAAACATCTTGGAGAAACACTCAGAGCCGCCAGTCGCGCAGGAGACACTCGGGATAGTGGGTGTAGGCTTCTGCAGGGTAATCTATTCACATAACAAGTTGTTTACACTCCGACAACCAAATACATCAAATTAGGGGTAACGTAGTTACCCCTAATCAATCAAACATTTCTATCATCAAAACATATACCTAACTAAAAGGAACATCAGTCATGTTGCTGTCTCTCAAAATCTAATCGTTTTGAAACCCTGTTTTTCAGCTGCTTTTCAGGGACAAATAAGTCGAAATTGCAGTGGAGTCATATTCATGAATACGGTACAAAGTAAGTTACACAGCGTAAATAAATGGATAATGCTTAAAAGCAAGGTGCCATATACCCCTCCCAGACAGAAACAAATGTGCCAGGACTGCCAGGACATCGGCATTATATATATATATATATATATATATATATATATATATATATATATATATATATATATATATAAGTTCTGTAAGCAATTTGTAAATTATGTAACCAAAAATTATTGTTAATAAAGACATTTTAAAACAAACAACAAGAACTCTTAATAATATTCAACAAATACTCATACTTTAAATGCAGTCAATTTTGATCAAGAGTCAACACCATCAGTATTACTAATAGCACTAATGTCACGATTCATTTGGGCAGAAGGTAGATTTAAATTATAGGCACCTATTTATTATATATCTATATATAATATCCGTTTTGTTTAGCTGATTTTGATATAATGAGAATATTTAATAGATGATTAGAAAAGGCTGAGTAAAAATAAAAACATTAGAATCTGTTCAATTATTTAGTCAGAGAGCGATTTTTTCTTTGTATAGTCGTGGAGAAAGTATAGTCTTCTACTTGCGTATAATGTCTATTATTCACTCGGATGATTACAAAATTCGCCTGCGGCTCGTGTTGCAATTTTCATCCTCGTGAATAATAGCCGTCATTATACGCTCGTTGAAGAATATATTATTCAATGTAATAAAGTAGATCTACTTTTATTTTAGAAAAATAAAAATGTAGGATGTAAACATTTTGTTTGTTTCCAGTAGCTTTTCGATTGAGGTTTAGATTCCAACATGAGATGAAATTTATTTATTTATTAATGTTCTAACAGGTTTTAGAACCTAATTATAAGGACGTTAGCTATATAATACAAAATATAAAATACAAAATACATAATACCTTATACAAAATACGAAATACAAAGTACAAAATACAAAACTGAAAGAATCAATCCGAATATTTTATACTCCGGTAATTTTTAAATATTTATATATTTCATGCCTAAATTGCGACAACGGGATTAAAAAATTTATTTCCGTCAATTGATATACATTGTTCGCTAGTTTCAACAAGGAATTCAGAGGTGAGGAGGAGATGGAAGATTCTATAGTATTCCAATAGCAATTTTGTATCTTGTTAACCTTTGGGGTACTTTAAAGGGTATTAAAGAGAGTATGGCACTAGAATTTGTGATACTGTTTACCAATTTATACAAGAAGGTCATTGCTAATATATCTGACGTCTAGACTGTAAAGAAATTACATTAAATTCTATATGTAATCTTGTTGACCTCACTGTTACATAGTCCGGCCATTTTCGGTATTTCTTGAAATAAAGATATCTCAGGAATCTATTTTGTACTCTCTCAACAACTTCTAAATGTACTTTTGCTTGCTCGCCCCAAATGAGAGATGCAAACTCTAACTTAGGTCTAACCAAAGCGTTATACAAGACAGATATTGTATTAATATCTGAGAAAAAATACGTTTGCCTCCAAATAAAGCCTAACAAACGATTTGCACTAGCAACAAATTTACTAATATGTGAAGTATATGATAGTTTATTATCATATGTTACACGCAAATCTTAATTTCTTGTAATCTACATAAAGTATCCTTTTCAATTTGGTAATCAAAAATAATACACTCTTTTTTACGAGACACGGACTTAACAGAACATTTACTAATATTGAACTTTAATTGGTTATCAACACTCCATTTATGAGCAATCATCAGCAAATAATAAAAAGTCAGAAAAATTAACACATTGTGACAAATCATTCACAAACAAAACAAACAGTAATGGTCCTAAGTTAAAACCCTGAGGAACTCCCGAATTAGCGTGATATTTTCCAGAAGTATTCCCTAGATGTTTCACAATAAAGTACCTATCTTGTACATAACTTTTAGGTAACCTTAATAAATTAGAAGACAATCCGTAGTTATTAAGTTTTTTTAACAATATGTCGTGGTTTACTTTATCAAACGCTTTCTGGAAGTCCGTGTCAATGACATCTAACTGCTGCTGTTCTTTAAAAACCTGATTGGCAGCTTCTGTAAAAAGTAACAGATTAGTACTAATAGATCGGCCCACCATAAATCCGTGTTGTTCGTCAACTATAATATGTTTTACATGATTATAAATATAGAAATGCAATATTTGTTCGAAAAGTTTAGCAGTAACACACATTAACGAAACTCCCCTATAATTCTCAATGTCACTCTTACTACCCGATTTGTGGATAGGTGTGCAAGTAGCGGGTTTCCAAATAGTCGAATAAGTAGAGGTAATGATGATTCTATTAAAAATATGTAACAAATGGGCCCTCATCCACTTATGACAACCCTTGAGTATATACGGGGGCATTCCATCAACACCCGCAGCTCTTTTTGGTTTTAATTTTTTGGTAGCCATATTATAGTCTTCCACCGTTACATTAAATATTTGTAAGATGTCATGAATGCTAAACGTACAGGAACTCTCATCTTCATTATACTTAGAATTTACATGTGCATACACACTTGCAAAATATTCCGCAAATTTCTCAGCAGTTTCTCCTTCAGGAATTTTGTTACCATTATAATTAAATTTTGTTATTTGAACCCCACTACATTTATTTTTGTTAACATGTGACCAAAAAGTATGAATATCTCCATTAGTTTTTTCTTGAATTTGATATAAGAATTTCCTATGTTGAGTATCTATAAGAGATTTTAGTTTCCTTCGGCACTCCAAAAATGTATCATAATGTAATGTTTTTGTTATTTATTTAAACAATAAACGGGTGGGATAAATTTTAAACACACGGTAGGTTCACTTACTTAATTTATTTAAACACTAAACTAATCACTAACACTTAATTTATATATACTCAGTATATTCACTTAAACTAATTTATATAATCACTTAATTTATATTCACTTATTTACTGTTTATCTCACGATGTCAAATTATAAACTAACTAACTCTTCCTGATCAGTCCCTTATATATTAAAGCCTTTTTTACTAGTAAATTCCGGACTGCGGCTTACACACACAAAAACAATTGTTTCTGGCCTTTTCTAGATAAGTCTGGTCACAAAAACAATGTTTAGATAATATAGTCGTAAACAGTTATAAAAAACAGTGCGTATTCGCCATAATTTTAACTTTGATACCTGGCTTAGACAGGGTCGGATTTAGGGACTATACCAGTGTGCTGTTTTGTAACAATAATAATATTAAGAAGTATCTTTTAGCTTTCGAAAATTATTTTTCAGTTTTAACTTTTTTATTTCTGGCGTATACCATTCAGGATACTTATTATAATCTGTATATGTATTATATTTTGGGACAACTACTTCAAAAATTGTATTAATTATTTCATAAAAAATTCTAAGTGCGATGTTGACATCACTTTCTTCAATAACTTCATCCCAGCATGCGTCCCTTATCATTTCAGACATTAAAAGGAAATTTGCTTTTTTAAAATTATATTTATATTCTGTCAATTTATTCATTGCTTTAGAGTTGGCTTCAGTTAATTAGTATGTGTTGCGATTTGGCGGGCAGTATATATCACGAAAACAAATTAACAAAAACTTTCTCCTTCAATATGTGAATTTTCGGAAACCAGGAGGCACTTAACAATTTAACTAGTTCTAAAAATTTATTCTTCATAAAAATATTTAAAATCATGTAACAATCACCTCAAATAATTGATGCTGTTCCACAATCCATCCATGGCTCTACAACCCGGGGTGGGTCTTGGCCGCCTCAACAATTCTCCTCCATTCATGTCGATCCTGAGTACTTTCTTCCCAATTAAGGACTCCCAAAGTTTGCAGGTCCTTGTGTATATTATCACGCCATCGAAGTTTTGGGCGCCCAAGTGGTCTTTTGTTGTTAGGGGCTTCTTCCCAGACCATTTTAATTAGCCTTGAGTCATTACTCCTCTGGACATGTCCCAGCCATCTTAATCTGTTGGATTTAATTTCTTGTACTATACTTGGGCTATTATATAGTTCATATACCTCATTGTTCGTGCGCCTCCTATACCGCACTGTTTGTTGATCCCAGACTCCTCCGTATACTTTCCTAAGGATCTTTCTTTCGAAACGATTGAGTAGTAGCGTGTCTTGTACCGTCATGGTCCATGTTTCGCTGCCGTATGTTACAACTGGTCTTATAATAGTTTTATATATGTTTATTTTTGTTTGCCTTGTCAGAGTCCTTGATCTTAATAATTGTTGGGTTGCATAATAGCATTTATTTCCTTGAAGTATACGCTGTTTAATTTCTACTTTAACGTTATTATCTGATGCTATTAGAGCTCCTAGATATTGAAAAGTATGTACATGTTCGAAGTTGTATTCGTCCATAGTAACATTTTGACGTATTCGATCTCGTCCTACGTTTCGTGTCATATGCATATACTTAGTTTTTTCCTCATTGACTTTCAGTCCCATTTTCTTTGCCTCTTTTTCTAGTTTTATAAAGGCTTCCTTCACGTTAACTGCACTTCTTCCTACAACATCTAGATCATCTGCATAAGCTAGAATCAGGCAGGGTCCATTATGGCCGAATATGTTCGTAGTTAGTTCGGTTCGTCTTACTACCTTCTCCAAGGCTATGTTAAATAGAGCCGGCGACAGTGCATCCCCTTGTTTAAGTCCAGTTGTTATTTCAAAGGTTTAGCTGTAGTGACCTTCTATTTTAATTGAACTGTATGATCCTTCAACACATACTTTTATCATTCTTATAAGTTTGCCGGGTATTCCAAGTTCTTCTAGTGCTGTCCATAAGCTTGCTCCGATGATGCTATCATACGCTTGTTTAAAGTCTACGAATAAATTGTGTAGGTCTCTATTAAATTCCCAGCATTTTTCTAACAGTTGTCTTAACGTAAAAAGTTGGTCTGTTGTTGACCGTTTCCTTCTGAATCCACTTTGGTATTTCCCAACTATTTCTTCTGAGTACGGTGTTATTCGCTTTTTAATTATATTAGACAACACTTTATATGATGTGTTAAGGAGTGTGATACCTCGGTAGTTGTTGCATGCCAATCTGTTTCCCTTCTTATGTATTGGTATAATAACTCCTTCCTTCCATTCGTCTGGCATCGATTCCTGTTCCCATATTTTTTGTATTAGCTGATGTATAGTCTCCACTATTCTATGTCCACCTTCCTTTAGGCATTCCGCGGGAATGCCATCTCTTCCTGCTGCTTTATTATTTTTTAGTTGTTTTATTGCTTGAGTTGTTTCTTCAATGGATGGTGGATCAACCCAAACTTCAGCCCTATGTCGCTTATCCTCTTCTTGGTATGTCGGGTCTTCTATATTAAGTAATTTGTTAAAGTATTCTCTCCAGGTGTCGAGGATCTCTTGTTTACTAGTCATAAGTTCACCTTCCACAATGGTTGACGTAAATATTTTACCTCACACTGAGGCTAAATGGCTTTGGGACAACAGAACCTTCGATTATGGGAATTGTAGGTAAGGTTACATCTCATATTCTGTTACAATGACAAAACTTATCTCTATTGTCAATGGGCAATTTACCCGACGTCGAGATTTAAAAAGAACAAGGTTATCTTTTACGACATTCGGATCTGAATTACAAATGTTTTTTTTTCGGTAAATCACTGCCGCAAAATGAACAACTTAAAGTCTTTTTGCCTTATAATAAAAAGGCGAATTCTTGAGCAAAAATCAGTATTGAAATATCTCTCGTCCGAGAAAACAGGGGTGAAAAGTTTCTTCTGCAAAACGGTCGCACTTGAGAGTGTAACAAGCATCTTCGAACGACTCAGGCGAGTTAACCTCTCCGGTAAGAATAAAACTCTAAACTAATCAACTCTAACTAAACTTAATACTAAATCGGGAAAATTACGATTTTACCTAAAAGTATGAAAATGTCTATCGCATTACGACGCGAAATACAACAGTGCTAACTAGAAGTGTTTTAGTTCAATAATAATCGGAGAGAAATACATATTTATCATATGTGCATCTAATATCTGTGAACAACTGTAACTAATTATCTAATCAACTCGCCGCATCATTTGTTGTATCTCCCTTAATATCTGTTTTTTGCAAGATTTTATTTACATTTGTTAATATTGTCGTACTTAAGTGTTTTTAATTAAACATTACTTAAAATTACGACTGGTCCTTCTTTCCAAAGAACTAATCGAAGTAAAACAACAAAACCTTTGGTGTATCAGTGAACGACAAACATATCGGCCCACTCCAAGAATCTAGTTTATCTACACCATAAGATGGTCCTACAGAGCCAGACCTAAACCCATGCAACTCTAAACTCAACATTACCTCATACACGTAGATTAATGTGAACTCTCTCGCTAAACAAAGTGCAGAAAATAGTGATAAGGACAGACCAACAAGTGTGCCTTCAGAAAAATCGATCGAATCATCTACAAACTTACACCTGTAAGCAGGATTGGAAAAGGTCAGTTTATTCCAATTTTATTGTACAGCAGCGGCCAAAAAAATAGGACAGTTGTTGTTGCCTAGTGTGAATGTGACTTTTCCGGGAAGAATGGGATAGTTTTGTCGTATATTTAAATGATAATAACACTAAAGTGTAAATAATATTATTAAATATCAAAGGCTACTAAATAATTTTTAATTTTTAATAAAAAACAAATAATATTTAGTAATCTCGCCATTATGCTCCATGGCTTCTCTTAATCTTCTGGTCATCGATCTATATAATGTGGAACAATATTCTTCAGTTCCTTCCTCCCAAGCATTATTTATAACTTCCAACAAACTTTCAACGTTTCTAGGTCTTACTTTTGCCTTTCGAATTTCTCGTACTAACGTTGGCCAAACATTTTCTACTGGATTCAAGTCTGGGCTTTTACTGCACCAGTTATGAACAATAATATTACGTGCCCGAAACCGTTCGGTCACTACACCAGAGTTATGCACTGCACCGTTATCTTGTTGGAAGATAAAATCATTGTTAGGGAAAATAATCTCAACAGAAGGAAGTATAACATTTTCTAAAATGTCCGCACGTCCGCATATTTACCGAAAAACGACCAATTTTATTTGTGAAATTGACGCAATTCTCTTCAAACCGTGTAGTGGGCGATAGACACGAATATTGCCGCTATTTGACGATTGAAAAACCTTTTCATCCGTAAAAATAACACGATTCCAAAATTGTTCGTCATTACATAAGCAATATGCTCTAAAGCAAACCCCATTCTTGCTTCTTTGTGACTATTGTTTAATAATAGTTTCCTTGCTGCTGCATGGTATTTCAATTCAGACTGTGCTACTCTGCGACGGCCCGTACGACAGGATGCTGGAACAGCTTGAACTACTGTTTCAAATGGATTTGCTCTTAAATAATTAATCAAAGCAGCATGATGTTCAGCAGTTGACTTTCTCGGACGTCCTGAGCCTGGAGTTCTATTAATTCTTCCATCATTTCGCCATCTTCTTAAAATACTTGAAACTGAATTCTTGCTTACATTGTAAAATGCCGGAGTTTGTTTCACTGACCACCCATCGTCTATTTTTGCGATTATTCCACCTTTCGTCACTGAATTTATATGCGACATAATTTTATTACTTTCGAATTTGGAATTGTCTGACAGATGTCAAATGTTCAATTTTGCAATATGACATATTCGTAAGACAAATTCAAGCAGCTAGAATTAGACAAAAATCTGCTATAAGAGTTTTCTCATTTTTTATTGGCCGCAACTGTACATCACTATCTCACTGAAGGAAAATTGAAAAAAGACATTTATTTTGGAACCCTTTAAATTTCTTAAAATATCTCATATCCTATACCCTTTTATGTAAAATCGAATATTTAGTAAAATCGCAGTAGCTCGTATAAAACATTATCTCAAACGTTCGCAGCATATGATAAAAAATATCAGTCGCATTTTTGCTCTAGTTACAAACTTAAACTAAAAATCTCAACAATGGATTTATAAACTTTAATCAAAGAACTCGAATCAATCAAAAGTAAAATCACTACAATAAATATCTAATTAGAAGCAAAATTAATTCGACAAAAAGAACTAATCAAAAACTTTAATAACCAGTATGAACTCACACAAAATGAAATAGAAATCTACCCACCTAAGAAGAATGATAAAGAAATTCTAGATCAGGAAGATAGGAACAAAATAGAAACTGATTATTGTAAAACCAGGAGTCAATTAGTTAGAGCGATTAAAAAATTAACTATAGCTGACAGTAACCGTAAAGGCGGATTCCCATCTAAGCAGCATCGAGCGGCGCGGCGCAGAGCAGAGCAGCGCAGCACGAAGCAGTGTTTTCTGGCACCAATTCCCACCTAAGCAGCACGAGACAGTATACACAGTACAGCGCAGCACAGAATTTTCAGTTTTTGTTATTTTGTTCTGGTCGTCAAGATGTCTTCATCTTCATCAGACGATTTTATGTTTCTTGCAGTTGCTGTATGTCATGAATTGAAAAAGAAAAAGAAAACTAAACGAAAATATTGGGTCCATGACATATTTCGTGCAAGATTGAATGAGGGTGAATTCCATACACTTTTCGCGCGTCTCCAGCAAGATGAACAGAAGTTCTATAAGTACTATCGAATGTCCCCACAAAAATTTAATGAACTATTCGATCTTTTGCGCATTCCTTTAACGAAACAAAATACTAAATTTCGGCAGAGCATCAGTCCACAAGAGAGGCTAACTGTTTTTCTAAGGTAAGCAAATGATTGATTTAATTAGTCCAAATATTTATTTTTAATTGATATGAAAACACAATTTTTTATTTAACGCAACAAAATAAACTGATTTTATGTTTGATAATATGATTGTAAAAATAAACACCAGTGAACAAAACAGTCCTAAGGAAACACATAGAAAAAATAAACTAAAACACATATCTCTTCACAAAAAAATGGGCAAGATTAGTGAAGTGTCTATGAGTGAGGTAATTGAGTTGCGAATTGTGAATAGTATGTCGAAGTTTCCCCGAAGAATGTAGACGATTCATCTTGTACAGAGCTTTGTTGTTGCATTGGCGGTCGAGTTTGTACAGATGGTGGATTCTGCATAGGTGACTGTATTTGCATTGGTGGCTGAAGTGGAAATGTCTCATGAATTTGGGAGGGTGTCTGAGTGTGACCCAGAATTTGACACTCACTAGAAGTTTGTGTTATCAAAGAGGAGGACTTTGAAAACATTTGCAATTCGTATGAATTTACTATTTGAAATACTTTACTTTTCACGGTAGCTTGCCATAGTGGGGGAAATGTAGCCGTTGTTTTGCCCATATTAATAAAAAAATCTATTAGTGGGCTATTTTCATTTCCTGATGGTTTTACAAGATCTTTGGTCTGCTTTTCTAAACGACTACGTTTTTTGTCATCAACATATTCTTTTAATATTTCCGGTATTGACTCATCATTTCTGACTGCAGCTTTCAATGTCTTACAACGCTGGACACTTTTGACATTTGTAACACGAGATGATGGTCTTGATGGAGTCTCTACGCTTGAAGAACAAGATGGTGTGTTTGGCTGTGACACAAAAGACGGAATATCTAAACTATTTTCGGCATCATAATCTTCACACAATATGTCTCCTCTTTGGCTTTGTGTATTATTTTCTACTCGAGTATCAACTTCATCGTCGTCACTAATATCTTCTTGCTGTATTTGGCTAACATTTGAATGAGTTCTAAAATAAATAAATCACTGGTTAATAAGTTCATAATGATAGCATATGAAAATATTTTCATACTCTCTGCCTTTAATATGAAGCTGAAGAAAAGCCATGGCATCCCAGTATTTCCATTTCTTGTTGCCTTTAGCAGCTTGTCCACTTTTTGTTTGGTTGTTTTTTGCTGCTCTCTGAAAAGCGTCTCTTAAAGTTTTCCATCTCTGCTTACAAACCTCGGCTACAAAAAATGTGTAATAGTATTTAACCAGTTGTAAAAAAATATATTTTTATATAGAATACATTATTAAGTATGGTGTTCTTTTTCAGGTTTTTGGCAACAGGGGTAGACTACCAGACACTTTCTTTTAACTTTAGAATAGGACACTCCACAATACACAAGATTATAAATCATACCGCCAATGTTATTTGGGAGACTCTAGGACATATTGTAATGCCACAACCCACAACAGAGTTACTTCGGTATTGTGCAAACAAATTTGAAAGTACTTGGAATTTTCCTAATTGTGTGGCTGCGATAGATGGCAAGCATGTTACTATACAAGCACCTCCCAGAAGTGGATCCTTGTATTTCAACTATTGGAAATCATTCTCAGTAGTGTTATTGGCGATGGTAGACGCAGAATACAGGTTCATTGCCGTGGATGTTGGAGCATACGGTAAAAATAGCGATGGTGGGATATTTACTGCTTCGAATATGGGAAAAAGTCTTAAAAATGGAACATTTGGAATGCCTAAGGATCGACCAGTTACTGTAAATGGCGAACCTTTACCACATGTAATAGTGGGAGACGAAGCGTTCCCTTGTAAAACTTATTTAATGAGACCTTACTCAGGACGCGGATTGTCACAAGATAAAAGAATTTTCAATTATCGTCTCTCCAGAGCTCGTAGAGTCTCCGAAAATGCCTTTGGGATTCTTTGTCAAAAGTTTAGAATATTCTTAAATAAAATACAGATTCACCCAAAAAATGCAGATAAAATAATTTTATCTAGTCTTTGTTTGCATAACTTTCTTAGAAATGACAATGTCTTCTTGACCGTACTAGAGCAAGAGAGAACAGACAATGAAGCACCAGTTTTTACAAGTATATCGAACATTGGTGGAAAATGCTCCAATGAAGCACTCAAAATACGAGATGCATTTAAGGGATATTTTAACTCTGATTCAGGGGCAGTTTCTTGGCAAGAAGATGCAATTAATATAGGAAATACTTAAACTAACTGTAAAGTTATTTTATAATTGTATGGTAATAAATAAAGTAAATTACCCGTTACTTATTAGTTTTCAAAATAGTGCCTGTAAATGTCATTACTAATTATATCTTAACTAGGACCCATCGTAACTATGAGTACATTGTATTAAATGGATAGTAACAGCAATAACAATTTATTATAAATTAAATAATTAATATAAATACAATAAATTAACACTTACCCTTTTCATTAAGTTTGTTACCAATTTCAGTCCAAATTATTTCTCTCCTATGTTGGTTACTATAATTTTTATGAGCCATGTCATATAGCTCACTATATTCAGCTACAAGAACGATAAGTTTATCAATTTTTTCTCCGTCCATAGTTAACAATCACTTCAAAACAAACAAGTTGGAACAACTTGCTGCCTGCGCGCGAATCTTCCAATTCCCACTTGTCCGTCAACAAGCAGAGCGGCGAGTTTACGAGCGACATTCTGCATGCCAATGCTTCGCGGGAAATTAAAATTTTGCTGCGCCGCGCTGATCTGTTCGGCGCTGCAACGCTCTGCTTAGGTGGAAACGACCCCATTGAATTATACGTATCCAATTGTAAGCAGCATTTTGCTGCTCTGCTCTGCTCTGCGCCGCGCCGCTCGATGCTGCTTAGATGGGAATCCGTCTTAATGAATCAGCTAGGAAAACAATAGTAGAGTCAAATTATAACTCAGGTACTAGATTACCTGAAATAATAATAAACAAGTTTTCCGGGAATCACACTGAATGGACAAGTCTTTATAACATGTTCAAAGCTTCTGTCCTCGAAAATCTACAATTAAAATAAGATGCTGAGAAATTTTATTATTTAAAAAGTTATCTTGAAAGTGATGCCTTACGTGTTGTAGATGTATTAGTGATAGAAAATTGCATGTAGCTATAAAACCTATGAAAACAAAACAAGAATATTGTACATATTATTTTTTCTACAACTACTATGCAAAACACGCTTTTCTACACAAATTTTTATGCGCAAAGCAAGCCTTTGCTTAATTAGTTTGATATCCGTTAGAAAGTAATAATGTAGAGTGTGGGAAAAGTACACGTTATGGTACTTTTTCTACTCCCGTATTATAATACGCGAATTAAATACCTGCTACCCATTTATTAATATTGTTCATTTTAACACGGATTTTCATTTCGATACAGATTTTGGCCAATGAAAATACGCACTTTTCATTATGAAACGAATTTTCGGCCAATAGAAACAAGTACTTGGGGATAATCAAGTGGTCTATGTTTCTACATACATATTTGACATTTCACAACGCGTCAAAAGTAGATAACTATAAACATGTCGAGTAGTGAAGAATTATCTTGTACACCACCAGACATTTCTGATAAAGCTAAAAGTGTCTGTGAAAATTTAGTTCCAACTAAATAAAAAAAAATCTATGACAATGATTTAATTTGTATATGCATAATGTGCGTAGTTTTTCATACAAGTCTTCGTAGCTTAGTTGGTAACGCTTACGGTCGTGGCGCATGAGTGTGTTGCAAATCGTGGTTCATATCCTGGGCGGTTTGAAATGTTTTTTTAGAATATAATGTATTTTCTTGAAAGAAAAACTAATTGCATTGTTTGTATATTTCTCTTTATCAAAGTGGAATCATTGCAATTAAATAATGTTATTTTTTACAGGTTGCCTTAATTATGGGAATTATGGGAGCTTGTTTGAAATTAATTCTTGTTTTCATTTTATTATTTATCGGACGTAGAAAAAATAGTGTATGCAACTCTCATGTAATGGTTATTAATACACTCGCATAAACCATACGAAACTCGCCTTCGGCTCGTTTCGTATCCCGGTTAATGCTCGTGTATTAATAACCTTCATTACATGATCGTTGCATAATATATTTCCGCACGGAAATGTCGATGTCAAATTTTTTTGACAATACTTTATAGTGGATTTTTGGGTGTTCAAATTTTGAATTTAAACTAAAAATTTTGTAAGTAAACTATTTTTTAGATTATGTATTTCAGTTTATTGATTATAGATTATAAACAAATTCATTTATTACCCATTATTTTAGGAACTATGAACCGAGATCATAATTTATCTTTCGAGTTGTCGAATTCCGATATTGAGAATACTCCTCCAGATATTATCGAAAAGGCTCAAAATACAATCGAAAATTTGTTACCTGGAGTTTCAAAAAACAAATATCTAAAACAATACAGCAAATTTATGAACTGGAGGGAAATAAACAATATTAAATCATTCTCAGAAAATGTTTTGTTAGCTTATTTTCAAGAAATTTCTGCAAACTTTAAACCGTCTACACTATATGTATATTCAATGATAAGGAGCCTCATAAGTATCAAACATAACATAGATATTTCAAAGTATACAAAACTTCGAGCATATTTAAAAAAGGAAAACGAAAAAAGCTGTGACAAAAAAAATCCCTTACATTGACATCTGCTGAAATCCATAAATTTTTTGAAGAAGCGCCAGACAATATCTATCTACTCGTCAGAGTAAGTCATAATTTAAAGATTATATTTAGTTATTCAATCTATTATTATTTAGTAACCAATGTACTTCATAATATAGAAAAATCGAAATAAAAAACTTAAAATAAAATAAAGCAGCGGAAAGACCTAAATACAGTATTTCATAATTGTTGCCGCGATAGCTTAGTGGAAAACACATCAGCATTGGAACGAAGAGGGTGGGGTTCAAATCCTGTCGACTTTTTTATATATTTGCAATTTATTTAATCTTTTTACTTTAATTTTGGAACTAAATTCAAATTTTAATTTCAATCACAAATTTACTTGTAGGTTGTCATGGCTTTTGGATTAGCCGGAGCATGTCGAAGGGAAGAATTATGGAAATTAGCTATTGATAACGTAAAAGATTTACAAGAAGCCTTATTGGTTACTGTTCCAATAACTAAGACAAAAATACCACGTACATTTACTGTAGTTGGAAAATTCTATGATTTATACAAAAAATATGCACGTCTGCGTCCACAAAATACAAATGAGAAGAGGTTATTTCTTAATTACCAACACGGAAAATGCACGCGGCAAGTAGTGGGCATAAATAAATTCGGAAATATGCCTAAACAAATTGCAGAATATTTAAAATTACCTAACTCTAAATTGTACACGGGTCATTGTTTTAGACGATCTTCAGCTACAATTTTAGCAAATTCAGGCGGAGACTTATTAACATTGAAGCGACATGGTGGATGGCGCTCAAATACAGTGGCGGAACGATATATTGACGACTCGATATCAAACAAAATTGATATTGCCAACAAAATTGAAAAATCTATTATACCTGGAGCTTCGACTTCATATAACATTATTCCTAATCAAAAACAAGCATCAACATCTTCGTTGACAAACATTAACGATAACTTATCATCAAAAATGGATAATATACCAGGCATAACAATTCGAAATTGTTCCAATTTTACTATCAACTTTTAACTAATTTTTCTATATCCTGTGTTCATTTCTTAAATTCGTTCTGTTTAAGTTAAATAAAATACATATATAAGTTACTTTTTTCTTTAATTAATAAACGTAGTTGTAGAAAAAATATTGTGTACAACTCGTGCGCAAAGCACTTTTCCCACTCGCTGGATTTGTGGCACGAGCCGTAAGGCGCTCGTGGGAAAAGTAACGCTTTGCGCACTTGTTGTACAAACTACTATTTCCGAACTATTGAACATACTACAGTTAAATAAGCACAATCCAAACGAACTATCAAATTTTGCTACTATTTGTAGGCGTAACTGAACACTTACAAAATCTTGAACTTGAACACAAAGTTTTGTCAGAAACATTAATAACTTATATTTATCAACAAAAATTAGATTATGGTTTCAAAAAAGAATTTGAAAAATGCAGAAACAGGGACGTCCCACCAACTGTCGATGAATTTTTACAACTTCTAAAAGAGAAAATTGAAATACTCGACAGGGCCGATCCTAGCAGGTATGCAGCGCGTGCACTGCACGCGGGCGGCCAAACTAAGGGGCGGCCGCAGGCCGCATTTAGTTATAACAATCAGCTATTTTTTGAAAGAAGAAAAATGAAACGTTAGTGCTCAATTGTGTTGTGTGTTGGTCTATTGTCCATTAGTAATTAGTAGGTATATCTTCTCCTACTCTCATCTACACACATTCTTAATTTGAGAGCAAAATTGAAGGCAGAGCCGGCTATGCAGCATAAAAAATTGAGATTTCTATAAAAAAAACCAAGAGCCAAATTTTTGACTTGACTAAGTATGTTTGGTTCCTGTGTGCGGCACGGCGGCTTATTTATGTACGTATAGTCTTTACGCTATTAATGATGATGTCTTAATCAATGATAAAGATGAATTCTTTGAGCAACTGTCATACGAAATCTCCAAAATTGGAACATCCCGAGAAATAATACTGGTAGGAAACCTAAACTCTAGAACGGGAAAGAAACGGCAAGAGAAAATAGTGGGACAACTCGGAGAAGACACTGTAAATGACAATGGAAATAGACTCATCAATATGTGCGAACAAAACAACCTACGAATTCTGAACGGCTTTTTTCAACATCGAGAAATACGTAAGTATACCTGGGTGCAACACTCTAGAAACCTAAAAACTATCATAGATTATGTGATAGTCCGGCAAACTACAACACTGAAAATACAGAACGTTAGAGACTATAGAGGCGCGGCGTATGGAAGTGACCACCATCTTGTCAAATCCAAAATGCTACCCTTCCGTGTAACAAAGGAAAAAGGAAAAGACACAAGCGAACAAGAACAAAGAAATACAGAAATCAGGTAAAACCTAGATAGCCTTAACCAAGATAGCGTAAAGGAATTTAAAGGAATTTCACAAAAAACGACTTGCTGAAAAACGCATACAAGACAACTTTGAAAATCAATACGAGTATCTTAAAAGATGTTTGAAAAACGCCGCACTGGAAACCCTGGGAGAATACGCAAAGCCCAATCGAAGAACACCGTATTGGTGGGATGAAGAAATAGAAGAAATGATAAAAATAAAGAGATACAAATACAACAGATTCCTCAACACAAAGTCGGATCAAGATAAAAAAGAATAAAAAACAGCTTTAAGGAAGGTACGCACAGCTATAACAAAAAAGAAGAACGAAAGCTGGGAAATAAACTGCACAAGACTCAATACATACCTGGGAGGTAATAGAAGTACCGAAAGCTGGAAAATGTTAAGATCTCTTCGTCAAGAAAAGACAAAAGATATTATCTCATCAATAACGTTAGGAGAATGGGATAAATACTACGCGAAACTGCTGACTGAGCAAAGGACACAATATCAGCAACTACAACAGCCACAATCCGACACTCAAATACGAACCACAGCATCCCTACTTAGAATCAACACCAAAGAAGTAAAACTGATTTGTCAAGCACTGAAAAACAGAAAATCTCCTGGCCCCGGTAATATCCCCCCGGAGTTACTTAAACACGGCACAGAAAAGCTATATCGACAATACATAAGAAGGGAAGTAGAGACGTGTGTGATAATTATAGAGGAATCACTGTGCTTGGTACTATTTCGAGAGTCCGCTAGCGAAAAAGAGAATTGTGGATGAATATTGTGATAATGAGGACGAAGAACAAGCTGGATTTAGAGCTGGTAGATCCACTGTGGATCACTTATTCACAATAACACAGATAATTGAGAAAAAGACGGCACGGAATCAAGAAATACACCTCCTTTACGTAGATCTCAAGAAAGAGTACGATAGTGTACCTCTACTAAAACTCTGGGAGGCTCTCGAGAAAACCAACATCAGCTTAACATTGATAAAAGCTGTTCGAGAACTCTATAGAGAGATTACAAGCCCAATAAAGAAAGGGCAGACATTATCAAAGGGGTTCAACATTAACAAGGGTTTTAAGCAGGGCTGTTGCTTGTCACCAACTTTGTTTAAAATCTATTTAGAACAAGCTCTGAAAACATGGAAAAGAAAGTGCGAACAGATGGGAATACCACTGAAGATCACATACTATATACTCTCTGCTTCGCTGATGATCAAATAGTCCTAGCTCAAGACTCCGACGACTTAGGATACATGACCCTTAAATTAATTGAAGAATATGATAAGTGGGGGCTGGAGGTAAATCTTCAGAAAACGGAATATATGTGCATTGGTGGAGAACAACAGGACATTATCTTGGAACAACAACATCAGATAAAACAATGTAAAAAATACAAATATCTTGGAATACACATCACTAATGACGGTAGTTTGGATAAAGAAATCAAACACAGAAACAACCAAGGAAGACAAGCAATCAGACAACTCAATAGTATTTTGTGGGATAAGTCAGTATAAAAACAAAATAAGCATAGAATTTACAACAGCATAGTGAAAAGTGTCATCAGCTATGGTAGTGAAGTGTGGCCTCTAGAGGAAAAAACTCGTAAGTCTCTTGAAGCCACCGAGATGGATTATTGGAGAAGTGCTGCCGGAAAATCAAAACTGGATAGAGTGAGAAATGAGAGAATCCGAGAAATTATGGATGTTAAACACAAAATGACGGAAGACATACAAATTAACCAACTTAGATGGTATGGACACGTTCAAAGAATGTCGGAAGACAGAATCCCAAGGACACCACAGGGAAGAAGAAAGAGAGGAACACCCAGACTGAGTTGGAGAGAAGAAATAGATAGAGACATCAGAGAAAGATGAGTAGATGAGAATCTCTGGACCGATCGAGAACAATGGAGACTGGAAATCAGAAGACGGCGGAGAACGTTATAAACTGATTTAAAGAGATAGTCTTTACGATGTCAATGTCAGTTGGAACGGCGAAAAAAAATTTAAAGGAGATACCAGCGGCGAATTTTTTTCCTAAAAACTGAAAAATGACAAAACTGCAGCCTAACTATCAATTTAAAGGCATTTGACCTTGAACACCCGTCACCCCCGCGCCACGAATTACTCGCCCTCCCTGCCTCCCATGGAACAAAGCTGTATACGCACTGAGTATGTCCAACATCGTTTTGTGTGAAACTGTGAAATAGACGTTATACAGGTAGATGAGTTTAAGAGTTTACAACGTCAACGTTAAATATTAGTCAAAATACGAAAAATAAATCTCTGGAGGGGCGGCACATCTGGTATTTGCACGTGGGCGGCCAATACCCTAGGATCGGCCCTGATACTCGATAATGCCACTGGTAAGACAAGTCAATCACATAGTTTACATAAATAATTTTCGCACAAAAAACCTCTAATCAAAGTAGCCTTTCACACACAATCGCAATCAAATTTCAACAAAAACTCAAGCAATCATTCAACAAAAATTCGAATAAACGAAATCGAAACATTGGCTGATGCGTTGTGTTCAGACACTGCGCATAAAATCTATACCTGTGAAACTTTTGCATCATTACCATTAACGAAGCGAAATGAATTTGTGTAATACAAAAAAACTGTGTGTAAAGGCACGAGACACAGTGCTGACACTTATTTGTCACAAAGGTCATGCGCCCATTCTTCTTCTTCTTTTTTGAGATCTTGGGCTCAATTCTTCCGAACTATTTACCCAGATGACATTTCCTACCTAGATAATTATAATCACTGAAAGAAGCTGCACTCACGTGCGTCTGACCATAGTCATCACTCCTTCCTGTCTGAAAGTTAAAGGTTTACATAGATTTCCAATTCACATTAAATTTTAGTTCATGCGAAAATCTAGTCACAGAAGTTTACAAAGCCATTTACAATTTACAGTTAATGTCCTTCAGAAACTTAGAAACTAACAAAACTACACAATCAGCAGTCTCTCTCAATATACAATTTAGATTAAGCACCATAGCAAGCGGGTTAAAGCATTTAATTATGTCTATATAAAATTTGTCTCTTACACCTTTGTTAATATCACACTAAAAAAAATGTGGTTAAGATTAGCTACTGCTCCACAATCGCACACAGGAGACTCTACCAGTCCAATTCTGTTTAGGCGATCTTTGGAATAACAGTGCCCAATTCTTAATCTTGAATAAGTGGATAATTTAGATTTGTTCAATTGGCTTTCACTAAACCATGGCTTTTTAGGAAAGTGATCCAATAGCCTATATAAATGTTGACCTTTCAAAACACACAATTCTCTCCATTCTTCTTCCCATAATTCGTAGATATCAGATTTAATATTAGGTAAAATATTTCTATATTCAACCAAGTTGAAATTTATATAATCCAACTCAAGGCTTTTCTTGGCGAGCGTATCTGCCATCTCGTTCCCCTTTATGGAGGTATGGCTCGGAATCCATCCCAATTTTATAAGGATGTTATTTTTCATAGCCTCCCATAAATCGTGCCTGATCTCCAGCTCTGTTTTCCGAGGAGCCGCTGATATCACATCTAGTTATTTTATTTAATGCACTTGCTGAGTCTGATAATATTAACGCTTTAGGTATGTTACATTCTATAATTCTTTTAATTGCAATGGAAATGGCAAAAATCTCCGCTGTGCATATACTGGCTTCATTACAGATTCTGACTGAAGTTGTATAAATGATATTGTTGTGTTTGTTGTAAATTCCAAATCCAACTCGATTTTGTCTGTCTTTGGATCCGTCCGTGAAAAATATCTGCCAATCCTGCCATTTTTCCATGATAATATTATTAAATAGGGGGTAATTATTAAGCGAGTCTTTACATAGATCAAATGAAATAAGGGGTATGTGAAGTATTTGAGACTCAAATTCATAAAGATAGCAAGGAAATTTATCAAATTTTTTTAGAATAGGAAGATAGACAAGAGCTCTATCGAGCCCCTCCAAAATTGGAAAATTTTGAAGCAATTGTATATTGTTGTTGTTCTGGTACAATTGCAGAAGACCTCTTGAAACTGCATTATTTTCAATTGAAAAATACTTAATAATATACTTTTCCGCCAGCCAGATCCTCCTCCACTTAAGGGGAAGTTTACCAGTTTCAGCCAGTAGTGAAACCTGAAATAATAATAAAGAAGTTTTCCGGGAATCACACTGAATGGACAAGTCTTCATAACGTGTTCAAAGCTTCTGTCCTCGAAAATCTACAATTAAAAAAATTAGATGCTGAGAAATTTTATTATTTAAAAACTTATCTTGAAAGTGATGCCTTACGTGCTGTAGATGTATTACAAGTAAATTATAGAAAATTGCATGTAGCTATAAAACCTATGAAAACAAAACAAGAAAATTGTACATGTTATTTTTCCGAACTATTGAACATACTACAGTTAAATAATCACAATCCAAACGAACTATCAAGTTTTGCTACTATTTGTAGGCGTACAAAATCTTGAACTTGAGCACAAAGTTTTGTCAGAAGCATTAATAACTTATATTTATCAACAAAAATTAGATTATGGTTTCAAAAAAGAATTTGAAAAATGCAGAAACAGGGCCGTCCCACCAACTGTCGATGAATTTTTACAATTTCTAAAAGAGAAAATTCAAATACTCGATAATGCCACTGGTAAGACAAGTCAATCACATACGTTACAAAAATAATTTTCGCACAAAAAACCTCTAATCAAATTAACCTTTCAGACACAATCGCAATCAAATTTCAACAAAAACTCAAGCAATCATTCAACAAAAATTCGAATAAACGAACTCAAAACATTGGCGGATGCGTTGTGTTCAGACACTGCGCATAAAATCTATACCTGTGAAACTTTTGCATCATTACCATTAACGAAGCGAAATGAACTTGTCAAATACAAAAAAAAACTGTCTGTAAATTGCTAAGGCACGAGACACAGTGCTGACACTTGTTTGTCACAAAGGTCATGCGCCCATTGTCACAAAATACATCATTCTCTTCTGCGTTTTCAGAATTCACATAACTGACAAAGGCCTACAAACAGTAACAAGTTTAATCAAAATCTCAACTCTGACAATTCTCGTTCGCAAACTTCAAATTTCTAACATAACACTCAAATTTTCAATCGCTACAATCATTCAGAGAATCCTCCTCACAAACTCAGGACAGATCTTCCTCATCTCAAAGCTTTCAAGAGAATAAAACAATGCCAAATTCGTCCAGTTTATCAGCTCTCTCAACAAAAAATAACTTAGTGTTGCTAGTGACTGCGCAAGCAACTATTTACAATCGCCAAAATCAACCTGCTCAAGAAAGAATTCTTCTGGATAACTGAAGTCAAAATTCTTTCATTAGCAAACAACTTGTACTAAAACTCAACTATACTTTGTACAAGAAAATCTTAAATATTTCAGGCATTTCTGAAACCAGAACACTGTCTAACGAAATGTTGAATATAGTGCTTCATTCAAACGTTAACCCGTTTTACAAATTTTCAACAGGCATAATGAACACATTTGGGCTCAAGTAAATACTCATGAAGTCGACCAAAGAAGACCACAAATTAAATTTAGCTTTAATGTTTGGTGTGGTGTGCTTGATTCAAAAGTGTTGGGCCCATATTTTTTATTCTACTTTGACTGGAAAATGTTATCTTCATTTTTTACAATTTAAATTATATTGAATCTGCTTTTTTCCAATGCATCGATTGGATAAAATGGACCGACTGAAAAGGGGAATGGCCAAGAACAAAATTTATAACGGATCATATGAAGATGTAGATGAGTTAAGAGAAGCTGTTTTGGAAACATTTCATTATATTGATGGCTCTTCGAAAAGCTACCAAATAATAATAATAATATTTTATTCAATGAAAAGATAGATACATTAATACATAGAAAATTGTTACGCTAAATTGAATAAACAGTTTAGGTCACAGAAGTATTTTTTATTACTACTTGTATTGTGACCGGAAAACATGAATAAACCAGATTTTTGTCAAATCCTGTAAATTGTTAAGTCAAGACATCAAATTTGCACAAAAAAACTTGTAAAAATTTAAACTATTTTTAACTAACGACGATATCATAGTACCAAAAATAAATTAGACCAATTTTTTTATTAAAATATTATTATAGTAATATGTAGGAATCGCCTAAGGTGTATATGAGACACTAGTACTCTTGTTAGAACCATGAAAAATGGGAAATTTTTTTATTGCGTAAGTGGTTGTGATTTCAAATCTAAATATTGTTTCCAGTTTTTAACAACTTTTCTAAATATACTTTTTTGATAATGTCAAAAATAAGGGTAGTTTTGTCTTGATGAAAATTTTTATTTTTTGTTCTCCCCTGTAGACCGTTTGAATATTCAGAATTTCAACAAGACAAATGCCGCAATGAACCAATTTTTATCAAGAATAAAATGGATAATAAAAAAGGTTTCCATATGGTGCAGACTTTTTTAAACTCACTGTATAGGGGAGAATCGGGTACCGCAGGACATCGGGTAGCACGGGACAATACAATATTTCACGTGTCTAGGGCTGATAGTACAACCTGTGCTTAGCGGGATGCGCGTTTATAAGATACAAGTGTCGAATAGTTAATGTTGCATATTGGCGATGCAGGCGAGTATGACGCTTTTTATCGTATTAATTTTTTTACGCCATTTTGATTGTTCAGTGTAATTTTTTGAGGTACCTCAGTAGTTGGGCAGGTAAGCTAATATATTTCTGCTATATTAGTATTATATTTAGGGATTGTATTGTAAATCCGCCAAAACGAGAACTTTGAAGTTACCACGGACTCAATGATTTTTTGCAATTCGATAACCCGGAACATATTAAATTCGGGTACCCTGGGACAATGCATTTCAGTGTTTTATCTGTTTGTTACAGGATGCCGAAGTTCGAGGGTAGGACGACTAATCGTGGTTCTTGGAAAGAAGAAAACCTTATTCGAGATGCGGCAGAACGGTACTAAAAACCACCGTACATAGACGAGTTGCAGCTTTAAACAATGGTTTATAAATACTGTAATGTTTTTCTTATTTACTTAAACAGCAAACGGGTGTGATAAACTTTAAACACACGTTATGGCTACTTACTAATTTACTAATTTATTTAAACACTACACTATTCACTAATTATATACACAGTATATTCACTTAAACTAATTTATATAAACTGTTCACTAATATATATATTCACTTATTTACTTGTTTATCTCACGATGTCAAATTATCAACTCCCCTAAATCTTCCTGGTCGGTCCCTTATATATTAATGTCTTTTTCACTAGATAATTCTAGATTGCGGCTTACTCAAAAACAATTGGCTTTCTGGCATGTTCTAGATAAGACTGGTCATGAAAACAGATACATATCGAATATGGTTTACTCCTTTCTCTAGGTCATGGTCTCCTTCGAATGGTGTTAGTCGGTTTTGGTGAACTACTTTTGGTTTTCCGTTGGGGATCTTGCTTATGCGATATATAACATCATTGATCCTTTTATTGATAAAGTATTGACCTTCTCAGGATTTTTATATTTTGTGTAACCATACTTTGTCCCCTTCTTTAAGCCGCCTTCTGTGGCCTGCGTGTCGTACCGACTTTTCATTCTGTCGATGGCAAATTGAAGATTTGTTCGAACTAATTCATGAATATCGTCTTGCCTTCTTCTCAATTGGATCACGTAGTCTTGACCTACTAGATCTTCTCCAGGCCGACAGCCAAGTTCCAGGTCACAAGGAAGCCTCATTTCACGTCCAAACAGGATTTTCGCAGGTGTTTCACCCGTGGATTCATTGATGGCAGATCGATAAGCCAATACGAATAGAGAAAGATACTGGTCCCAAACTCTCTGATGACTGGAAACCACTTTGGACAGGTATTTTCCAATAGTCCTGTTAATTCTCTCGACCATTCCATCTAAGTGTGGATGTGATGCTGTAGTCCTGCTCTTCTTCATTCCCAGCTTCTCGCAAATCTCCTGGAATAGACGGCTTTCGAAATTTCTTCCCTGGTCACTGTGGACTTCCAAGGGCCCTCCATATCGGCTGATAAATTCCTTCACCAATACATCCGCGACAGTTGTGGCCTTTTGGTTCGGGATAGCGTGAATTTCCACCCACTTTGTGAAATAATCCATTACAACCAGTATGTATTTGCTTCCATTTTATGTCGTCGGAAATGGTCCAGCGATATCTAAAGCAATCCTTTCGAAAGGGCTTCCAACATTGTACTGTTTCATAGGTGACTTTCTCTTGCGATGTGGTCCATTACTCGTAGCACAAGTCGTACTTTTCTTACACCAGTCCTTCACATCATCGAAGCTGTTTATCCAATAAAACCTCTCACGGATTCGCTGGAGGGTTTTCTCCACTCCCAGATGACCTTCCGATGGGTTGTCGTGTAACTTTTTTAGTACTTCAGCTACTCTTGTACTTGGTATAACTAGCTGTCTCCTAATCTCGGAACCATCACCGTTTGAAAGGGCTCTTTTCAACAGCCCTTCTTCCAGGACAAGGGAGTCCCACTGAGCCCTATACGCCTTTAGTTTCGGTGACAATCTTGACACTTGTTGCCAGGTAGGTCGCCGATTTTCTTCCTTCCATTGCCGGATCATCTTCAGGTGAGGATAATTCTCCTGATCTTCTCTGTTCCTGGTGGGTGACCATTCCTCGTTGACTACTGCAATTCTTGAAACTGCAACTTCCTTAAATTTCGACTTGTTGCATTATGAATATTCTACAGGGCATGACCGTCTAGGCAAAGAGTTGGCTTTTCGGTGATTCACATCAGCTGGATGTTCACCCCTGTCTGATTTCCCCTGTGACTGGAGTTCTTGGGTTACAGGAGTCTTGGGGCGCTTAGACGGACTGCGTTCGTGCTGTAGCTCGCCACACTTCCGGAATTTGATCTTCTTCGGCTTCTTGTCTGCCATACCTTTCAACAAGTTGACGATCTGGTCAAGTTTGTCATCGTCATCTTCTTCCTGCAATGTCCTACCTTTGTTGTACCGCGAGCCCTTCGTGGCTGCTTTGCCTTTAAGAGGTTCATGGTTTGCAGGAGTCGTAGGACGCTTACAAGAACTGCGTCCATGCTCTAGCTCGCCACAATTACAGCACCTGATCTTCTTCGGCTTCATGTCTACCATACCTTTCAACAGGTTGACGATCTGGTCAAGTCTGTCATCGTCACCTTTTTCCTGCATGGTCCTACCTTTGTTGTAGCCCGAAACCTTCGTTGCGGCTTCATATTCAAGAGCAGCCGTCAATGCGTCAACTAAAGTTTTGGGATGGGCTAATCGAGGCGTGTTCTCCATATCGTGGTCACATAAGCCGTCAATAAAGGCCTGGATGCCTAAACATTCCATCATGTTCTCTGGTGCTGATGGATAAGCAAATCGAACTAGTCGGGCAATATCCATTTCATACTCTTGAAGGGTTTCGTCAAGTTTCCTTTGAAATACGAAAACCTTCTTGTTGATCATGTCAAAGATACGGACATTTACAAGAAAAGAATTTCTCAAGCTTGCTTTTGATTGGGCAGTAAATTTAAAATTGACCATAGATTCAATATTCACGCCAAAACTGCAGGGAAGGATTTCTACTATGGATTTTTAAAGCGTCATCCGGATCTGTCATTGCGGTCGCCAGAGGCTAGCTTGGCTAGGGCTGTAGGTTACAATAAGCTCTTTTTCGACAAACCTGAAATTCTTATGGATTCTCACAATTCCCCTCCATTTCGTATATTCAATGCCGATTAGACCGACGTCTCATGTGTCCATGAAATTGAAAAAGCATTATCTCAAAAAGGAAAAAGAGAAGTCGGAAAAATTACATCAACTGAAAGAATCTTACCGTTTTGGATTGTATGAATGTCACAGGTACCTTCACCCCGCCCCTACTTATATAGGAGGCAAAAGATGAATGATAGGTTAATGTTCCATGCACCAAAATGGAGCAATGAGAGTGGCACAAATCAATGGTTGGATGGACAGTTGCGTATTTCTAGCACAGACAAACGAAATGGGACAGATTCAGAAACGAACACATATGGGAAATGAAAGGGCAAACATCAATAATTAATAAAATAAAAGAGAGACAGTTAAATTGGTATGGATATATAATGAGAATGAGCCAACAAAGGATGACTAGGGAAATAATGGAGGTAGGTAAAGCAAATAAGGAAATATGACGAAATAAAAGGAAACCTCTGGAAGATACGAAAATACTGGCCAGAGACAGAAAGGCATGGAAAAAATGGGTGCCAGAGGACACGGAGTCCCAATCTGATACCTGAAAAAGCATAAGGATAAGCCAAGAAGAAGAGGAAGCGTGTCAAAAATAGTATAACGTGTTTCTTTAAAATAAATTCGTTACAATATCCATAACCTGATGCAGAACATGTTTTCAAAAAACTGATTTAAAGATCTTATTTTTGAATATAACCTGTCGAATTTCGGAGCAAATTGATATAATTCTGAAACTGCTTGTTGAAATATTACATTATTTTTACAAAAATGAATCTATTGAGGATATATATGAGTAGGTGGTCTAGATGCTGTCCTAAAGGCCGCTTGACATGGAACAATACAACCTGCAATGCAATGCAAGACGCAATATTTCTTGATCAGAAACATACGCAGATGACGCTCAGCTCAAAGTTGCACAAGTGCAACTTTATTTCTATTGCATGCAAGTGACAATTCTAGAGACAAATCTAGTTACTTTTGGTGCAACAACCAACCATATGTCAGTAAGATCAGTTGATTAACTGGAGCACATTTTTTGTAAAACCAATCTTCTTGTTGATTCATGCTTTTTGTTGCTGCTATTTATTTTAAGTTTTTTATTTGCCTTGCACAATATCATACAACGTGCAAGATTCATCATATGCAATACTTTGACCTTGCAAAAAAATTGCATGCAATTTGTTGCAGGTTGTATTGCTCCATGTCAAACGGCTTTTATACAGGGTGTTTCTATATTCGACCGTCAACGCTCTACCCCAGAGAGATCTCAATAAATGATTCATTTTGATATAGGAATACGAACCCTTTCGGGGCCTACTTGCTGAGATATAGGATGTTCAAAATTTAGAATCAAAATCATAAATTTGCTACAAATCAAGAACGCCTTTAAATTTTTTTTTCAAATTTGGTGACCAATATGCTCCTTAATAACTTAATATTTTGACATAAACAAACTTTGGAAACATTTTACTAGTGGCGCGCTGTCAGGGTTAGTTGTCACTTTTATCTCCCTATTTTTTACGCCACTGGAGCAAATTCTTTTTTAATTTTGCCTGATTATTTTTATTTAGAAAACTAATAACCCTTTATGGAGCTAAAATAAAAGGTGTTGTAGAAATTTGCCTCTAAACAAAAGTCTGCAGGTAATTTAAAACTACTCAATATTTCTAAATTATAATCTAGTAGGCACGTGTCGCATTTTTAATAGATCGTGACACTCTGTGTATTTGACACGATCTTGGTAGATTAAATCATAGCATTTTATATGGTAGAATGGCAGCTCGTTTATACCAACAAAGATTTCGCCATAGTAGAATTCCACATCATTCTACATTTGCAAGTATTGAAAGAAAGCTGAAAGAAACCGGAAACTTGTTAATTAAAAAAAAAATAATGCTGGAAAGCAACGTACAACAAGAACTGTGCATCTGGAAAAGGAAATATAAGATAATATTTTTGAAAGGCCATCTCTAAGTACTCGAACTGTAGGTAGCGCTTTAAGAATGGACCATTCTACTGTATGGATTGTTTTTAAAGAACAAGTGTTACATCTATACAAATTGGCCAGTGCTCAAGCATTAGAACCTAGAGATTTTTAGGTGCATATGGAATTTTCAAACTGGCATTTACAAAAATGTCGTGTAAATTGAAATTTTCCAAAATATGTGTTTTATACCGACGAGGCTAGATTTACTAGGGAAGGAATTTTCAAGTCTAGGAATAGTCCCGTTTGGGATGAAGAAAATCCGCACTTTGTTCGTGAAAGGGGATTTCAGCATAAATATTCGGTTAATGTGTGGGTGGGTATGGTTGAAGATTGCTTAATCGGGCCTTACATTTCACCAAATAAATTAAATGGAGCAATTTATACGCGCTTTCTGGAAGAAATGTTGGATGAATTGTTGGAGAATGTACCGTTAAACATTAGAGAACACATGTGGTTTCAACAAGATGGGGCATCTGTTCATTTTGCTGCAGCAGCAAGAAATTACTTAAACAGACGTTTTAGAGAAAAATGGATTGGTCGGGGTGGACCCACTTGTTGGCCTCCAAGATCACTTGGCATAAATCCTATTTATTTTTTTAATTCGCGCTATATGAAGTCCTTAGTGTACGAAACAACCATCGAATCTGAACAAGATCTAATAGCTAGAATTCAAGCTGCGGCAGAAATCATTCAATCCCTTCCAGATTTATTCTCAACGACACGTTTTTCAATGAGAAAGCGGTGTGTGAAGTATATTGAAGTAAGCGGCCAACAGTTTGAGCAACTACAGTAGCTTTGTCAATTTTGTTATTGTTGTAATATAGTGTTGTTTAAATTTAATTTGTGCTATTATTATTTTTATTTTCATTGCCAATTTTGTTAATATTGTAATACATTTTTGTTTGAAATTGAGATTATGAATAACTTGTATTTGCTTTGAACTACTTATGCTTAATCATTATTCGAAATTAAATGAATAATTAATTAATTTGTAAATTACTTACGTGTTTGCAGACTTTTGTTTAGAGGCAAATTTCTACAATACCGTTCATTTTAGCTCCATAAAAGATCATTAGTTTTTGAACTAAAAATAATCAGGCAATTTAAAACAAAATTAAAAAAAGAATTTGTTCTTGTGGCGTAAAAAATAGGGGGATAAAAGTGACAACTAACCCTGGCAGCGCGCCACTGGTTAAATGTTTCCAAAGTTTGTTTATGCCAAAATATTACTTTATTAAGGAACATATTGGTCACCAAATTTGAAGGAAAAATTTGAAGGTGTTCTTGATTTATGGCAAATTTTTGATTTTGATTTAAAATTTTGAACTGCCTATATCTCAGCAACTAAGCCCAGCATGGGTTCGTATTCCTATATGAAGTCCTTAGTGTACGAAACAACCATCGAATCTGAACAAGATCTAATAGCTAGAATTCAAGCTGCGGCAGAAATCATTCAATCCCTTCCAGATTTATTCTCAACGACACGTTTTTCAATGAGAAAGCGGTGTGTGAAGTATATTGAAGTAAGCGGCCAACAGTTTGAACAACTACAGTAGCTTTGTCACTTTTGTTATTGTTGTAATATAGTGTTGTTTAAATTTAATTTGTGCTATTATTATTTTCATTGCCAATTTTGTTAATATTGTAATACATTTTTGTTTGAAATTGAGATTATGAATAACTTGTATTTGCTTTGAACTACTTATGCTTAATCATTATTCGAAATTAAATGAATAATTAATTAATTTGTAAATTACTTACGTGTTTGCAGACTTTTGTTTAGAGGCAAATTTCTACAATACCGTTCATTTTAGCTCCATAAAAGATCATTAATTTTTGAACTAAAAATAATCAGGCAATTTAAAACAAAATTAAAAAAAGAATTTGTTCCAGTGGCGTGACAAATAGGGGGATAAAAGTGACAACTAACCCTGGCAGCGCGCCACTGGTTAAATGTTTCCAAAGTTTGTTTATGCCAAAATATTACTTTATTAAGGAACATATTGGTCACCAAATTTGAAGGAAAAATGTGAAGGTGTTCTTGATTTATGGCAAGTTTTTGATTTTGATTTAAAATTTTGAACTGCCGATATCTCAGCAACCAGGCTCAGCAAGGGTTCGTATTCCTATATCAAAATGAATCATTTATTGAGATCTCTCTGTGGTAGAGCGTTGTCGGTCGAATATAGAAACACCCTGTATAATATAAACCAAAGTTTCATGTAAATTTTAGGTATTTAGTACTGTGAAACTTAAAAATGAACATAGCATCAACCTAACCATTTTTATGATAGTTCTATTTATATATTTATAAATTTTAACACCTTTTCTGCATAATACACGTAGTGTTTTCATAAACATGATCAGTTAGTATGAGTAGTTTCAAAATAATTTCAAGTTAGTCTTCTATAGATTATTCTAAAGAGAAAGAACATCGAAAAAATCCACCTTCCAAAGTGTTCATTTCAAATAAAATAAGCTTTCTATAACAAAAATGAAAGTATTCTGACTATTTAGGAACCCATTTTCCAACATTCCTCTACTTGCTAAGATCCCGCAATTTTTGACCGGTTTTAATTGTTAGATTTTTAGGATGAAATCACCTTTTACCTAAAATACTCACTAGCAGTCTACCCCGGTTTAATTTTAAACATTAATTTCCCCCTTGATTTTTAATTTCGCTTTCCTTAACGAGGTTTCGTTATGAAAGTCATAAACGATGAGCTGTCGTCATAAATTGGAATACTAATTATTTTACTTAATATTATCTGTTTGTAAGGTTTGCACAGAGGGTTACTTGGTATATGCAAAAATAGCCCCGCAGACAGACATATAAATCACATAATATAATTTCAACCACAACCCCTGTAGATATCAGCTGATCCGTTCGATAACGTATCCTGGCAATGTTAGAGTTGGAGAATGTTACATTTCAAATTTTGGCGAAAGAGCTAGTTGTAGGGTTTATTTGAAAGTAAAGTGGACATTTTAAATTGAAATAATATTGTTTCGTATATTTGTAAGGCTTCTAATATGCTCTTACTTTAGAGATATTTTAGTATTATTAATATTTATTTAATATAGGAGGTCCTAATACATAGTAGTAAATATCACATATTGTAGTCAGTACACACAAATTCAGTTGAATGAATAAAATAAAATAAAATGAGATATAACAAGATGAAATAAAATAAAATCTTAATAAAATTAGTAATAAAAGTAAGAGTTTTGGTAATTAGTTAAAAAACGAATACATATCAAAATATAATAAAAATAAAATACATATCGAAATAAAATAAAAATAAAATAAAAACAAAAATAAAAAAGATAATAAAATAAAAATAAATGTACATACAAAAATTACAATTACGGCTTGGAAATAAATTGTACCAGATATTTTTTAAACTGAGGTTAAGAGGTACTCGTTTTAATTTCAGTAGGCAAAGCATTAAATTCACGTAATCCGCATATAAAAATAGATTTTGTTGCTATAACCAGTCTCGCTTGTTGTATATAGAAATCATTAATAGATCTAGTATTGTAGTTATGTATTTCACTATTATAGATGATAAAATCATTGAAGTACTCAGAAAGTTTTCTATTTTTAGACTTGTAAACAAAAATCATTGCTAAATAATAAAATCTTTGTGTCACCGAAATCCAACCTAAAGTTGTCAGCATACTATTTATCGGTGTGTATCTGTTACATCGAAGGATTATTCTCATTCCTCTATTTTGCAACTTTTGTAAACATTTATCTAATTTATAAAGTAATGATCCGCACTAATCAAAATGAGGTTGTATAATCGTTTTATACAGTTTTATCAGTATTTATATGGAACCATTCAAAAATCCCGTACTGTTTTGAGTGGGAGGAGGTTTTGGAATACACTTAAGTCAATTTTTGACGACTTTTAGAAAACTTAGACAATAATTATTTTATTTACTAAGCATGTGAGGAATGTTTCCAACTCATATCTTACCAAAAATGTACTGTTTTGGATGAAACTTACTGTTTCTAGATAATTCCACAAAATAATGAAAAAAAATTAAAAACTCAAAGAAAATTGACAATTGTTTCGATATTAAATATCATCGTCAGAACGACAGAAGTTACATTTCATTTGATGCCTATCTGATGTTTAATAATTATTTTGGCTAGACCAAGAAGTGACCTACCTAGTGATTGACTTAATATATGTTAATAGAAAAAAGAAGAATAATGATATTACAAATATTAAAGCTTAGATATTATTAACCCTATGGGGATATCCTGGATATCTTTTTCTAATTAATATCAGTATAACTGTGCGATGATATAGAAAACCAGGAAAAATATATCTGCTGATCTTTACAATATTATCACTTAAGAAGATAGTTTAAAAGTGGAGAACTCCCTAAATTTATCTGTTCATTGACAACTTGATATTGTGGGTTTCTTAAGTGTCCTCTAATTTCTAATTTTTCAAGGAAATCCAGTTCTTGTTTCAAATCACGAATTTGTAGTACTTCTAGCTCTGTCTTAGGTGTCAATGAATGATTGGTGTCAAGTAGATGTTTTGCGTAGTGGGAGTTATCTGATTGTTTTAATCTAAATGGTCGTAAATGTTCACTGTATTTGATCTCAAAATTTCTAAGGGTTTGACCCAAATTCTGGACATTTAAGCTTATATATACCAGATTTCTTTGATGGGGATATTTTTATTTTTCCATTTAACAATTTTGTACTCACATTACTTTCGGGTTTAAAAGAAATTGATTTTTTTAGCTAAAGATATTATCTTTGAAATATTATTAGAAATATTATCTGTATATGTGATGGTTTTATAATTTTTTATTTCGTTAGTTTGTTCAGGAAATATTAGTTTTAATGCCACTTTTTCCTCTTTTTTATTAATTAATTTATATGTAACAGATGACCGTTGGATGTTGCTATTTGTTTAATTGTATTAATTTCTCAAAATTACATTTGTTCATAGAAACTGAAAATTCTCTATCTATCATCGAATTATATGCTGCTAATTTATGTGACATAGGGTGATTGGAACTATATGGAATAGTCACATCAGTGTGTGTTGGTTTTCTGTAAATTGAATAATCAAGTACATTATTAACTCTTTGAATTTTTAAATCAAGAAAAGTGATTGAGCTATTTTCTTCAACTTCTAATGTAAATTTAGTTGTTGGGTGTAAATTATTAATGTGGTTGAAAAATATATCTAATTGTCGTTCACTACATATGAAGCAAGCTAATATGTCATCTACATATCTATACCAAAATAAGACATTTTTTGAATCATTATTGTCAAAGATTTTTCTTTCTAAACTGTCCATAAAAATGTTTGCCAAAATTGGTGATATAGGGCTTCCCTTTGGTAAACCTTTATTTTGAATATATATCTTATTGTCAAAAGTGAAATAATTCTGATTAATACATACATCAAATAAATTAAGTAATTCTGAAATTATTCCTGGATTAATATTGTAATGTTTTTCTAATTTATTTAAAACAGTAAACGGGTGGGATAAATTTTAAACACACGGTATGGCTACTCACTAATTTATTTAACCACTAACTAATCACTAACACTTAATTTATATATACTCAACTAATCACTTAAATTTAATTTATATGCACACAAACTTAATTAATAATTTATATCAACACTTTGCTAATTTATATTCACTTATTTACTGTTTGTCGAGATCACTTTATCAACTAACTAACTCTTCTTGATCGGTCCCTTATATTTATATTAGTGCCTTTTTACTAGAAAATTCCGAACTGCGGCTTACACAAAAACAATTGGCTTTCTGGCATTTTCTAGATAAGACTGGTCACAAAAACAATGTTTAGATAAGATAGTCACAATCGTAAACAATCCCTGCGCGTCCGCCATAATTTTAACTTTCATTCCTGGCTTAGACAGAGTCGGATTTAGGGACTATATCAGTGTGATGTTTCGTAACATTACCCCCTCCTTAAATGGAAGTTCCTCCTGGAACTTTTGTGTAGCCGAGACTGGATGTTTGAATCGGCAACTGGCCCCATTTCTACACTTTCCGATCTTATGGAAATAGCAGGGCACCGTCTTCATCGGATACTGATAACGGGGGTTGTAGCTGCAAATTAATATCTGGACACCGGTATCTATCTTAGGCATAGCCAGTTTCTTCACGTTGGACTCCAACACATGGTCTCGTAGGTTTCGAAGTGCTTCCCACACATCGTGGTAGGTAGATCGATCTTGAAATTCATTTTTAGTTACCACGTTGAAGACGTACGTACCGCGAATTATGTTTCAGTTTCAGTGTTCTGCCAGGGGCTGGAATCTGGTCTTCAAGCTTTTCTAATTGCCCGAACTTCTTTCGAAAGACGGTTGCCAACCCTCGTGCGTTTTTGATACGGGCGGGGATGTTGTATGCCAGTGAATAATCTTCCGGGAGAGTGAACAAATCTTGTTGTTGTTCAGAAGTGACTCCATATCTAGCTTTCCCGGTACCTCCATACACGCCCATAAATTCATCGAAGGTAGGGTCAGACACATCTCGGATAAGGTTTACTCCTTCCTCTAGGTCATGGTCCCCTTCGAATGGCACTAGTCGGTTTCGGTGAACTACTTTTGGTTTTCCGTTGGGATCTTGCTTATGCGATATATAACAGCATTGATCCTTTTCTTGATTAAGTATGGACCTTCCCAGGATTTTTGTAATTTTGGAGAAAATCCTTTTCTCCTCGTCGGGTTGTGTAACCATACTTTGTCCCCTTCTTTAAAACCGCCTTCTGTGGCCTGCGTGTCGTACCGACTTTTCATTCTGTCGCTGGCCACTTGAAGAATTGTTCGAACTAATTCTACCAGTGTTTCCTCCTTTTGATACGAATAGGTCTCGATACTGCAAGAGAAATTCTCTCATTCCCTTTTTTTAGCTCGATCTAAAGCTTGACCAGCTACTGATAACATCTGTTCGAATCTGGCATTAGAATTGTCAGTGGTCGTTGTTTGACGAACTATAGACGTCACTGGTACGCAGGATCGAATCTTGGTTTCCTTCTTGATGGTAATTGGGTAATCATTCACGTTTATCACACGTACTGGGATCTCTTTCACCGACGTAACCAATCCTTTTCCAATTAGTACTCCCTTGCCAACCTCTTCGTCGTGGTTCCTTGGCTCCATCATAACCGGTGTACCTTCCTCCATGATTCCCTGTAGCCGTGCAACTATCATGGTTTCGCTTCTTGCGGGTAGAACGGTATCTTTCTGTACAGCTGCCAACACCGCGCTGCCTTCATATGGATGAAGGAATACCTCCTCGGAACCCACTTTAATGGTTCTGTGTCTAAAGTCTAATTGAAAACCATCTACATTCATCACGTCCATTGCCAGAATCACGACTTCTTCAATGTCAGCTACGATTACTGTATGCATGAACTTTTCTGCGCCAATTCCCAATTGAATTTGTGTTTCTCCGTGAACGTTGGCACTCTCACCTGTGGCGGCCGCAGTCGCAGTCTCGTTGGTAGAAGCTTATTCTTGGGTTTTATTATATCTGGTCGTATAATGGTTCTAGCTGCTCCAGTGTCAACCAGCAGAGCATATTTCTTGCCATTTACTTCGCCATCCACATATACACTATTGTGCGACATCTGACTGAAGCTATCAGTATGAGAGGGTCTTTGGAACGATCATGGGTCGGTGCTGCCCCCTCGTATCCGACCCGTTCTAGTTTTCCTGTGACTGGGGTTCTTGGTTTGCAGGAGTCCTGGGGCGCTTACATGAACTGCGTACATGCCCTAGCTCGCCACAATTCCAGCATCTGATCTTTCTCGGCTTCTTGTCCATCATACTTTTGATCAAGCTGGCGATCTGGTCAACCTTGTCCTCGTCACCTTCTTCTTGGATGGTCCTAACTTTGATGTAACCCGAAGCCTTCGCTGCTGCTTCATATTCAAGAGCAGCTGTCAATGCGTCAACTAATGTTTTGGGATGGGTTAAGCGAAGCGTCTTCTGCATATCGGGGTCACGTAAGCCATCAATAAAGGCCTGTATGCCCAGACATCCCATCATGTTCTCTGCTGCTGATGGATAAGCAAATCGAACGAGTCGGGCAATATCCACTTCATATTCTTGAAGTGCTTCGTCACGTTTCTGCCTTCGGTTCTTCAGCTGGGATTGGTACAAATGTTTTAGATGTTCGTGACCATATCGCATGTTCAACCTTTTCTTCAGCTGCTAGAAGTCATCCGTTTCTTTAAGGGGTATCGTCTGAAGTACATCTAAGACATCTCCCCGAAGCGCGATGGTTAGGTTCACTGCCTTCTCCCTATCGGACCAATTATTCACTCTAGTAGCTGCTTCAAATTGTTTCACATAATTGGTCCATGATGTCTTTCCGTCGAACGTTGGTGCCTTGACTCGGGCAAAACTGCTAATATCTTCTGTCTTGGGTTGTGTTGCTGGCTTGCATATCTCGATCTTCTTTTGTTCTGCTGGCGTGTCTTGTGTTCTTATATCTGCCATCTTTTTTCTAACTCCTTGATTTCCTCGTCCATAGTTGTCATCTTATTCTCAATCTTCTCGTCCATCGTTGTAATCTTATTCTCGATTTCAAATTTTAGAGACGAAATTTCATTTTCAACGTCAGCGGCAATGTCGTTTTTCATTAATAAGATATCGGCAGATATGTCGTTTTTCAAAGCAAAAATCTTGTCGTCAATATTAGCAGAAATGTCGGTCTTCATAGCAGAAATGTCGTTTTTCACATTCGTTGAAATTTTCTCTTCCATGGTAGAAATATTCTCGTCCATGTTAGCAGAAATTGACGAGTTTAAGGTGGAAGCCTCGTCATTAAATAAAACTGTTTCTGGATCAAAGCCGTAATTTTCCAGCTCCACTTTAAGTCTTTCTACGAATTCACTTTTCTTACCGGACGTTTCCAACTCACGATCTTCCAATTCTGCTCTTAATTCCGCCACTTTCAGATCCCTTAATCTCTTGGCCATTTTTACGTAGATATTAATTTATATTATCCCACTTCTGACACCAATGTAATGTTTTTCTAATTTATTTAAACAGCAAGCGGGTGGGATAAATTTTAAACACACGGTATGGCTACTTACTAATTTATTTAACCACTAAACTAATCACTAACACTGAATTTATATATACTCAACTAATCACTTAAATTTAATTTATATGCACAAAAACTTAATTAATAATTTATATTCACTTTATCAACTAACTAACTCTTCTTGATCGGTCCTTGCCTTTTTTACTAGAAAATTCCGGACTGCGGCTTACACAAAAACAATTGGTTTTCTGGCATTTTCTAGATAAGACTGGTCACAAAAACAATGTTTAGATAAGATAGTCACAATCGTAAACAATCCCTGCGCGTCCGTCATAATTTTAACTTTCATTCCTGGCTTAGATAGAGTCGGATTTAGGGACTATACCAGTGTGATGTTTTGTAACAATATTTTTATCTTCTAGTAATTTTCGTACAAGTACATTCTTTAGGAGGAATTTTAGTGAACATATTGGTAACATCAAATGACATGAGTTTAGAGTTGTCTTTAAATTTGAATGCTTTTAATTTTTTGATTAGTTCTATTGAATTTTTAAATTTTGAAATTAGAAGACACTTAAGAAACCCACAATATCAAGTTGTCCATGAACATATAAATCTAGGGAGTTCTCCACTTTTAAACTGTCTTCTTAAGTGATAATTGTAAAGATCGGCAGATATAGTTTTCCTGGCCTTTTATATCATTGTACAGTTATACTAATCTTAATTGGAAAAAGATATCCAGGATATCTCCATAGGGCTAATAATATCTAAGCTTTAATATTTGTAATATCATTCATCTTCTTTTTTCTATTAAGATATATTAAGTCAATCACTAGGTAGGTCACTTCTTGGTCTAGCCAAAATAATTATTAAACATCAGATAGACATCAAATGAAATGTAACTTTTGTCATTTTGACGATGATATTTTATATCGAAACAATTGTCGATTTTCTTAGAGTTTTTAAATTTTTTTCAATATATTGTGGAATTTTCTAGAAATAGTAAGTTCCATTTAAAACAGTAAAATGAGCAGATTCCACGAAGTAAGGGTCTAGATAGTTAATTTCATTTTTTAATGTATTTGTTCTGATAGTTTTTGACAACTTTTACACGTCTAAAATAGTACTTGAATATAAAATTCCGGCCTTATTCTACATTTAATCATCTACATCACGGACGTCCAGCTTGCCACACTCCAGGGGCAGAACTAAAACCTTTAATATGGCTGCGGACTTTATAGGACTCAGATCTAATACATTTTATAGTAACAATTCAGTATACATAAATTTATAGTTATATTTTTTATTTTTTTTCTGTAGCAGATGTCAAAATATGTTTTTATCAACTCTTTTGAGTAGATAAAGTAACACTTTAACATTAAGGGTAGGTAAAATGTTTTAACTACTTTTATTTAATTAAATGTACAAATTCCAACATATTACTTCGAAGGGTTAACAACAACTTCAATTGTACAATTAACATTATTAGAAATATCTATTTTTGGAACACCACAACATGTAATTGTTTGCTTTGACAATTGCACTGAGTTACTGGCTCCACCAAGTATACGCTTGGAGAGACTGCAATCTTACTGCCTACCGACTCTTCGATGTACGTCTCTGCAACTGATGACGATTTCCACCCACCCAAGAGTTTCATTGCTACCAGATCAGCACCAGAGCTTGCCAACATGGTAGCTGCAGAACGACGGAAACAATGTCCTGTGTACATTTTTGAATTTGGTAGCTTCAAGAAATCTGCAATTTTCTTAGGGATATTATATATGGCGTTGATCCAAACCGGTTGAGTAATGCACTTTTTTTGTCGGTAGTTGACAAAAAACTTATTGTGAGGTACGTTTTTGGGGAGCAAGGCTATGCACCTTCTCACAATTTCTAAGAATCTGAGTCCATCTTCCTTGTCGGTAATACAAAACGACCTATTCTGCTTGGTGTTAGTATCAAACAGTGATACGACTATCACCGTGTTTCTGTCGTCCACATTAGACACTTCTAACTTGTGCAATTCATCAGACCTAGTCGCTCCATGCACACCAAAAATGGCAATAACCTGCAATTCCAAACACAAATATAGACCAGTAATAATAATAATAATAATTGTCATAAAACTCTTACCTTCATAAACAAATAGACGTCATCAGGAGCACAAATTTAATAATGTCGTCTGGCTACAAGATTTTAGACTTTTTAGCTTTGTATCCTCCACTCAGGTTTTTCAGTAAAGCAGTTAACTTGCCGAATCTGTACAGATGTTATATGATATCATTTAATATTACATTCGAAAGCATTAGTTACTTGGAAATGTCACAATTATCATTTACCAACAACCTACCTACGTTTCAGCATCGAATAATACGACCATAATGACGATGGCTTCGCTTTCTTCGATTTTTCAGAAAAATACGCTATAAGCACCTTTTCACTCACACTATTGTTCTTGATGCTTTTCCACTTTTTAAATGACTGATATTCCTTCTCATACATCATCCTAGATTTTTCGGGCAATAATGTTTTTTCTGTTTCCAACACTGCATGTTCTACATCTGATGGCAGTTTTTCTTCTTCTGTTAATTCTTTTTCGTACATGTCGTATTTGCTTCGTACAAAAAACGCAAAAACGAAAACACAGAACCAGAATGAAAAATTTGTTGACAGAGCAAATCCATAGTAACGGAGCAACACAAATGCAATTTTTATCCCAAAAATTGAAATTTTCTTTGAAATTTTATTTTTTCTTGAATTTGAAGTTCAGCTATAGAAAAAAATGTTGGATTATACACGACGATAAAATCGCATTATCTTCTCGAGCATAATTAGCATCTCGACTGACGTCTCGACGCTAAACAACGCTCTCCAAGATAAAGTATAATTTTATCGTCTTATATAATAAATAACTATTAATTATATATGTGGAAATCCCAAAAAACAAAATTGTGAAGAATACTTGGGAGAAACATTACAATGAAGATAAAAGAAAGTATTCAATTTAGTCACTATGAGTTCAGTTTTAGCCAATATTTAGATAAAGTAATGTGGCGTCTGTTGTGGTTTTCATGAATTCCGCGGTACACTTCAACATAAATATGCAGTTCCAAACATTGGTGTGTAATGTCCGGGGTTGTGGGTAAGAAATAGAGACAGGGTTTGAGTTTCTAAACTGTGTTTATTCCAAAATAAAATTGAAGTTCAATCTTACAAAAGAAATATCACATTTTTTTATAAACTGGAGAGAATCTTCAATAGACCTAGGGGAGATGGCCCTAGTTGCTGGATTCGACCGAGGTGTTGCGTGCCCACCCTGCTAGTCAAGGAGCGCCACTACACAGCTTTCGCTGCCACTAGTCGATCGCCTACCACCTAAACCCTAAACCACCTGCTCCTCATCTAACTCTCGGAATTACCTCTTCAGCAAAGCTTCAGAAGATAGCGGATGTCCACTATCTTCGTTGATATTCTAACTCCTCTCTTCCCTTTATTTCCATTACTTCGGTTAGATATTTATTGATTTTTGTAAAAGATCTCTTATTCTGCAACATTTCTTTCACTATATTATTCGTATTCAGCGCTTTTCCGATGGTTTTCTCTATTTTTCTGCGGTCTCCTGCAAATCTATCGCATTGGAACAACGCGTGGCTGGCATCGTCCTCTTGCTTGCAGTATATGCATAGCTCGTCCTCATCTTTACCGATTTTGTAGGTGTACTTCCTGAAGGCTCCATGCCCTGACCAGAACTGTGTAGTGTGGTAATTTACCTCCCTGTACTCACAATTTACCCATGCACTGACGTTCGGTATTAATTCACGAGTCCACGCTCCTATACCTATCTCCATTCCTGTTGCCAAATTTCAAGTGATTTCTCTTTCTCCACCTCGCGATCTTCACTGGTTGAGTTGTAACATCTCATCCATCAGAATGTGGATAGGAATTGCCCCGCAGATCATCTGTATTGCTACGGATGACACTGTACAGTATGCGGATCCAGCTCTTATCAGAATTTTTCTGTGAACTGAAATCATAGTGCGTTTCATTGATTCATATTTCAGTACTCCATGCCATACCGGCGCTCCTCATAGCATGATTGAGTTTACAACTCCTACTAGTATCTCTCTCATGTAGGATATTGGTCCCCCTATGTTGGGAAGTATCTTACCCAGTTTACGCACCCTGTCGTCCGCTTTTGTACAAGTCCTCCTAATGTGTTCGGTGAATCATAGTCTGTCGTCCAAGTAGATGCCAAGATATTTAATCACTCTCGTAGGGATTACCTCCGTCTCATTTATGTTAAACCTAATGTAATTCCTGTCTCTGGGACCCTTAAGAATGATAGCTTCTGTTTTGTGTTCAGCAAGCTCGAGACTGTGTTTTCTTATCCATCTATCCACTCTTTTTAGCATCAGATTTCCCGTCCCCATCAGTTTTACGTCACTATGGTTTTCTATGTAGATCGCCAGGTCATCTGCAAACGCTAGTAGATTTGCTCCGCTCGAGGTTTTCAGATGTAATATATCATTGTATAGAATATTCCACAAGGTCGGTCCAATTACCGAGCCTTGTGGTACTCCAGCGCTGATTTTCATGGTTTTCCTTAGCGGGACTATAATTTTGCGTTCCGACAAGTAGCTTTTTATTATATTAAGCAGATAGTTGGGTAGCCCTATGTTTTGGCATGCTTTAATTATATGGGGCCAGGAGGCTGAGTTGAACGCATTCTTAATGTCTACCGTAATGATTGCTATCCAGCAGCATTTCGAATTTCGGACTTTGTTCACAATGTGATTTACATCCCCAATAGTAGACCTTCCCTTTCTAAAACCAAACTGCATATCCGATCATATGTTTCGACCCTCCAGTAGTTTTTCAATTCTGTTTTTGATAATTTTCTCATATAATTTGGCCAGGCAGTTTAACAAACAGGTAGGCCTATAGGACGAGTTGTGTCGATAGGATTTCCTTTTTTCCATATGAGTAGAAGTTTGGCTCCTTTGAATTCATTAGGTATGGTTTGTCCTTTCAGTAGCTCATTGACCAAGTAGAGGAAGATGTTTGGGTTTGCTTCTACTACTTTTTTCACGGTTTCCGGGGAAATATTGTCTGGACCAGGGGCCCTTCCACTCGTAATGCTAGAACTTGCTGTTACCAGTTCTTCCATAGTGATCAGTTCGAGGTTATTATCCGTTATTGCATAATCGCCAGTAGGCTTTGTGGAAAACAGATGTTCTGCGACCTCCCATTGCTTATCCGCTGTCAGTTTGTAGGGAGTCAGCGTTTTTAGCTCCCTGAGAGGTATCTTGTAGCCCCCACCTCATATGTTGTCATTTAATTTCTGGATGATGTTGCCCCACATCTTCCTCTTCTGGGCGTTTATTTCGTATTTTAGTGCCTTCTTTGCCTCTTTGTACTCCTCAGTCCTGTTTCCAATTTCTGTGTCGTCTTTGTGGGCCCTCATTTAACTTCCGCCTTAACTTTATACATTTTTTCCTGAGCAGGTTGATTTCCTCCGTCCACCAGTAAGGAAGCTCACTTCTGGATGTTGACCTGGTTTTTGTCGATTTTTTGATAATGTCAGCTATCTCTTTGCTGTCTACTTTATTGCTCCTTTCCACTGTTAGATCCTTAAATAGGTTTGGGTCGAATTTATACCACTTACTCATTTTTGTTGGCTTTTTATTTTTGCCCATCGTTATGTTGATTGGTCGATGGTGTGTAAACACCTCCGTGTCCAAAATATTCCAGCTATTTACTTCTTCTGCAAGATTTTCGGTGACAAGAGATACGTCTATATGCATGGCTGACTTTCCTCTTATGAATGTGGGGTTCTCATTATTGATACATACGAGGCTTTTTTGTGCAATCCAGTCGCTCCATAGATCTCCTCTTCTATCAGTCTGCGGTGATCCCCACGAACTGGACTTCGCGTTCATATCACCCATTATTTTGTACTTTTTGTCGTTCCTATCCACTTCTCTCATTATATTATCTAGTTGCAAAGAGTAGGCATCTATGCTTATGTTAGGAGAAATGTAGCATGCAATAATGGTAAATTGAGGGAGGTTTATCACGACGAAGCCATCTCCGACTTTGTCGAGTTAACTCCTACGGTCTTATTGCAGATCCTTATCGCAACATCGGAGTTTAGATCATGTATCCATCCGCCAGAGTAGACTCATTTTTTATTTGATTCTCCTACTACTACGATATCCGTGTTTGTCTCTGCGGTAAACACATTTAGCGTGTCATGGGCTGCTCTGGCTCTGCCTACGTTTATCTGTAGTAGGGTGAAGTTGAACGGCTTACTTTCTTGTTTCCCCCTCCGTGGTGGGGTCTACTAATTCCATGCTTAGTCCACTCGCCGTGCTATTTCTTCTTTCCTGGTTGGGTTCTGGGAAGACGTCGTCCTCTTTATGACGTGTTATCATGCCTACCACTCCTCCATTCTCTTTATCAACGAGGCCTGTACCATCCTCTTGCATGTGTGTTTTCCGTGTGTTTTTCATGTTTTTCTTGGCAAAGAACGCATCTTGCCTCGTCCTTACATTCTTTGAGGTCATGGCCTGTCTTACCACATCTGAAACATAATCATCTTCTGTCAGGCCCCGTGCATTGTACCGTTGGGTGCTCATAGTCCCAGCATCTGGTGCATTTTTTTAACGTTCACTCGTTTTTCAACTTAGCATCTGACCATACCTATTTTTAGATATGATTTGCTTAGTAGTTTATCTGCTACTTTGAGTGGAAGCACCTGGCCTAATGCTTTTTGTTCTGATGGACAAACGACATTAAAGTCGTGTTATTGAAATATTTCTTTTCGTCGTAGAAATATAAACAAATGCTAATACAGCAGTCAAACAGTAATTCCGATTCCAATGTCTTACTATCAAACACGGATATGTTATTTTCAATTTATTTTATACGCATACTATTTTCGTTAACGGTAGTATATAAGCACGTTCACTCCACAATGACCTTTGGACCCAAAGTTGACCTCTTTGGAAATTTTGGCAATAGAGGTCAAAAGACCTCCCCTCCCAAGTTTAAGGAAACTTTGGCAATTGGCCCGGGCCAAGTTTAAGATGAGATCACGAAAATTACGTCTCTGGTGCCTCTCTGATACGTCTCTGTGCCTCTCTGATACGTCTCTGATGCCTCTCTGATACGTCTCTGTGTCTTTTGACCTCTATTGCCAAAATTTCCAAAGAGGTCAACTTTGGGTCCAAAGGTCATTGTGAAGTGAACGTGCTTATATACTACTGAGCTCAACATGTAATTTGGGGTACGGTAGGTAATTGTAACGATCTCAATGCGAAGGTTTCGGTAGCGAAATTGAATGGTCTCAAGACGACCACTCAAGAGTATAGGGATGAACAATCTCTCATGTAGGGGGAGCGGACCGATCTAAACTCAACACGTCGAGATCTGTTCTTCACCAACAATTGTGGGGTCTTTCATACCAATTTAAGTTCTATAAAAACGTTAGAAATACTATTTGGCTATTAACATAGGCGTGCACTTTAAGACGATAATCTGTATTATCGTTACAGGTGTAATTTTTAATAATTAATTTTATAAATTTGAGAAAAGCAAGTTGAAAAAATCACGTTCTTTTTCTTCCCTCATTTCAGTTTGAACGTTACACAACTCGAGTTGTAAGTCAGGTGGTTGATCATTAATGGTAGGTAGCTCCAAGAGGATTATTGGAAAAATACACTGCTTTTGCGGTTCTCAATTTTTCCCTCTAATCTTGCATTGAATTAAATTTACTGTTTCGACCTTACTGTGTGGAATCTACTCATATTACTTTTTTAAATGAAGCTAACTGTTTCTAAATAATTCCACAATGCAATAAAAAAATTATAAAAATAAAAAAAAATGCCAACTGTTTCGATACTACTAAATATCATAGTCAGAATGACATAAGTTACATTTCAAGTGATGCCTACCTGATGTTTAATAATTATTTATGGCTAGACCAAGAATACTTGATCCGACTATACAAGAAGTTACTAGAAAAACGTTATCCCAAAACATCTGATTTAACCAAGAATGCCTTAGAATAGAAGTCATACCAAATTATGAGTATAAAATGCCATAATAAAACACCTTAAGCTCAAAAAGCGTAAAAATATGCTCCACGAGAAAAGTCGAAAATGGTTTAAAATAAGAGACTAAAGGCACGTTCTCATGAGTCAAGTTTAGTTGATCAACAAATGTTGATCAACTAAAGTTGAATACGACTTGAATAGGTTTTTGTTATCACCATGCGGTATAAACTGATCAGTTGTTTTATTATAAAAAATGTCGGCGAATGAAATTGTGCGTGAATATCTACAAATAGTTCGAGCAGAAGAACTGAAAATAATTTTACGTAACGTGAACAAAACTCGTAAGTAAACGTCGTTTTTGGGTGAGGCAATGGGTTTTAAGAAGAAATAAATTGCGTGCATCAGAAACCTTGCTAAAGGAGCTAGCATTAGAGGATAAAGAAGGATATAGAAATCATTTCAGGAATGGCTGAAGAAAAATTTGACGAACTGTTATCGAAAGTACAGGACCGCTTAAAAACCGGATACAGTGATGCGAAAAGCAATCTCACTAATAATTAAAGCTGCTAATTTTATGGGAGAAGTTTGTACGGCTATATATGATGTTTTACAATATTTTATTGAAGTAAGTACAAACGTTTATTAACAACATGTAAAATTTAGTTTAAGACACTTGTGAGAGCTGCGGTAAGTATATCAGACGACTGTTGCGAATCGTCTTTGCATTGTTGTGTTTTGCATGATTGATTTGATAGTGACGGAGATGAATTATACCGAGAAGTTGACAACGCTGCTAATGGAGTTTTCTGAAACTTGGAAGGTGGAAATCCTGACGATGGATTAGAATGATACGGGCACTGTCTCATTAAGACCTGCAATCGCTTTCGCCTTATTACACTTTGAATTTATTCCTGGCAGATGAGTGCATCGTAAAGAGGCATCTTTTTTAGCTGGACAGCCATATGTTTGGCATATATGTCAAACTCATCATCAACATTACCTGTATGTCTTTACACAACTTCATCAAGTCTATGAATTTACTTTGCTTATGTTTGAAACATTTTCGTTTCCTGATATTTTCCTTTTGCGACTTAGGGGCACGAAAGGCATTTGTTGTGTTTGATTGTTTTGAGGTAGACTGATTGGCAGTATCTGTGTTTTCTAAACGTATCGCTTCTTCTTGAGTATTACCAATTTCAGCAGAAATAGATGCAGATGTTGAAGCAGGAAATACATTTTCATCTTGGATTTCTCTTTCATTTTCGATTGTTTTGTTGTCAGCGTCTTCATATTGTAAACTCTAAAACATAAGTATAACTTTAATCAAATATTTTAGACTAATAAAAATAATATTAAATACGCAAAAATTGAATAGATGAGGCTCTAACATGATGAAGATCCATACCGAACGATGACATAAAACAATTTAATTTGTTTAAAACTTCATTATATTTGAACTAGTGTTCAATTTAATCTGGTGAGGCGTTTCGCTAACACAGTATCTTTAACAAACGAGTGAAGGTATAATGAATTTTTTTTAAATTTATAGAGTGCATCAATACAGAATTCTACGAATGTTAACAAAAATATTGAACACTTTTATCTGGAAATTAATTTACTACAATCATTCCTAAACTATCTTCTAGGTAAATAGGATTAATAAGGGAAAATAATTGATATCTATTTGGTTGTTAAGAAGGTTACCTGAATATTTGTTTTTATTTATCTCAAGAGCTTCTAAAATATTTAATTTAAAGGATTTATGTTCTACATGCAAAATTTGGGTAAAAAGTGTGTAGGGTTTCTAATAAATGATTTCAATAGTTAGAATCTAATTTTTTGTTGTCATAGCAACGCTTGTGTTCTGAAATTCTAGTTTTAAAATTTTTAAAAGTTCTACCAACATAAATTTCATGACAGTTGTCATTACTACATTTTAATTTATAAACTCCTGATTTGTGTAATTTTGAATATTTAGATTTGTTATTTTTAATGAGTTTGGATAAATTGTAATCTGTTTTAAAGCGAATATTCATATCTAAGGTCTCCAAAAATGATTTAATTTTTAAGGACAGTGTTCCAAAATATGATAAGCGTTTAAATTGGTAATTTTTATTTTTAATAGAAGGAAATACTTGTTCTAAAGTCTGTTTTATTACCTTTTTATTTATGATATTTAGTTTTTTGTTGTGATTGTTAGTATTTAATTGTAATGTCTGTATGTGATGGTTTATGAAATATAGAAAAATCATGTTTATTATATACATTTGAAATTGTAAGGTCTAAAAAGTTTATATACTTATTTTGTTCAAGCTCTTGAGATAAATAAAAACACAAATATCCAGGTAACGACCAAATAGATATCAACCATTCCCTTAAAATATATTTACCTAGAATATAGCTTAGGAATGATTGTAGTGAATGAATTTCCAGGTAAACTTGTTCAATACTTTTGTTAACATTCGTAGCATTTCGTATCTTTTCTTTTTAATTACCTATATTCTTCTTACATATACTTCTACTATTTTCAACGCCATATTCTTACTTATAACTTTTTTATATGTATTTCATAAAATATATACTCGATCTGTATCTATGTTCCAGAGAAGTGGTGATAACACCCCTCCACGTGGACTTAACTACTCCTTTTACCATAATGTCTTCTACAATTACGGTAATTGCTCATCTGGAGAGCATGCTAAATATCCATTCGCTCACTTCCAGAGGTACGTTCTTAGCCTGGATTTGCTGGATGATTTTCGGAAATTGTTTTGTCAAACGCTCCCTCTATAACTATGAATGTACCCATGCTATATTCTGTGTTATCCAGAGATCTTTAGATTCTCCAATTCGGTAGAACTATCTAGGGTATACGCATGCTGAGTGGATTACGAGCAACACTTCATCTCTTTTATACCTCTCGCATAGCCTTTCCACGCCTTTAGGAAGAATGATGTCAGTCTAATTGCTCGAAAGGCCTTCGGTAGGGTGTAATCCATCCTACCTGGTTTTGGTAAAAATACCACTCACACTTCTCTCCACTTTCTTGGAATATACCTCAAAGCTAGAGAAGCTCTGAAGATTCCCACCAGGTGTGGCATGAGGTTTTCCAGTCCCCATTGTATTAGGGCAGGCAATATGCCATCCATCAGGCCCTGGTAATTTGAAAGGGGTGAAGCAAGATGCGGCCCATTTGATTCTGTCCTCGCTGATTATTTTTCTAGCATGATGCCAGTCAATCGGTGAGGGAGTGCCTAGTTGTTGCAATAGAGCCGGGGAAGTGTGTTTCCATCAGAATCTCGGTACTTTCTGGGAGGTGGGAGGTATTTTTTCCATTATCCCTCTTTAGTAGGCCGATATTCATTGGAGGTCTTTGCAGAGAGTTTTTTGAAATCTGGATGCGTCCGCGAAATCATCAATTTCCTCACAATAGGCTCTCCAAGCCGCTCTCTCCTTTTGTCTACAGACTTTCTTGAACTCTCAGATCCTAGTCCCTTCTCTCTCTCTCTCCGAGTTTTGTACGTTTTACTTTGTTAAAACTCTTCTTGTTGCCTTCTTAAGGAGTTCTAGTTCATTGCACCACCAGATGTTTGTTTTGCCACCATCCTATAGGGCAAGATTTTTTGTAAGCACAAATTACCATATTTTGAATGGATACTGCGTAACTTCCCAGTTCTTCTTTAGTGCACGGATTTAAAACCTCTTCGTAATGTAAGGCACCTTCTAAGAGTCTAGTGCAGTGGTTCCCAACCTTTTCTGGACCACCGCCCCCTATTGAAGAGAACAAAAATTTCACCCCCCCCCCCCCAGTCGCTGGTTAGTCCAAAGTAGTTAATTTTATTTGAATATCATCTGTACCGTCCCAATTGATCTGTATTTAGCTTTAATTTCAGTTAATGTCTAAATTTTATTCTGTGTTTTATGAAAATAAAGATAATGGTTGTTAATTTCTTCAGAATACACTTTAACATTGTCTTTTCAATTAATGACAATAAAGCAACGAAAAAACAGACAAATATTACACTATAGCAATTAAAAAATACACCAAAATACCGTAACCTTGTAATAACTTCTACACTTGAACTAAGAAATGATAAATAACATATAACATGTGAGGACGAGCAATATGATATCGCGCATATGCAGTAATAAAAATCAATAAAATTTGATTACTAACGACGTTACAGTTTTCGTAAATTTTTTGGATTTATCTACCGATTTTAGTTACTCGACAGGCTCTATAGATGGCACGGTCTGCAGTGTCCCTAGCCTGGACTATCCCACGATCGAACGCTGCAGACTTTCTCTCTATCGCTAACAGGTCGTAACAAGTATGTGCGACTTAAAGTGTTTACGATAAATATGTTTAATCGCGGTCGCGATCGCGATCGTGGTCGCAATCGCGTATATGTGGTCTCCGCTTAATGTCTATATTTGTTTGGCTACGGGCGTTAATTAAAGTGCGTTTATGTAAGATGCATAAATCTTTTTTGACAATATAGTCATAAACAGACTTTCCTCAGACGTTGATATTTTTGCTGCCCCTGCCTAGATGGTGAGAGTTTGAGTCACAGCCTATAATAAACTCCACTTTCTGGTTGAGACAGTGTTTTCACTAGGTCTTCCATTTCTCTTGTGGCTGGTAGGGTGGCTGCGTCGGAGGGTAGGTAGAACTAGGCTAAGAGGATAATTTGGGTATAGAGAAACAATGTTTGACACACATTAAAATACATGAATTTATAAAGACATGAATTTTGGAATTACGGTTTAAGCTGTGCAAAGAAACTGTTAGCACAAATAGGGTTAACAAAAAGTATAACTGTTTAAGAGATTGTTAATTATACTTACTTAAAATACACGATGTTCCAACGAAAACTTAATCCCCAGAAACAAAGAAACCAACAGCTTCTTCAAAATGTAAAAAATACGTCATTTTGTTTTGGGAGGGGGACGAATTTTCATACAAAACTCTTACCCAAAAATGCATCCCGCATTAACCACCAATTTTTTTGAAATAGCAAGCGTGGTCGTGTGACACATCATTTGAAAGGTAATTTATTTCTCAAGACAAAATTGTATTTTCTTTAATTTATGAAGTAACTTTGAAGATATTTTGGATTAAATACGCCACTCTGCCAGCAGACCTTGCAGAGTTGGGACAGAGAATTGTGACAGCATGCCCAATACTGACACCGGAGGTATTTACAAATGTAAGAAAAGCCTTTGAAAATAGGATGTATCATAGTTGGAGGTCAGCGGAGGAAATTTCGAACATTTAATTCGCCATTACTGATATTCAACAAATAATTTAGTTAAATCGAAAATATCTTAAAAGTTATTTCATAAATTGAAAAAAAATATAATTTTGTGTAGAGAAATAAATGACCTTTCAAATGATGTGTCGCCGACCGAACCTGCTATTTAAAAAGAATTGGGGGTTAGTGCGGGGCTGCATTTTTGGGTATGTATTTTGTATGAAAATTCGTCTCTTCACAATACAATTTGACTTGTTTTTTTCTACAATTTGAAGAAACTCTTGGTTTCTGAATTTCTGAGGGGGTTAAATTTTCGTTGGAACACAGTGTATAATGCTCTACTTTAAACACTTCCATTCGAGACTGCCACGTTAACTTCAGTGTTTTAGTAGTCAAAGTTTAACAGGTGATAACGTTTTTTTAAAAGTATTTTTTCAATTAAATAAATAAAGTGTTCCCTTGTAAACGTAAAAGAGTCCATAGATCTCCTAACCTCACACTCTCCCCCTGTCACGGGATCTCATTACCCTACAGAATACACCCGTAGGCTGAAGGAAAAAATTCATAAACTAAATGAACTAAAACCTAAACTGTTTGAAAGGGAAAACCTGTATAGTGATAAGAATGTGTGTGTGAGAAAAACAATTGTGTCTGTCAAAACTTCCCCTAGAGAATCCAATATCACAAAGGTACGTGTAAAAACAAAATGACAATCAAAACTTTCCGTTAAAAAAATTATTGAATACGACGAACCACGTCTCATCGCCAATATTGTAGACCCAGAGTTATCCAAATATTCTAACGAATTAAATAGGATTAAAAATAAAACTTTAGAATTAAAATAAAAAATAAACGGTTTTAAAGATTAGAACTAACTTTTCCGCATCTGTGGAACTGAACAATATTCTATCATAAAATTGTTACTTGTATACACTTCGGGGGATGTATCGTGCTAACAAACCGAAATTTCTCCAAAAATAAACAAAAATTTAGTATATCTGGATTTATAGGACCCGCTGTACTCGCTCGAGTCAACAGAAAATTAATAAGGTACATCTGTGAGACACCTTGAACAATATTCAATCATAAAATTGATCAATCGTATACTCTCTGAAGGCTGTATCGTGCTAACAAACTGAAAATTCTCCAAAAATGACAAAAATTTGGTACTTGAAGTACCATAGCACCCGTTGTACTGGCTTTAGTGAGCTGAATATCAATAGGGTTAATCTCTGAGACACTCTGAATAATATTCAATCATAAAATTGGTGACTTGTATATACTCCGGAGGCTGTATCGTGCTAACAAACTGAAACTTCTCCAGAAATGACAAAAATATCGTACTAAAAGTACTGTAGCACCTGTTGTATTCGCTCTGGTGAGCTGAAAATCAGTAGCTTTCATCAGTGAGATGTCCTGAATATTATTCAATCATAAAATTTGTGACTTGTTGAACTCCGGAGGCTTTATCGTGCTAACAAACTGAAATTTCTCAAAAAATGACAAAATGTCGTACTTCAAGTACCATAGCACCCGTTGTACTGCCTCTGGTGAGTTGAAAATCAATAGGGTTCATCTGTGACATGTTCTCAACAGTATTCAATCATAAAATTGATTACTTATTGCACTCCGGAGGCTGTATCGTACTAACAAGACATGTAAGGAAAAGTGGGCGACGACAACGACGACATACACACAGGATTTTTTTTTCTAAAAACCATTTTTTCGTATTGTTGTTGATGCAAAACGTAAAAATAACTCAAAAAAAAATTTCAAAATTCCAACTTTTTTTGGTGTAAACCAATACTTTTCTCGCATTTAGATAGGTTGGGCGGAAAAGTAAAAATAAAAACTATCTTAAATTAAATTAACTGTCCCTTACTGTCCCTTACTTCGTGGAATCTACTCATATTAGTGTTTTAAATGAAACTCACGGTTTCTAGTTAATACCACAATATAATAAAAATTGTTGAAAATTCTAAAAAAATGACAATTGTTTCGATAAATCAATATCATCGTCAGAATGGCAGAAGTAACATTTCATTTGATGCCTACCTGATATGAAGTTGTCAATGAACAGTTAAATCTAGGGAGTTCTCCACTAATAAACTGTCTTCTTAAGTGATAATTGTAAAGATCAGCAGATATAGTTTTCCTGGTTTTCTATATCATTGCACAGTTATACTGATCTTAACTGGAAAAATGATATCCAGGATATCACCATAGGGCTAATATTATCTAAGCTTCAATATTTGTAATATCACATCTTCTTCTTTTTTCTATTAACATATATTAAGTCAATCACAAGTTAGGTCACTTCTTGGTCTAGCCAAAAATAACTACTAAACATCAGGTAGGCATCAAATGAAATGTAACTTCTGTCATTCTGACGATGATATTGATTTATCGAAACAATTGTCAATATTTTAGAATTTCCGACAATTTTTGTTATATTGTGGTATTAACTAGAAACCGCGAGTTTCATTTAAAACACTATCTTAAATTAGTATATAGTGATGAAGACATAGCTGCAAATGAAACAACAACAAATTCTACACTTGATACTATTATATTATACCTAAAATTCCAAAAAAGTGTCTAGAATCAGTAGACGTAGAAACTTTAACAAAGCAGGGGAAAGTAACCTGTGATGGCCCCCCTTATTCTTTTTTGTTATAACTTTGGAACTAATTGTAATATAATTACAAGATTTAGCCAGATATTTTGTTATCATATGTTATCTTCGTTTGTACGGAATAAACTTTTGTATTCACTTCCCATTTTGAGTAAAACATAAAGCTTAAAAAAAATCAAGGGGCCATCATAGGCATATGTTATCTTATGATGGCCCTCTTTATAAAATTGTAAAAAGTCGATTTTTATAAAAAAATTTTTGTATTTTTCAACTAAAAGGCATTTAAAACTGAAAAGTTGTATTAAAAAGATTTATGTATTTCAATTATACTTAAAAAGGAGAAGAACTACATTTCTTAGAAGCAATAAAAAACATAAGAATACATATCACACAAAAAATGATACCAAAACTTTTTAAAAGAAAGGGAAATGAATTTTTTTGTAATCCCAAAATTAAAAATGCTTTGCTGGTTGACAAACATCACAAATAAAAGTCTTTGTTGACTAAGGAACATCAGCACATTCGCAGTGACACCAGCCGTTGCAACTCTGGCACTTTAGCCAGAATTCTTTAGGACGAGAATGAGATAAAAGCTCGTTGCAATACAGACACGCTGCATCTGATTGATCACTATTGCTCTGCTCAGGCACAACTTCCTCATCACTATCTTCTTTTATTTGTTTTCCAATTTTTCTGCTAGCAACGTTCTTCGGTATTTGTATTTATAGTCTTTGACTCGTCTTGCGTGGTTTCCAACTCCCTATGTGTTGTTGAAGCAGCTGCAAATTCCCAGTCCACAAAAACATCTGGATTCAATGGATGTATACCTGTTTTTTCAAAAGAATATATTGCATTTGATGGAGCCGCAGCCTTGAGGTATGCATTGTTGAAAAGTTTTGTTACTTGGAAGTGAGTCACAATCCGTCCTGGGTTATCTCTCATCCAATTTTGAATTTCTATATTATAAAAAGTTTGAAGCAGTGCAAAAAAGCCAGCATCAAAGGGTTGGACGCGATGGGAACAATGGGCTGGAAGACAGAATAGTATTATTCCATTTTCCTTACTATATTCCAGCACTTCCAACCCCTTGTGACTACTATGCCCATCAAGGATTAAAAGCACTTTATTTTCATTTGATGCTTTAACGTGCAAGACAAAGTGCTTTAGCCACTTGACAATTGTTTCAGTGTTCATCCAACCATTGTCTTGGAAAAATGCCACACTGCGTACTGGGGCTCCATCCATTAACTCTGCTCTAAATAGCAACCGCGGAAAAATAAAAGCGGGTGGAACAAAGGTTCCTATGGCGTTCATATAACACACAGCGCAAGAATTTTGGTAGATTTCGTAGGAACTGTGCTCGTTTATATTTATCCATAACTTCTCCAATGGAACGGAATAACAACTTAATGTTTTCTTTATTGAATGCCTGTGCTCTTGCGATAGATGTGTGCTCTGGAGTTCTTACAGTTATTGTTCGGTTCCCTGCGAGAAATCCTTTCAACCACTTCCTACCAGCCATACCCGTTTCTCTATTAAATCGGTGGTTCACAGTCCAAAAAGCCTGGTTTCTAAATTTATAACGTGCTTTGCAATTTCAGCTTCAGTATCAATATCAAAAGTAGGCTTATGTCCACCTAAATATCCTTTGCTACTGCCCTGTTCATTCTTGAACCTCCTACGTAGTGTCGTTCGTGGTACTTTGAACATTTTTACGGCAGTTGTATAGCCCATTGTTTCATTTCGTTATGGTTGTAAGGCTTCAGCCATGTTGTTTTCATCCGACTGCTGCCTTATTTTTGACTTGTCCTGAAATTAACAGGAATTATTTTTATTACGTTTTTTCCTATGATGGCCGTATGATGAATATTCCTGATGGCCCCGTGGCCATCATATAAATACTCGCCTGTGGCCATCATAGGCAAAATGGCATATGATACAAAAACCTAAAAAACTTTTCATAGGAAAACATAACCTTTGAACTACTATGGAATATATAACGAAGACCCTACTAAAATTACTTTCTCCAAATTGTATTCAATAATCCCTACAGATACGAACGCAAAATGCATTTTAGAATAGTAATTTTTTACATCAGTTACTTACCTGATTCATTTTTTTTATAGGAGCCACATTAAACGCAGTTATAACTAACAAACTCGACACGGTACACTAACCGGCCAATATTGAAGGTATCTAGTTAATAAAATAGGCAACCAAAGATACATAACAGGAAATAAAGTAACAGGGCCAACACTGGCACAGGGCCGTCACAGGTCACTTCCCTTATGTAGATTTCACAAATATCGTGATCAAAAACTATATCGGTAACGACAACAAAAAGTGTGTAGGACGGGCAAAAAAAGTGTCTAAAAAGCGAAAAAAGTGTCTAAGAACCACAGACAAGTCTCTAGAATTCTCACTCGAACATACTAATATCCACATCGAATCACAAGGAAATAGTCTTGAATTAACCATACCATCATATCGTAGAATTAATTCAGGCCGGATATCAACCCCGGAAACAGAAATCTCAACCACAAAAATAAGGAAGAGGACACAATTGGCAATCAGTCTAGTGACTCAACATCAGTTAAAAGTACACAAAAATCCAAAACGCAACCATTGAAGATTACTATCACGCAGGCACAGATACATAGACAAGCGAATATATCCTGGGTGCATGAAATTAACGAGGAAAAGGGGAACTACGAGTCCTTATAAACCATAGGCCAATTTACCTCTCAATATACAGAGATCAATAAAACTAGTAAACCAATAAGTGCAACCAAATTAGACATGGTAAACAAGAAAAGGGAAGACTTTGATGCAATAACCATCATCCCTCATAACGAACAGATGGAAGTAACTGACGTCCCTCCACCTGGGTTTGAAAAACCTAAAAAAATTTGCTACTCTTAATAATATTTTCAAACGAACAACACAAGACGTAGTTACCCCAAACCAATAAAATTCGCTGTCTGACACATTGGACGAAGACCAAGCCCGAAAAACTGTACAGAAACAACGCAAAAAACTAACAATTCGAAAACTAGACGATTCTCACACCACTTCAGATGACGACACGGCCAAGCAGGATGGTAAAAGGAAAAAGGAAAAAGGGCAAGGACACCAACAACAGCAGCCCCAAAAAAAACACATCCCTCTGCCCACCCATAGTAATAGATGGAAATGTACAAGCACATAGAGAAATGGTAAATGTTCTCAAAGAAGAAATAAAAAACCACTTTGAGCTTAAATATACAACTAATTCAACCATTATATTCACAAAAGAAGTTCGAAAAATTAAAGCGGACATTGCGAGACGAAAAAATGCCATTTCACACGTACTGGAGACGTGAAGAGAAAACTCACGCCTTTATGCTCAAAGGACTAAAGTGTTACAGTTAGCAGATATTAAAGATGAGCTCGCCAATATCTATAAGATCAATATCAAAGACATATTTAGGTTGCCAACAAAGGGTAAACTATGACACTTAGTCATCGCTGACTCAAAAGTTACGTTAGATTTCCTTAACAAAACAGTTAGGGTGATAAAACACACGAGAGTCCAATGGGAGCATCGACGTCAGACAAAGCCGATAATACAGTGCCACATCTGTCGGCTCTGGGGTCACGCCACATCCAACTGTGGCATGACACCTATATGTATTAAATGTGCAGGGTAACACCAAGGAGCAGGCTGAACTAGCTAAGTGAGGAAATTGCAAAGACGATCACCCGGCAAATGCGGAGATATGTCCGTAATTCATTAGGACAGTTTGGCTTGACGAACGAAGAACAGCAAACCCTCAAATCCCCACAAATATCCAGCTCCCAACCCCAAACAACTAAACCAGATAATGGGCCATCAAGTACATACAGCGAAATAAACAAATTCACTGAAGTTAACAACCTGTTCAAGGAGTTACATTCACTAGTTAACTCGACTCGAATTATCGACAGCTGTTTTGAACCTTATTCAAGAATTGAGGAAAGCAACAAATAAAATAGACAAATTTACCACATATAGACAAATGACATCTAGGCAGGTAGTTGGTGAAATAGTATTTCAGAAGCGATACAATCTCAAAATAATTTTCTGCGATGTACAAAGTGTATTTTATTTTATTAACTCCACTTAATCCGACACTTTCTCGACATTCATAAACCAGACACACTCTTTCTAGTTGAGACGTTCCTTAAACATAATAAAAAAATAAATTTTAGAAACCCCGAATATCGTCTTTTTAGTCAAGACCGCCTCGACGATGTTAAAGGAGGCGGTATCATATTATTAATGAAAAAAGGCGTAAACTCCTGCAACAAAATAATTTATCCATTGAGCATATTGCAATCCTTTTCGAAAATAAAATAAAAATAGTTGGCACATACAACCCTCCTGGCAATATATTAAAAGAGGAAGTTTTTTTTTGACACTCAAAGTATTGATAATAGGCGATCTCAACTGTAAACATCCCCAGTGGGATCGGTACTTAAAACATTCTTACACAAATAGAAGTACTCTACACTGAAATTTTGCGATAATTCGGATTCTAGCATATTTCACACTGACACCCCTACTCACATCACATATGCAAACCACTCTACTAACACCCTAGACATTGCAATATGCAAACACATCAATACTTTAACAAAAATAAAACCCTAATAGATTTCAACTCTGATCACGATCCCGTCCTCATTCTCCTTAAATTACCACATAACATACAAAAACCAGAAAATAGTTCATACGATTCCAGCACCACTGTTGGATAAAATTTAGAAAATATATATACAAAAATCTCACCATTACACACCAATAATAAATTAATAAAAGAACATAAAAACGACGATTGGTCAAAATTTAAAACCCGAGGATAACTCGCTCTGGAAAATTACTAGACGGTTTAGAGACCAACACAATGGACAAACAATAACCAAACATGACGGAGATCGCAGAAAAATTCGGAGAGTGCTCAAAATAATTCTAAAAATAGTTCACATCATACACAACACCATCATAACATAACACAAATAGTTCAACAACACTTACACTCGTTAAGCCCACTAAACACAAATTACCTAAGAACATGTACCGAAATACGATACAACAATTAAAAAACAAAACAGCCCCGGATTAGATAGTGTACATAATATTTTAATAAAAAATCTTCCAAAAACCAATCGTTCAGATAACGTACATCATAAACTGTATTATCAAAACTGGACATTACCCCGATATTCTCAAGATTTCCAATATTATACCAATCATCAAAGCTAATAAACAACCATGTTATGTAGAGGCCAATATCCCTACTGAACAACATAGCAAAGGAGATAAACAAAATAATATTAAAAATATTGCAATCTTTTATATACAAAAATAACATTATTCTTCCCTGAGCAATACCGTTTCAGAAGCGGTCACAGTGCTGTCGCTCAAATCAAAAAAGCAAAAATTCTTGCGATATCTTATGCCACGAAACGTAATGATATCCCTATAAAATATAGGTTGTGAAATAAAAATATCGACCAACAAGTCGTTCATTGTGTATCTACACATACTCAACTGCTGTTCGCTTCGGTTGTTACAAAAAGCCAAAACCAAAATATATCAGTTGCGTACCATAATTGATATACCACAATTCAATTAACAAGAAAGTCATATAAGGTATATGCAACCAATAAGGCCCAGTTGGCAATATGGCCAATTCCTCATAACTCGGCAACTACCTAAAATTTGAAGTAGATGACGCAAAACGTATAAACAACATATTTTCCAAATTCACCAGCCGCTAAAGTCATCAGTCTTGGGCAAACCGAGTGTGTGCTGCTTTCCGAATGAAAATTTTAATTCAAAATTGCCGCATATAAAAGAGACATTTTTTAAATCTACTGTTTTACTAACAATCACGTAAGTATTGTTTAAGTTGATATTATGTTTAGATTGTGCAAATGTACGATGATAACATAGTGCAGCTATTTTTTTGATAAGTTTATGATAGTGCCTGATATTTGAAAAAAACAGTTGATTTGGTAATGTGAGCAATAAGGCCATTATCGATAGATAGCAATATGGCCATACATGTGCATTTTTGTAGAAATACGTATGTTAATGATATCATAACTGTTCATTTATAATTTTTTCTCCCTTGTTACAGGAATAAAGATGGATCGTATTCGCTCCTGAAGCTTAAGAGGCCAATGGAAGCAAGAAGACTTACCCACGCGCTTCAAGCTGTGAAAGGGGGCATGTCAGTAAATAAGGTGAGTATCACTTTCAGTCTACCAAGAAGAACCCTTAGACGCTATGTAGAGAAAGGTGAGATTGGAAAAACAGCTATGGGTCGCAAGCCAATCTTAACTCAAGAACAAGAAACTGAATTAAGTCGAAGAATCATTCGCTTATCCCAAGTAGGTTACTCGCTCACTGCCAAGTTGAATAATATTCCAAATCCCTTTAAAGAGGAGAAAGAAAAGGCTAGATGAATATTGGCTAAAGGGATTTATGGAAAGAAATCCTCAAATCCGAGTTAGAAAAGCACAAAATTTGAACCCATCAAGAGCCCAAAAAATAAACAAATTTATTGTTGATGACCATTTCACCAAGCTAGAATAACTAATGAGATCTTTAAATATAATGGAACATTCTGAAAGAATCTATAATATCGACGAGAAAGGATGTAGGCTCTGTTTGCACCATCCACAAAAGGTATTAACTGCAAAAGGGGCACGACGGGTACGTTACGAACGAACACGCACAAAATGTTTCTGTTGTGGCCTGTGGTAACGCTATTGGAGCAGCAATACCTCCCGTAATTGTATTTGAAGGAAAGCGCCAAAAACAAGAATGGGGTGATTCAATGCCTGCAGTACTTATGACTGAAAAAGGTAGCATGACACAAGCAGCATTTTCCCGTTGGATAGAGCATTTTGCAAAGTTTAAGGTTCAAGGTCAGGTTCTGCTTATTTTTAATGGAGCCAAGTGTCACTTGGATTTCAGTATTTTGGAAACCGCTGACAGATTCGATATAATGTTGTATTGTTTGCCCAGTAATACAACGCATGAACTCTAGCCAATGGAAAAAACTGTCTTTAGAGCGTTTGAGTACTACTGGGACAATGAGGTTGTAAAATATTTTCCCAAGCATCCAGAAGGACGTTCTATTAGTAAGATGCGTTTTGGTAGCATATTTTCAGCTGTTTGGGATAGAACAATGACCATGTCAAATATTAAAGCTGGCTTCAAGGCAACAGGAATATATACTTTAAATAGGAATGCAATTCCAGAGATTGCTTTTGCCCCCAGCACCATCACAAGTCAAAATCAAGACCAAGAAATTCAACAGCAACAGCAAATATCTCAAAAAACAATTCGACCTACATTTAGTTTATTAGAGAATAAGGAAAATGATGTCGATTACTCAATTTCTTTCGAAGCTGGTCCATCCACATCTGGTGTAAGATTACAAAAGAAAACCCGTACTAGAGATAGAACTTCGACCCATGATGACCACAGCAGTGATACAGAGAGTCTTTTCAGTGTACACGATGAATCTGATAAATCTTATTCTGAAGAAGATCTTGCCTTGAATAAGAACAACTCTTTTACTGAGATGCTGCCAACTCCGGATCAAGCACCAACTATAGCTAAGAAACCCAGAAAACCTGCTCTGAACAGTAGAGCCGAAGTTGTTACAAGAAACCTGTTCAATAAAGAAAACAAAACTAAAGACTCTTGTACAAATATAAAAAAAATCCATAATATCGAGAGCACCGAAACCACAAGGTAAAATTTTAAAGGATCTTGGTATTGTAAACTGACGGGAGGATAGACAAATCGATATGTGTTATATGCATGAGGAGTGCATTGGCTCACCAAAAACGATGATGATGATTTTCATATGACCACATTGTGGGTGAAAATTTGATTATTATGAATGAAAAATCTGTTTTGGCATTCACCCTGTATTGATCCGTCATAATAAATTTATTTTTTGGACTTTCATTATTATTTTGACCTTTTAATTCAATTATTCCCGAATAACATTCACTACATTAACAATATTTTGTATGGCCATAATAACATTCATTACATTAACAATATTTTGTATGGCCATATTGCCATACACCTGGTTGGCAATATGGCCAGTTGCACCTATTTTTTATATTACTCATATTTTTGTAATGGTCAATATGGTTGACTTTTAATTACTCACAATATCTGCCTAATAATGTACTTGAAAAGTTGAAACATCGTTATGTAAAAAATAAAACGTCTTGTCATGGCCATTGGCCATATTGGCTACATATACCTTATATATAATCATCTAATCAATAATTTTATTCGTTGATTTCTCACCACCTCAAAATCGGATATTCAGTTTTCTGATATATTAATTATATTCTTAGTTCGATGATTGCTGTTGAATTCATTAGCTGTCTGTGTTGTCTTTTGATTGTTTTCTACTTCTACATCTGTGTTTTTACAAATGTATTGTATATATTTTTACACCCTTGTGACCTGGTTTGGTTCCAATTTTTAGATGAATTTTTCCTCAATTATTGTTATACTTTGGTTCGATTTTTCTTTGTTTTTCATTTTAATTGTTATCTGTATGTTCCAATTTATTGTAAAACCATATTCTTATTGTTCGATATTGCTTCTTGTAGCCCCGAAGAAGGTGATGAATTTCATCGAACGTTGACAAAAAATAAAAGAGTCAAACTAGTAGTTATTTTTTATCCGCTTCCACGGAAACTTTTATAAATTTTTATTTGGATACGAAGCATCATTATGTAAATCTGCATCTCTAGAATCAAATATTACATTTCTTAAGCGGTTTTAAAAAAATTAATCTGCTTATTTTTCTACTGCTTACGATTTTTTAAAATTTACGTCCACTTATTAAAGTGGAAGCAAGAAGACTTAACCCACGCGCTTCAAGCTGTGAAAGGGGGCATGTCAGTAAATAAGGTGAGTATCACTTTCAGTCTACCAAGGAGAACCCTTAGGCGCTATGTACAGAAAGGTGAGATTGGAAGAACAGCTATGGGTCGCAAGCCAATCTTAACTCAAGAACAAGAAACTGAATTAAGTCGAAGAATCATTCGCTTATCCCAAGTAGGTTACTCGCTCACTGCCAAGTTGAATAATATTCCAAATCCTTTTAAAGAGGAAAAAGAAAAGACTGGATGAATATTGGCTAAAGGGATTTATGGAAAGAAACCCTCAAATCCGAGTTAGAAAAGCACAAAATTTGAACCCATCAAGAGCCCAAAAAATAAACAAATTTATTGTTGATGACCATTTCACCAAGCTAGAAGAACTAATGAGATCTTTAAATATAATGGAACATTCTGAAAGAATCTATAATATCGACGAGAAAGGATGTAGGCTCTGTTACTTATTAAAGTTACAACTTCCCTAGCTCATGAAATTTTGAAGGGAGGAAAAAAAGTCAAACGACCATTTTTATGTAAAATTTTAAGCTCTACAGTTTTTGATAAGTACATTTTTGTCTAGCTTTTACCATTTTCCAGTAATTGCGAAAGAACACTTTAATTTTTTTTTCAGGTTGCAGACACTAAAACCTTTACACATTGTTATTGTATCTTTGAAACAACATTATATCAAAAATGCAAAGTTGTGTCAACATTTTGATTTCAGACGTTATTTGACTGGACTATAAATTAGTTGAACATTCAAATGTTTACTGATGTAGGTTAAAACATAGAAAACTGGGAAAAATCATTTTCTGATACATGTGATTTACAATGTGAATCATTTTAAGCCACTTTAATATGCTCCAAATTAGGCAATGTTTTTTCCAGTTAACTATCTCTTTATTACTCACGTTTTCCTACACAGCCATGTTATTCATTACATCTTGAGACTACTAATTTTATAATTCATTGATGGTTGGTAAGTAGTAAAATGAAAAAATAATACCGTAACCATTTTATTAAAACGAATCCAATCCCATCTCTATTCTACCCCAATTGAATGCAAGGGGTAGGTTCGGAGTGACGTGTAAAACTGCGATAGTACATATAATGTGGCGAACATGCTACAACGATCCGGAAAGAAAGTGAAATTCTGAAACGAAAAGAAAATGAAGATAACCCCGCGGCGTTTCAATCTATTATAGAACCGAATAAATCATCGATTACTTATCTCTCTAAAAAACAATAGGCTAATAAATGTGGATCGTCACAGCAGCGTCGCAGCATTTATACACTGTGACCGCGTAGAAATACGCTACGATGGTGTGGTGCGAGGTTACTGGGATGGATTAGGAAATACAAAAACACAAAGTAAAAGACTATCGCAAAGCGAGGTTGTGTCTCACTTGTTTTCTCTCCTGTTATGAGCGTGGCGCGCGTGATTTCGAGACAATATTTTTCTTAGATACGAGTTTACAACGTGATTATTTCGTTTTTTTTTTAAAATTGTGGCTGTAATTTATTTAAAATAATTAAAAAGTGTTGTTTGTAACACGCCGAGGGATAATTTTACATTGGTTAGTAGATTTTTTAAATTTAATTTAAATATTGTAATTTATTATCGTTCTTGCAGTTTGTGCCTTGAATGATTTCTGCGATAATACTATACTGATTCACAAAAGTAAAGAAAAAGTGGTCTATTTTTTATTGATATATTTAAAGAATATTTTCATATACTTGAGTACATGCGTGTGGTCAATTTAGAAAATATTTATTCAGAAAAAATCGGATTTATTATTAGGAAACAATATGATAGGTCAGCAAAATTTTTTTTTAAAAGCTCCAAGCTGTTTTTGTGGTAGCTCTATTACGTCAAATTTTGGGGTACTCCTAACCTTAAACACGGGTTTTCTCTATATTAGGGCTTATGACATCTCAACATAAGCACCCTTATTCTTCTAGACACATGCTCCGACTTTAAAAAACTTTTTTCTATTGAGATATTGTTATTTCAGAAATTTCGTTGTTGCCTTAAAATAGGTTTATGGATTTTTATTTGGTCATGCATTGGAATTAATGAGTTTGAGGTGTGAGTTTTGGTTCGTAGGCATAGGGCTCAAATTTGCCATGTTGAGAATTCAAACTTAGTTTCCCAACTCTGTATTCGTGCTTATTGCAGTTTGTGTTTTGAATGTATCGTAATACATTAAAAACGCTGATTTATTCACAAAAGTAAAAAAAATAAGCAATCTTGTCTATTTTTTATTTTATTTTTTCGTATAACTGTTTTACATGTGTGTAGTCAATTTCCAAAATATTTATTAAGAAAAAATTAATAGGACTGCAAAAAACGAATTTTTGTGGTAGCTCTCTATCACGTCAAATCAGGTCATATTAGGGGTTAGTGATGTAAAATATGTACCGATTCCTTGTTATTCGAAATACCCTTTGGAATAAAACGATAACCAATAGTTTATTTCATAGAAACCCGAACTTCGATAAAAAATGTTGCGGTCTTTTAACAAAGAAAATGTAGTTGAAAATATAAGGAGTAAATAAAAGTCTCACTAGATCTATAAGCTACTAAAGTAAAATAAATCACGAACTAACCCTATACATGTATATTATGAGTATGTATACAGCAATAGGATGAAAAGATAAGGTCCTACTATTTTGCAGGTCGATTGATATATTCGTACTCGAAAAATGATAAGCAATAAATGATGTTTATTCATGAACGGGGTGAATAAAATATTTAATAGCATCTCTTTTATGTAAATATTATAAAAATTTTGATATTATTTAAAAATAACAACGGAAATAGATTAATACAGAAAACCTTTAATAATTGTATTTTCATAAATTAAATTTTATTGTATACATAATAACAATTATAAATATAAAAACCTGCAGCTAGTTCATTAATTATCATCTAATGAGGCAGTATCAGTATCGCTTTCGATACTGATTTGTTCAATATTAATAGGGACAGGATTTATTGTATTATCAACAATATTATCCATTTGCCATATTTTCTCTTCCATTTTTTTTACATGTTCTATGCGTTTTTTCTATTTTTCGATACTTATTGCGGCAATAGCTCTCTGAAGAAGTACCTTTACATCTGCTAATTTGAAAGTAGTGTTCTGTCGAGCAACAAAACATTTCACATCAGCCCAAATGGGATCTAACTCACAATGATCTGGTGGTAGTCGCAAAACTTCTACATCGGACCATTTCATTAACACAATATTTATTAAATTAAGGAAAATGTTGCTTAGCAAGTTTTAATAATTCTAGTTTTAAATTTTCGTTTAAGCTTATTCCCGGTAATCGGCCAACATGGTTAAGGTTAAAAATAAAAAGATTTTTTGTATTGTTTACATTCTCTTCTCATTCATTTTATTTTCTCCACTACGTTTCGGCGTATTGCCATTTTCAAGTATTTCTTTTTTTCCCTCTACAATGAATAATGTGTTATTTAATTATAATACATTTAACAATAAGAGACAAGACAAAATTAATTTAAAACAATGTGCTATTAAAACTTACACATTATAAATATACTGTCGACTGTGGACATTGCGTTCTAAAATATTTTAAAATCACATAAAGTTACTCGAACCTGTCTGATTTATAAAATCATCAACAAAACATACAAATAATATTCATAGGCAGGTAAGATGCAAAACACCTACAGCTACTCTATTAAATGGTTGTATATTTTTGGGAGACTTTGAAGGTCAGTCTTATAGTTAATTGAATTTTTGTTCTTTTTGATACAAATCATTTCTTTGATTTCACGTTTGAATCTGTTTTCTTCTTTGTCTAAAATTTTTATGTTTTCAAAATCAAAACTATGGTGGTTTTCGAATGCGTGTTTTGAAAGGGCTGTGGAATGTTCATTGTGGGTTTTTTATGTTATATTGGTGATTGTAAATTCTGTTATGTAGGTATTGAGATGTTTGACCCACGTATTCACCATGGCAATCTTTACATTTGACATTATACACTACATTACTTTGTTTCAATTTTTCGGTTTAAGTTTTGTGAAAAAAGCCTTGGTATAATTATTAGATTTGTGCGCTACATTTATATTATTTTTACTCAACAGCCCCTGAATTTTTTCTGATGCACCTTGTACGTATGGTAAACTGATATATGTTTTTATTGAGATATTATTACTAGAATTATTACTACTCCTATTGTTTGTGTCCCTTGCATTATTATTGTTATACATTTTATGTATTCGTTTTTTTATTATAGGATTGTAAAAACTTTCTGGATATTCATTACTTTGTAAAACTTCTTTAATCTTCTTCAAATTATCAGGTCTGTTATTAGGACGTGAGAGTTTTAGGGCCCTGTCTGTAAGGTTATTAACAACACTTCTTTTGTATGTGATTGGTACATTAGAATTAAAATTTAAATATCTTTCAGACCATACATGTTTGGTAAACCAATTTGTCTCAATTTTACCGGTATTATCATATTTAATTGTTATATCCAAAAAGTTTATTAGTTTTTCGTTATCTTTCTCAAAAGTAAATTGTATTCTAGGGTGGAAGTTGTTAAATTTTTCAAGTGTATAATCTAACTTGGATGCTGGTATGCGTAGAAGGCAGTCATCAACGTATCTTTTATAAAAATTTGGAACATAATTTAATTGATTTATAACTGTATTTTCCAAATCTTCCATTACTAGATTTGCTATGACTGCTGCAATTGGTGATCCCATGGCTATACCATAAATTTACGAAAAAAATGCATCATTATATTTAAAATATGTCGAATTCAAACACAACAACGTGGCTTATATAAATTCATTTAAGGGCAAAGAAGTATATTTATTTATTTCTACCACCGGTTTTTTATACAATTTATTGCTAGATTAGTTGGAATATTGGTGTATAAGGAGATAACGTCAAAGGAAACTAGTATATGATCTTTAGGAATAATTCTATTTTTAACAAATTCACTAAAATGCCACGAGTCTTTGATATGATAGTTGTTGTTACCAATTATGTTGGTCAAGATATCAGAGAGAAATTTTGACAGTTGATATGTTGGAGCACCAATATTACTAACAATAGGTCGTAAAGGTATATTATTTTTATGTAGTTTCGGTAGTCCATAAATTAATGGAGGTTTACCGTTATGGCTCATAAGCTTGAATTTTGTACCTATATTTATTAGTTTTTCTTTAAACCATTTATTGATTAACGTGTTTATTTGTTTTTGAATTTTGTTAGTGGGATCTGAATTCTCTTTTTTGTATGTAGTTTCGTCACTCAATAAAGTGTTTATTTTGTTGATGTATTCTTGTTTATACATAATCACAGTTTTATTACATTTATCAGCCTGTAGTGTTAATAGCTCATTGTTTTAAATTATTTTTGTCTTGTCTCTTATTGTTAAATGTATTATAATTAAATAACACATTATTCATTGTAGAGGGAAAAAAAAGAAATACTTGAAAATGGCAATACGCCGAAACGTAGTGGAGAAAATAAAATGAATGAGAAGAGAATGTAAACAATACAAAAATCTTTTTATTTTATTTTTAATCTTAACCATGTTGGCCGATTACCGGGAATAAGCTTAAACGAAAATTTAAATAATAAGGTCAGGAAATACACACTGGAAAATTCTAGTTTTAGTAAGGAAATATCAAAATATATATTTTTCTCGTGCAGCCAATTTTGAACTTTATTTTTTCGACAGGCATTTATAGGCAATTGCTTGAGTTTGCGACTGAGGTAAGGAGCATTGTCCATAACTATTACTGTGGAAGACAGCATTTTGTCCAGAATTCTCCCAAACCAGTTCTCAAAAACTGCCGCATTCATTTCTTCATGATATTCGCCTGTTCTTTTTAGACTCAAAAGGAAGAATTCCATTATCTACAAATCCATTTTCGCTACTGATATGCAATATTATTAGTCGACGTCCTTTTCAAGCTGGCATTTTGAGACCTGAAGACCAATCCTCCATAAAGAGTTGTCGTGTACTTTGAATATTTTTATTTTGCCAAATTTTCGAAGTAGTGTGACTTTCAGTAACCCATGTTTCGTCTAAATAAAAAATGTGTTTCCTTGTTGGCATATTCTAATCACTAATCGCCAGTAGTCTCTGCACCAACAATTAATGTCTTCTATTTCAATGAGCATACTTTTCCATAAGCAAAATTAATTTATTTTAGGACTCTATAATGTTGTTTCACTCAAAGCAAATCAAAATCTTGTTGTAAATCTTCAGTCAATTTTTTTCTAGCGGGTCTTTCGTTTTTGAAAAAATACGGGTGAATTTTTCGGCGAATACCATTTTTACAAAATTCATCAATTGTTATTGTAGACTTTCTGCAAGGGTTTTTTTGGTTTTTTGAATTACCCTATGTTCTTTATTTTCCTTTAAAATATTGAAAATAGTGGTTCTGCCAACCCTTGTATATCTACAAAACATATCGACAAGTTCTACCTTATTTTCCATAGGATGATCTTCAATCATTGCAAAAAACACATTCACAACCATTTTTTTCCTGAACACTTAATTTTTTTCGAGATTTCGTAAGCTTAGAACAACTGCTAACAGACATTTTACTTTGCAAAATGTAAACAAAAACAATAAGCACCAAAAGAACAAGTCGACTTCAAACCTTCTATCGTAAGATTATTATTATGTATTATATGGTCAGAGAAAGCAAAACCGAAATTTTAGAATAACCAACATCAGTGGCATTCCCTGTGTGGGAAATGGTTAAAACATATTCATATATCCGTTGCCTACAGAAATGTTTGTTTTTTATCCATTTATGTAGATTAAAGCCGCACGCCACTGTATCCTGTTTTGTTTAGGTTCATGTTTCTCTGAAATAAACTATAGAAACAGAATCTAATATTTTACTTTGTTAGTTCGAAATATTTTTGTTTGCTTTCAGTATATGAGAGTTGAGGTCTGAGTGACTTCTGTTTTGTAATTATTTACCCTAAATTATTAATTTCGATTTATTTATCAAAATTTTCTAATATCAAAATTGATCTTCAAAAAAGAAGTGCCGCTTAGTTACATTTCGGTGCAAATCTAAGTGTAATATTTGTAAAAACATTTATTCCTACAAACATGGAAGTGTAACAAATTCACGAAAGTAATTCCATGTGTTCTCCGATTATTATTATTAATAATAATAATAAATACCGAAAAATATTACCATTAACATTTAAATACTAAATCCTTTAAGTATATGAATGTTATGTGACTTAAACGTAATAAAATAAACGGTTTTAAAGATTAAAACTAACTTTTCCGCATCTGTGGAACTGAACAACATTCTATCATAAAATTGGTACTTGTATACACTTCGGGGGATGTATCGTGCTAACAAACCGAAATGTCTCCAAAAATGTAGTAAATCTGGATTTATAGGACCCGCTGTACTCGCTCTCTAGTTAACTGAAAATCAATAGGGTACATCTGTGAGACACCTTCAAGAATATTCAACCATAAAATTGATCAATCGTTTACTCTCTGGAGGCTGTTCGTGCTAACAAACTGAAAATTCTCCTAAAATGACAAAAAATTGGTACTTCAAGTACCATAGCACCCGTTGTAGTGGCTTTAGTGATCTGAATATCAATAGGGTTAATCTTTGAGACGCTCTGAATAATATCCAATCATAAAATTGGTCACTTGTATATACTCCGGAGGCTGTATCGTGTTAACAAACTGAAACTTCTCCAAAAATGACAAAAATCTCGTACTTAAAGTACTGTAGCACCTGTTGTATTGGCTCTGGTGAGCTGAATATCAATAGAGTTCATGTGTGTGATGTCCTGAATAATATTCAATCATAAAATTTGTGATTTGTTGAACTCCAGAGGCTGTATCGTGCTAACAATCTGAAATTTCTCAAAAAATTACAAAAAAGCCGTACTTCAAGTACCATAGCACCCGTTGTACTGGCTCTGGTGAGCTGAAAATCAATAGGGTTCATCTGTGACATGTCCTTAACAATATTCAATCATAAAATTGGCTACTTATTGCACTCCGGAGGCTGTATCGTACTAACAAGACATGTAAGAAAAAGTGGCCGACGACGACGACATACACACAGGATTTTTTTCCTAAAAACCGTTTTTTCGTGTTGTTGTTGATGGAAAACGTAAAAAGAACTCAAAAAAAAACTTCAAAATTCCAACTTTTTCTCGCATATTAGATAGGTTGGGCGGAAAAGTAATAATAACCAATATTGTACTGTTACTGAAGACTAAAAGTAAAGAGTATAAAGGAACGGGTATTGATATTAAAAGTAAAGAATCGGTACAAGTATTTCAAAATAACGAAAATTTACATCACTATTAGAGGTTATGCAGTAGTGACGTCACTATAAGAAGGCGATGCTGTATATCAAACTGCCGCTATGTAGTAAGCTTAATAAATGCAACTGCTGTTTTAAAAACAATTTTTGAAATCGTTTTGTTTTTTAAGCTTCCGTCAGAAACGGGGCTGCCAGGCGTGAACTTAGCCCATAATCGCACCCCATTTGGTTTTGTGAGGAATAAAACAAAACACAAACCTTCTACTTAGAAAATGTTAAATATTACTTCAAAGTATTAATATAACTAATTGTAGATTAATGAGAAGTGCAAAAATTATTTATGATAATTCGCGTATAAAAGAGACTTCACTATAACGTTCTTTACACAGTCGCAATAAAATATCTCTGAACACTTTTTTAGTAATTTTTAGTATCATACAGTTGGTTATTGTATGTACTAACTTAACTTAAAACACATTATAGAATGATCTAGTGTGGTTCCAGCTAGCTAATTAATAAATTAAATGGTCTTAAAGGTAAATAAAACTAATTATATATTAAATTTTTTAATAAATAAAGTAAGCTAACGCTTATTCATCATTGGTTCGTCAATTGTTTATTTTATAGGATCAATACATAGGTATACATAACGTTCGGATTTTGGGATAAATTACGCAGGGCCGGCGGAAGGCCCGTGCGAACCGTGCGCCCGCACGGGGCGCCAACATCTAGGAGCGCCAAATCAAGAGATAGTTAATAAAAAACTGGCAAGAACTAAAAGTGTCTAATATAAAAAAATATAAATAATAAACTAGAGCACAAGAAAATGTGTAAAATTATTTATTATCCAGTATAAATTAAGTGCTTAATATATCAATCAGTTTATTTGCTCATGATATGATGTATTGTGCCTTACCGAGCGTTAACAGACGGGCGGTATTATTTTATTGACAAAGAAAGGCGTCGTCGCCGCGCCAGTCGGTCAGAAGATAAGCAAGCCCAAGCGCTGTTATTTTATTGGGGAATGAAAGGCGCCGTCAGTCGCCACCACACCACCTGCAGGTAATAAATATAATAAATAGTGTTTTCAAATTCAAAAAGAAATAATTAGTTTCAGTTATGGTATGAATTCCAGCAGAGATTACGAGTGAGCAAAACAATTTATGCTGAACATCAAAACTTTATAAATACTGAAGCTAAACGTTGGACTGAAGTATTCAATCGTTTAGTTGCAGCTATAGAATTTCTTGGTTGTCAAAATAGGGCATTTCGAGGAAGTACTGATAAATTGTACGAAAGAAGCAATGGTAATTTTTTGAAACTATTAGAGTTTATTAGTACTTTCGATATTATAATGGCTGACCATCTGCGGCGTGCAACTTCCAAAGAAATGTACGTTCATTACTTAGGAAAGGATATTCAAAATGAAATAATTAATATAATTGGATCTAGCATAAAAACAAAAATTGTAAACGACATAATTAAATCTAAATATTATTCTATTGTGCTGGATTTAATTATTCGTTATGTAAATATAGAATCTGGAAAAGAAGTAACAATTCCGGAATCTTTTATTGGCTTTATTCCTGTTTATACTTCACCTGGAGAAGGCTTAACAGAATATTTATTAGAAGAACTGAACAAGAAATATGAGAGGACAAGGATACGATAATGGGGCTAATATGCGTGGGAAACATGTAGGAGTGCAAAAACGTATACTAAATGTAAATCCTAGAGCTTTTTTGTTCCTTGCAGTGCACATTCTTTAAATTTAGTTGTTAACGATGCAGCTCTTACGTGTGTCCAGGCAGTATCATATTTTGGAATAATTCAGGAAGTTCACAATTTTTTTGGGGGTTCGACACATATATGGAGTATTTTAAAAAACAACATCACAAATTTGACTTTGAAGCCGCTCAGCCAAACTCGGTGGGAAAGTCGCATCAACGCGATAACGCCATTTCTTTATGAAATTGGAAACATATATGATGCTTTATATCAGGCGTATACTGACGACAAAATTGATGCATTTGGAAAAAATACAGCTTCGAATTTGTTAAGAAACAAAAAATTTAATTTTATATGTTGCACCGTGATCTGGTATAACATATTATACGAAATTAATATAATCAGCAAAATTCTTCAACAGAAAGCAGTTAATATACTAACCTCAAATGATTTACTTACAAAAACCGTAAAATATTTGAAGAATTGTAACGTAAAATCAAACCCCGTGCACCTATGCACTTATCCCACTTACGTTAGCGACCTATTGAAGATAGATCGAACTTGTGGCCCCAAAATCAAATTACTACTAATTCACCAAGTTACCAGCAGATCGGATGACCGATCTATGCCACAAGGTATTTTACCCGCTAGACTTCAGTCGAAGAAGGGAGGTTCGTACGCTGGTAACGAACAATCAAAATAAAGCTATATAACCCAAGGCGCCAGGTAAACCGTACCCGAGTAAATACCTCAGTTTAATTCCCTAACCGTAGTTTACCCCCAATTAGGAAAGGATTACCTAAAATCAAACTCGTAATTCAACTCACAAGAGAAATGGTTTATTGAGATGGTGGTTTGGCTTGAATACAGTTATGTAATTAGTCAGAAAATTTTGGGGAGTAGTTATTCCCACAGTGGACACTTAATGTCCATCAACCCTTACTATAAAAAAAAGATTAATATGAAATCCCTTACGAACTGTGGACGTTTACAAAGTCCCTTATAGTTCAATATATACAATGATACAATTATTTAAAATCCTATATACCCCTACCCCAAAATTGATATAACAATGCTCAGAAGGATTTGAAACAGAGACCAGTTCTGAGTTAAGTTGGTTCTGAAACTTGTAAAAAAAAATTACAATAATACACTGTGAAAACGGTGAGAACCTGAAGGGTTACCCATACCGTGGCTTATCTACGCATATCAAATTGTAAACTTACCCAAAAGCAAAAACAATATAAATTAACATAAACGTTCCGTGTGAGCTCAGACGCAACTTACCTACTCTGTCTAGAGTAATAAATGATCAAGAAAAATTACAAGCCACTTGTATGTTCCATACAATGTTATATATACACTAATTTGAATATTTAAAACATGCGCGTCTTCAGCCGCTGGTGATAAATCCTGGCGATCCACAAGTTGTTCCTGGGGTAGCAATCACTAAGGTGAGGCTGCAAGCATCGCAGGAACGCCGTGGTACTACGAACCAACACCAAGTGACTCCGGAACTAATCCAATACGGAAATCCGGATAACCAAAAATCCGACAATACCCCAGAATCCCTGTTTAGCTAAGACAGGGTTCTTCTGTGTGCTGCTAATAAGTAGTTAAAAGCCGTTACATGAAGTTAACCACATGGCGATGTAGGTGACTGGGTTTGCATAATCCATCTGCATCTCACAGATGAGGTCTGGACGAAATACTATCTCCACAAACTTCTCTAATCCACACTACTCCACCCAAACCAAACTACCCCCTCAAATTCATGTTTCCCTGCGGGAAGAATGTGGAATCTGCATACCAATTTTTGGGGCTCCCAGTAAACACCTCAATCACGACACCACGCTGATCAGAAAAAGAAAAGAAACACGACAGGTTTCATTGACAACCCACCTTTCCGTTCGAGACACTCTCCCTCGAGCTGTTTGGAGCACATATGTTCTATGATCTCGGGGTGAATTACTCTACTTGCACATCGCATAATAAAATCCCCCGTATAAAATAATAATTGGCTAATCAACAATAAACCCCATATTCACTAATATACCACATCCCACGACTATATTTACAAAATAAAACATCACCCATTATACCCTGTTGTACATCCACAGTACACCGGTAGGCAATCTTCCGTACGAATCACAGATCTCTTAACGTTTGTAAAAGAAGAATGAACGAGGCTATGCCATATGGCAAGTCAGCTGTTTGATTCGAATAGTGAAATGTTTTTGTTTACATTTCAATGGTACATAATATAACAAGTTCACTCTTTTTAAGTGTATATTCAGATTACTGTAACTATTCTACTGAGTGTAATTATTTACTTTAAACTATTAACCCAGATTGTGCTAAACAAATTGACGGCCAGGCTATTGAATAACTGAATTAATGGTATAACTAGAAATTGTTGACAAACGAAGCTAGTCTGACTTGATATTAAGGTAGGAATGTTTATTTATTATGACCAAAACTGCATGATTGTTGTCTTTTTATGCGACTGATGTATACTAACGAGAAAAACCGTAACAAATCCCCTCCTTCTTGAAGAAGTTTACCCACGGGAAACTTCACAACTATCGTTCTGTCAATGGCCAGATGATCTATGAATTACTTCGGATTCATAGCCTTGTGTTCAATGTGGAATTTAAAACCTCAAACCTTAAGACTTCGATTATCCTGAGACACAACCAACCCATATCTGAGTCCTGATTGGACTCTCCCAAACGAAGTCCCCAACCCACAGAGATTGCATCACCGTAAAATGATGTGTATCCCAAACCAACGCAACGTTCCTTCCACACTTTTAAGGAAGCCACACTTCCTACTTAACACATTAGCCTAGATATCCCCTCGTATCCCAAAGAACTAATACTATGGCCGTTCCTTTTTTTTCCTTTTTTTAATTAAAACACTTATGACACCGTTCAGCTTGAGACAGCGATCCCAAAATAGCGAGCCTTTCATCAAGTTACTTAGTATGATGTACCACGGAAACATTCCAAGACACCGTAGTATGATGTGACAAGAGTTTCCTTCCTTCTAGCAAATAAGCGATATAGACTCATCCGAGTCTGGACATGGTTTCAAATCCTTAACTTGCCAGATACCCTTCGACACTCCATTATCATCTCTCAATTCATAAGTCCACGGTGAAATCCTCTTCTTGATGTAAAATGGACCTACATACTTCGGTGCTAATTTCTTAGAAAAATACTTAGTGGCATCAGACAGAACATAATTCTTGCGCCAAACCAATTGGTTGGGAAGATACTCGATGTGTCGTCGACGTAGATTATACCTATCACAACTCTTCTGTGCCGCCAACTCCAAACGTTCCTTAATATCCGAAAACATCTGTCTAAAATGTACATTACGACTTAACATCCCATTCTGTGTACCATCTTCAACACCCACTAAATCCTTCTATTCATAATCCTTCCCCGATAACCACATATTACGCCCAAAATTAATAAAATAAGGAGTTAAATTAGTACCTTCATGAGTGCTCCTCCGGAGTGCACTACCAATTTCTGATAATCTTTCATCCCAGGACCTGTGATCGTCCGACACATACATGGAAATCATATTTTTAATAACCCTATTAACCCGTTCCTTCGGGTTTGCCCTTGGATTATAAAGTGCGCTAAACTTAACGTTGACATTATATTTATTAACTAGGCTGTTAAAATCCCTACTACGGTATTGTACACCATTATCACAAATTATGGTGCGAGGTACCCCAAATACCAAAAATATTTCTTGTTCTAACTTACGACAAATTACCACGCTTGTAGCTTTCTTAAGGGGCCACATTAACGTGAACTTACTCAAATAATCAGTGACTACCAAAATGTAACAATTTCCCTGTTTTGATCTAGGGAGGGGTCCCATGAGGTCCGTACAGATCATTTCCCATGGACGCCCTACTTTAGGATGGGAGACAATCTTATCAACCGGCACAGTCTGTGGTACCTTGTGTTCGGCGCAGGTTCGACAGCGTCGAACGACTTTAGCAATATCGCTCCTCATCTTAGGCCAATAGAACTTCTCGGCTACTCTACAGAATGTTTTAAAGACACCAGGGTGACCTGCAGTGGCTGGTTCATGAGCCTTTAAGATTGTAGCCTTTCGCTCGGCTTTGGGGACAACTAACTTCCAGGAGTCAGACGGAGGAGACAATTCTGGATATAATGGAACCACGTACTTCCACAGACGACCATTGGCCAACCGCCAATTACTGAGCTTCTTAGGATCTTTACTCACCCTATCTACCATCAGCTGATACCACTTGTCATCATCTACCTTCCAAGTACTAGCTACATTTTCATCAGAAATAAGATCTATTGCAACTTTATTGACATCATCAACTATAGGAACTGCCCTAGATAACATATCAGGTACGACATTCAATTTACCCTTACGATGGACCACCTTAAAATCGTACTGTTGAAGACGAACTGACCAACGACATAATCTACCACTCAAATCCTTCAAATTCTGAAGCCACGATAAACTATAGTGATCAGTCACGACTGTTAACTGTACTCCTTCAATATAGGGCCTTAACTTCTCGACGGCCCACAAAACTGCCAAACACTCTCCGTAGTGGAATAATTGCGTTCTTGGTGCGTCAATGACCTACTTAAATATGCTATCACACGTACTCCATCAGGATGAGGTTGGGAAAGTACTGCACCAATTCCGTAACCTGAAGCATCGGTCTGTACAACAAAAGGTAGTGAATAATCGGGACAACTGAGCACATGTGCTGCTACTAACTTTTCCTTGATAACCCTAAACGCCTCTGCACATTCTACAGTCCATTGAAACTTGGAACCCTTACGAAGTAAACTCGTTATGGGAGCGATAATAGAAGAAAAATCTGGAATGAAACGTCTGTTCCACGAAAATGTTCCTACTAAACGCCGAACTTCTGTAACACCTTTAGGTGTTGGTAACTCAAGCATAGCTCTTACCTTGTCAACATCGACAGGGATACCATTACGGTCGACTACAAAACCCAAGTACTTCATCTCCGGTCTACAAAATTGACATTTCTCTGTATTGATCGTAATATTTGCTTCCCGAAGACGACGGAACACTTCCTCCAAAATCTGCAAATGTTGTTCGAAGGTCTGACTAACAATGACCACGTCATCAAGATATACAAAGACATGGGGTTCGAGGTCATGACCCAAAACATTGTCTATCAAGCGCTGCCACGTAGCGGGAGCGTTATGAAGACCAAAAGGAAGTCGACGAAATTGAAATAACCCACGATTGGGTACTGTGAAGGCCGTATATTGTTTCGACTCTTCAGCCATTGGCACCTGCCAATAAGCACTTTTAACATCTAAGCTAGATAAATACTTAGCATCTCTCAGCTTATCTAACGTATCTGAAACTAATGGTAGAGGATAGCTATCTCTCACCGTTACTGAATTTAATTTCCTAAAATCCACACAAAATCTAAACTTGCCATTTTTCTTCTTCACGAGTAAAATCGGTGATGCTCAGGGACTATTACTAGGCTCAACAATACCCTGCCTCAACATATCGTCAAGTTCTTCATCAATCTGCTTCTGGACCACAGGATTCACTCGATAGTAGCGCTGTTTGATTGGTGCACTATTGGTAATGATGACATGTTCTGCCTTATTAGTACACCCCAAGGTTTCTCCCATTGAAGTACTATTCCTATCTACAACTGCTTGTAGCGACAACTGGGACTGACCATTAACATGAACCACGGAATTCACAACCACTGGCTCGTTGGGAAATTTCCATTCGTTATGTCGCAGATCTGGTATAATATCCATCAATTTCCAAAAATCTATCCCCAGTATCAACAAATGAGGAATCTCCGGCACTACTATAGCTTCAATCACCCGAAATCGATCCTTGAGAGTAATCGGCAACTCAACAACCCCAACAATACTACACCGGTTCCCATTCCCAACTATACAAGACGACTGACATCTATTTTTAAACCTAACTCATAAATGAGGGATACACCCTTACTGCCTATCAGAGTACGACATGCTCTAGAATAAAGCAGTCCTAATAATGATTTACCTAAAATATTTACAGTGATATATGGTCTTTCATCTCCCGACGCATGTTCAATAACATAATCCAACAAAACCTTCACTCTATCGACCGAGAAGGAATGATCGACATGCTTATCTCGATCACGTAGGCATGCCGCTCGTCGTTTCCCTGACTTCTACTACATCATGGGCACGATTTAACGGTCACACCTTCCAACTTACACTTGAAACAAAATTTCTTAGGATAACCCCTGGCATAATGGCCTGGTTGCTTACAATGATAACAATTGACCTGCTTCACCTCGTTCTTTGGAAATGCTGCTGAAGAGGTACTATCTATAGTAAGATTTTCTACTCCATCTGCTACTTGAACATAAGCCAAATCCGGTTCTAAAACTTGCAACTTACGCGAAGGAGGAACGAAATTCTCGACTGCTTCCTTCCGGGCCTCAAGCTTCCTGCCTAACTCCCGTAAATGCGACACCGAGGTGACGTCCACCAATGCTAACTGATTCTGGTAAAATGGCGCAATATTTCTGAGCAATATTTTAAGGTTAACCTCTTCAGAGACAGTACAAGTTAACCTATTAAAATACCCAATCATTACAGTCCAATAGATTCATCTGGGCCTTGTGTCTGCCTACGGATCTCCTCAAAAAGTTTCTCGTTATAAGATGGAGACAGGTACTCCTCTCGCAGTAAAACGACCAGTTCATCCCATGATGACACTTCACCCCTATATGCAAGATAAAATTGATATGCCCTACCAGTAAACAAATCTATACCCGATTCCAGCAAAGTTTCCTTACTAACATGGCGAGCAATACGCAATTCTTCTACGCGTTCTAAAAATGCACTTAAAGATAAACCTTTTTTGTCACCCGAAAATTTACAACCCCATTTATTTGGTAATATTGGTGAAACGTAGGTAGAGTTTCGAGGTGCAACAGTGTGTTCATCACGACTTGGACTCAATGATGTGCTTGATGACCTCCTGTTCGCGTTAAAGCTAGTTTGTTGAAGTAAACTAAGTTGTGGTGGCACATTCTCCGGCGCTTTGTAATCCGTTGCCTTCTGAGAAAAACCGTAACAGAATATAAGGTGTGACAGGGGATTTGAAGAAGTACTTGTAGATGCTAGAGAATTGGCTGATACTTTAGAAGTAGAAGTTAATTTTGAAGAAATTGCAGCAATCCGACCTAAAAAAATCAAACGTCAATTTACGTACGAAAGTATAGATAAACCCGTGGACGATCCAGCGCGATCATTTAAAATAAACTTTTTTTATTTGATTGTGGATAAAACTATAAATTCCCTGGAAGAAAGATTTGAACTATTGCGTAATCACAATAAAATCTTTGATTTTTTGTATAATATAAGCGGTATTTGTAATATGGATAGAAAAGAGATTTTAAAAAAGTGACAACATTGCGAGTTATGTCTTACAGACGGAGATAATGCTGATATTAATTGTACAGAATTACACCATGAACTAAGTGTTTTGTCACCAATTGTTCCTTCAGAGAGTTCGCCAGTAGAAGTTTTAAATTTTGTATGTAAAAATTATTTGTCTGAAAATTTTCCAAATGTTGTTGTAACTTTGCTTATTTTATTAACGGTGAAAGAAGTTTTTCAAAATAAAAAAAAAATTACGTTCAAGTATTTCTCAAGAGCGCCTAGTTAATCTGACTATGTTGAGCATAGAATTTGATCAAATGATGAATATTAATATTGACAATATTCTTAAGGATTTTTCGCAAACTAAAGCCAGAGAAGTTAATTTTAACTAAATTTAGTTTGTATTTAGTAGAATAATATAATTTTTATGCTTTTTTGAGAAAATATTTTTATTATGTTTATTTTTATAATATAATGTTTTAGATGTTTATAACTTTAAGTGTCATTATTAGTTTTTTTAATATTTAATAAATAATTTTCTTCTGTTCTTTTGTATTTTAATTTACACACGATTCACGATCATGAAAGTGAATATAGTAACGTATTAGTTTTTCTTTGAGTATTTTTATTTTAACTTTGTAAATTGATTCCACATAACAGTTATTGCAAAACTTACAAAAGTTTAAAAATATGTGTTTCATCAAATCGAGGGGGAGGGGTCGGAAAATTTGCATTTGCCTTTCGCACGGGCGTTAAACTAGCCTTTCGCCGGCCCTGAAATTACGAGATACCTATGTGAAGATTTACTACAAAAAATGATTCTGTTCACGATATAATATAAATAGGACGTAAAAATATATGAAGGTCTTTTTTAAACAAATAATCATCCTCTATTTGCTTAAATGAGAGTTTGTTTACAATTTACACAATTGTTCGATTATAATATATGTCAAAAGTGCTGAGTAAAACCGGCTGTGATCTGACCAATCAGGAATCTACAGAATTGCCAACTTAAATTCAAATCACTCCTAGTTTTAAAACAGGGATAGCTATTTTAAAAATTGAATAGATGAGGCTTTTACTTGATGAAGATCCATACTGAACGATGAAATAAAACAATATAGTTTGTTTAAATCTTCATATATTTGAACTAATGTTCAATTTAAACTTGTTGACGCGTTTCACTAACACAGTAGCTTTGTCAAAACGAATGAAGGTAAAATATAAAAATGTCTCAATATATACAGTGCTAAATCTATTTACTAAGGTTAACAATGGTATTAAAATTCCAGGTAATATCTTTTAATACCATTGTTAACCTTAGTAAATAGATTTAGCACTGTATATATTGAGACATTTTTATATTTTACCTTCATTCGTTTTGACAAAGCTACTGTGTTAGTGAAACGCGTCAACAAGTTTAAATTGAACATTAGTTCAAATATATGAAGATTTAAACAAACTATATTGTTTTATTTCATAGCTATTTTAATTAAAAAATTCAATTAACGCGAATTATAAAAAATATGTTCACAACTTGTGTCAAAACGACTTCTTGTAGTACTCGTGCTTTGCTTAGAGTACAGTATGTAGAAGTTACCGGTAATGAAAATGGAATTAATAGTTAATTCCAAGTTTGAAGTATCTATTAGTATATTTAAATATTTAAAATTCAAATTAAATGATTAATTTATGCAGTCAAAGTATCTTATTTTCTCTTACTTCCCTCATCAAATCTGTAATTTTTCTTTCCACAGTAATTTTGTAAAAGTGTATTTATTACAGAGTACTACTGTTTGCCACGTTTTTCGGTCTTTTTTAATTTCTAACTTTTAAAATAATGTATATTCGGTTGTAGACCTTAAAGGAAAATTTGTTAAGTTTTGAAATATGCGACAGCTGCAATTGTTTATTTATAAAGCGATTTTTCATGCGAGAGCACGACTACTGCTTTAATGAGTCCAAGTAACGACCCGGTATGAGCCAAATGGTAATGGCTGTAAAAACCGGTCGTGATCAGTCTTCGAGTAAATACTACCGAAACAGACGTGATGCTGCCATACTATACTCTAGATTGCGCTGCGCTGACTTCTTTTTGAGTATCGTCCTTCTTCTAGGTTTTGGACCGTAGTGGGAACAAAAAACGAACGTAAAGAAGCAAGTAGATTAGGTAGGTCGTGTGCCTTGCGCAGAAAGAGTAGTGTATTCTAGCTCATACAACGACTCTGTGGGAACGGGGCTTTATATCCAGGATACATAATTGTAAATCTATTTCTTATTTTCAAATCACTTCAGCGTATTCTCACCAGCATTGTTTCCTCATTAAAATAGAATTTATTATTGATGTTTCATATAATTTTCTGTTTATAATAATCTCACCACTTAGTTTTTAATTTGTTTTAATCAGTTAAGATAATATTGACATTTTGATGAGCAATCATGACAAGTTATGATTGTGAATTCTTGAGACATAGGCGATATTTTCAATTTGATAAATTAGAAAATATATGACATTTATTTGAAGTTTTAAATGCTTGTAAAACTGTTAATATTTTTTTCTATAACCATTTAAAAATCAACAACTTGCGTCAAGTTTTACTTCAACCGAAAACGCCAGTTCCCGACACCAGTGATAGAATATCCCATAACGTTAACTTTTGACTTTAGTGACTAAAGCAGTGGCGTACCCAAACTGAATCTTGAGGGGGGGGGTATATAAAAACATTATTCACCATGAAACGTATTTATATATGATGGTGATTATAACAATTGTAAGTATTACAATGCAAAATCTAAGCGCCTTGGCTTAAGAGAAAGGTCATCAATTATTTCTTCAGTTGATATAAGTTCTTCTCTATAAACTGACAGCATGGCCAGTCCATTAAGCCTTACTTGGGCAGTAGTGTTTCTTAAATAATTTTTTATACATTTTGCGGTTGAAAAGGTTCTTTCTGGTGTAGCAGTGAACACAGGCAGTGTACAAAAAATGTTTACTGTGTCACAAGTTCAAATTGAACATTAGTTTAGATATAATGAAGTTTTAAACAAATTAAGTTGTTTTATTTCATCGTTCACTATGGATCTTCATCAAGTAAAATACTCATCTATTCAAAAATAGAAATGTTAAAAATATATTTTTTATAATTTGCGTATAACGTATAAAAGACTTCATTATAACATTGTTTACAGTGTCACAATGAAGTCTTTTTTAACACTTTTTTAGTAATTTTTAGTGCCATACAGTTGGTTATTGTTATATATTTTTATTTGACATTAACCTTGAAACAAATTATAAAATGGTCTAGCGTTGTTCTAGCTAGCAAATTATTATATTAAACGGTCTTAAAGGTAAATTTGAATAAATAATATATTAAAAATATTAATAAATAAAGTACGCTAACGTTTATTCATCAATGGTTTGTTAATTGTTTATTTTTATATTGTATAGGATCCATATATAGGTGTACTAATTTGAATTTACATTCAAATTCTTCCTGCGATCATTACATTTATCTTCATCCCTGTAAACCAAAATTTACTCATTCCATATATATTATAAACAAAAATATCATTCTTCTTATCTATTCAATATTTCCTTCGCTACTAAAATATCCACTTTAACGCCCCTTTCACATAAAAAATTATTATAAAAACTCTCTTAATACCAAACAAAACCTTATCTCATAACTTTACAAAAAAAGAAGAAAAAAGTACTCAATCTCTTCCTCTTCTTAAAATTAATCGCCACACTCAAGAAGTCGTGTTATTTTGCACGTACGCTTCTCCAACAAACAAGTAAGCCCCGCCCCCTAATTCTAATTTCATTTTTCCTGCAACTAAAGATACTTTGTAAATATGGCAAAGCAGTGGAAGTCTCCGCAAGTGACATATCTATTTTATTTGTTAATCTGAGGTCTGCTCGATGTCTAGATGTTTTCTGTCGGGATCCTCGATGCCTAACAACTATTTACTTGTATTCAATAAATTTGTCCCGTTGTAGAAAAAGTATAGTGTGCAACATGTGGGTAAAAATACTTTTCTCACTCGTGAGAAAAGTTGAACTTTCACCACTTGCTGCACAATATACTATTCATACGGTATTTCCGGAATGAAATATTTATTTACTTCTCTAAGAAATTTAACTATTGCATCAAATATTTTTATTGTTTCGTTTCGAGTTTGTACTTTCATCCTTTTATTTTCATATAATAAGTGCATGAATATTTCTTATTTTAGTACTCAAATGACATTAAATGTCTCAGAAACTAATAGAGACGACCAAATCAATGAAAATAACTGGCATAAACAACTATCAGTGGTATTGTCACTTCAACAGTACACAATCTAGAATGTTTAGTCTGTATGCAAACACAAAAGTATTTAAAACTAACAAAGATAAATACGGGGTATATGCAACGCTATATCTATTTTTAAATATGGTAAGTTGTCATCAGACCATTCGACTGAATTAAAAGACTCTCATTAATGTCAATGATTACATGTTTTACGCGTGTTATAACTACATAATCATCTTTCAACGTGTTTTATATAATTGGCTCAGTGATGTTAATAACATTTATTCATAATCTGTTTTATGTTATCAACAAGTTAACTACTAAAAATTTTAATTCTTTTGGACTTGGATTGACATACTCGTTATTTACGCCCAAACAAATTAGATCGGATTTCACCAAAAAAGCATGAAGCTGTTGTTTACAAATATTGTCAATAAGATATTATTTCTTGAAAATGAAGATTCATTAAAATTTATTTTGTTCTTTTGATTTACAAGAGACTAATTCGTAAACATGAATCATTTCCAGACTAGACTGCTACTGTAATGTTTTTCTTTTTTATTTAAACAATAAACGGGGGGATAAACTTCAAACACACGGTATGGCCACTTACTTAATTTGTTTATTCACTACATTATTCACTACTTATATACACAGTATATTCACTTAAACTAATTTATATAATTACTTAATTTATATTCACTTATTTACTGTTTATCTCACGATGTCCAATTATAAACTCAAATAAACTCTTCCTTGTCGGTCCCTTATATATTAATGCCTTTTTCACTAGATAATTCTAGATTGCGGCTTACTCAAAAACAATTAGCTTTCTGGCATTTTATAGATAAGACTGGTCACAAAAACATGTCTGGATGAGATAGTCACAATTCGTAAACAATTCTAAGAAACCCTGCGCATCCGCCATAATTTTAACTTTCATACATGGCTTAGACAGAGTCGGATTTAGGGACTATACCAGTGTGCTGTTTCGTAACATTACCCCCTCCTTAAATGGAAGTTCCTCCCGGAACTTTTGTGTAGCCGAGACTGGATGTTTGAATCGGCAACTGGCCCCATTTCTACACTTTCCGATCTTACGGAAATAGCAGGGCACCGTCTTCATAGGATACTGATAACGGGGGTTGTAGCTGCAAATTAATATCTGGACACCGGTATCTTGAAAGATAATCTCTACCATGTTCCTGATGATTCGCCAATCCAACTGGTTACTCGCTATCTTAGGCATAGCCAGTTTCTTCACGCTGGATTCCAACACATGATCTCGGAGGTTTCGAAGTGCTTCCCACACATCGCGGTAGGTAGATCGATCTTGAAATTCATTTTTAGTTACCACGTAGAAGACGTATCGCGAATTATGTTTCAGTTTCAGTCTCTTGCCAGGGGCTGGAATCTGGTCTTCAAGTTTTTCTAATTGTCCGAACTTCTTTCGAAAGACGAATGCCAAACCTCGTGCGTTCTTGAGACGGGCAAGGATGTTGTATGCCAGTGAATAATCTTCCGGGAGAGTGAACAAATCTTGTCGTTGTTCTGAAGTGACTCCATATCTAGCTTTCTCGGTACCTCCATACGCGCCCATAAATTCATCGAAGGTAGGGTCAGACACATCTCGAATATGGTTTACTCCTTTATCTAGGTCATCGTCTCCTTCGAATGGCGCTAGTCGGTTTTGGTGAACTACTTTTGGTTTTCCGTTGGGGATCTTGCTTATGCGATATATAACATCATTGATCCTTTTTTTAATTAAGTATGGCCTTCCCAGGATTTTTGTAATTTTGGAGAAAATTATTTTCTCTTCGTCGGGTTGTGTAACCATACTTTGTCCCCTTCTTTAAAACCGCCTTCTGTGGCCTGCGTGGCCTGTGAATATCGTCCAGCCTTCTTCTCAATTGGATCACGTAGTCTTCGCCTGCTAGATCTTCTCCAGGCCGACAGCCAAATTCCAGGTCACAAGGAAGCCTCATTTCACGTCCAAATAGAATTTTCGCAGGAGTATCACCCGTGGACTCATTGACGGCAGATCGATAAGCCAATGCGAATAGGGAAAGATACTGGTCCCAATCTCTCTGATGGCTGGAAACTACTTTGGACAGGTATTTTCCAATAGTCCTGTTCATTCTCTCGACCATTCCATCTGACTGTGGATGTAATGCTGTTGTCCTGGTCTTCTTCATTCCCAGCTTCTCGCAAATCTCCTGGAATAGATGGCTTTCAAAATTTCTTCCCTGGTCACTGTGGACTTCCAAGGGCACTCCATATCGGCTGATAAATTCCTTCACCAATACATCCGCGATAGTTGTGACCTCTTGGTTCGGGATAGCGTAAATTTCCACCCACTTTGTGAAATAATACATTACAACCAGTATGTATTTGCCACCATTTTCGGTCGTCGGAAATGGTCCAGCGATGTCTAAAGCAATCCTTTCGAAAGGGCTTCCAACATTATACTGTTTCATAGGTGCCTTTCCCTTACGATGTGGTCCATTACTCCTAGCACAAGTCGTACATTTCTTACACCAGTCCTTCACATCGTCGGAGCTGTTCATCCAATAAAACCTTTCACGGACTCGCTGAAGGGTTTCCTTCACTCCCAGATGACCTCGCGATGGACTGTCGTGTAACTTCTTTAGTACTTCAGCTACTCTTGTTCTCGGGATAACTCTAACTAACCTCATCTCGGAACCATCATCGTTTTCAAGGACCCTTTTCAACAACCCTTCTTCCAGGACAAGTGAGTCCCACTGAGCCCAATACGACTTGCGTTTCGGTGAAAATCTTGACACTTTTTGCCAGGTAGGTCGCCGATTTTATACCTTCCATTGCCGGATCATCTTCAGGTGAGGATCATTCTCCTGATCTTCTCTGATCCTGGTGGGTGACCATTCTTCATTGACTACAGTAGTTCTTGAAACCCCTAGATTCCGCCTTGTTTCAGTGGGAGCAGTCTGTTGAACACGGCCGTCAGGACATGGAGTCGGCATTTCGGTGACTCACACCAGCTCGATGTTCGATGTTGAAATCGTACTCTTGAAGTCTTTCAATCCATCTAGCGATCTGGTCCTCGGGATTCTTGAACTGCATCAACCATTTGAGTGCTGCAAGATCAGTCCAGATTTAAAACTTCCTACCATAGAGATACTGGTAAAAGTGTTCCACGGACTACCGCCAACTACTTATATACACAGTATATTCACTTAATCTAATTTATATAATCACTTAATTTATATTCACTTATTTACTGCTTATCTCACGATGTCCAATTATAAATTCAACTAAACTCTTCGTGGTCGGTCCCTTATATATTAATGCCTTTTTCACTAGATAATTCTAGATTGCACCTTACTCAAAAACAATCAGCTTTCTGGCATTTTCTAGATAAGACTGGTCACAAAAACATGTCTAGATAAGATAGTCACAATTCGTAAACAAATCTAAGAACCCCTGCGCGTCCACCATAATTTTAACTTTCATACCTGGCTTAGACATAGTCGGATTTAGGGACTATACCAGTGTGCTGTTTCGTAATAATACATAGATTTATCAGTTTTAAAAACAAAAATAAAGAAAATTATTTAAATATTCTACTAACTATAACTTTTGTTAAAATATGCAGTTTGCACGTAAAGTATGGAAACATGAAGATACAGTTGTTTCGGTTAATCTTTTCCCATGCGTCATTAATATCGGATAACATAACCGAGATAATTTTTAAGTCGTATCTCTTTCTATTAATAGTGAAGAACATAACAAAATAATTTGACATTTGTTGGTTATGTTACCAGATATGAATGACGCATGGGAAAACATTTATCGGACCAACTATATCTTTCTCACCCCCTATGATACAGTAATAAATGTTTTGTTATGTATATTAGATGGGCCATCGATTTTGAATTTCATGTTTTCGGCGTTGCCAAATGTACCTACAGTTTTTGAGATATACGAACAATATGTATATTTTTAAATGGGACAACCTGTATATTTTATATTTTTCTGTTACATTTTTTTATTTCCGACACAGCATAAAAACTCTTAATGGCCAATATTGACCATTAATGTGAAGAAATTAGGAAAAACATTTTTATTTTGTAACTAGATGAGCCGGGCGGACTATAAAATAATATAAGTTATTCCTTTTGCGGTTACATTTTACTCTATAAACATGAACATGAATTTTCATTTACTTAACCCTTAAATGCCTATTACCGATTACCTGCAAATCAACTTACATACCGGTACGGGGTCCTTCAGAGATCCCAGGTAAATATATGAATTTTTGTAAATATTTACGAATATTTCTAAAAAATGATACACTCTAAAACATTTCTAAAGGGTTTATTTAATTTTAATGAAAATAAAATACCTAAAATAATAAAAAATTGGTATACATCGAAAAATCTAATAACTAAACTAGACAAAATAAAATGTCACTCCATGACAATAAAATGGTTAGAAGAGGCAAAATTATTATATAATATGCAAACAAAATTATGTCTGTTAAAATTTAAGTTTGACATACAAGTGGAACATTTAATTGTTTGTTCTTTTTTTCTATGGACTTCGCATACAAACTTCTTACAAAGACCGCACGTTGTGTTTACTTTCTTATCATTTTTTCGAGAGCACAGATAACATCTAGCACGTTTTCTACTAGGAGTTACTGCTTGAGGAATATGTTGGTCTTCTACAACTAGTCCACAATCTCGTAAAGCCCATTTTACATCTACCTTGTGGTTTTTGTATTGGGACCTTCGTTCCATATTGATACGAGCAAGATCATCTCCCAATTACAAAAGAAACATTCGTCGTCGCGAGTAATTTTTTTATGCCAATCAGGATTTTTCTCAATGGATTATTTTGGATGTTTGGACAAATTTTATCATTATCATGTTGACTTGATATTACATGTTTCATCCTATTCTTTTTGGGAATGTACGAGACCATCGTTAGGTCTCTCGTAAATGCAAAAATAGATGATTCTATAGGCCTGGATGTTAGTTTTAGCTGTGTTGGTGTGTCTGGCTTATTTTTGCAAGTAATGTGAGTTTCTTCGTCAACAAATAATTAGCCAACAAAACATTTGAGAAAAAGTTATCGGTCGTTACTCCTCACCAGCTCTCATGGTAGGGTACTACCAAATCTGATACGACACGAAATCCTGTTACACCTCCACGAGGTTTTCCAGTATAAACTTGAAGGTTGCATAAATATAACGTTTTAACATCAGCGGCTGCCCAAATTTTTATACCGTATTTTTTATTTTATATATTGCCTAAATGGGCATTTTCCTCGGAAACACACCAACTGCTCATCAATGGTTACATGTTCGTATGGTTCAAATGCCTTTTTACAATTTTCAACAAACACATCCCATCTCTTATTGGTGCTAACTTGTCTTGATCCTTTCGCTCAGCTCTTGTAGATTTGTCGTCGAATCGTAAAAATTTTGATATTTGCTCAAACCTGTCGCGCGGTAAAGCAGCTGTAAAAAATGATCGACGTATGGAGGTATTAGTAGATCATATTTCTCGAGTAGATTCCTTTCTACATCTGAGTGCACCTGCTTTTAGAAGTACTCCCAAAAAACTATCAAGTTGATTCATTACTTTTTATTGCTTGGATTTTTGGTATTCCACTCATCAAAATATTTAGTAACTTCTTCATTAGTATGACGACAAACGATATCTTTCATTTCCATTGTCAAAAATAGGTTGAAGAAATCTAAGAACGTTCTAGAATTTTTACTGTTATTTGTCATACCTGTCATTCATAATGTTTTGTTGAGTCTTTTATTTTTCACAAAAGGCCCCCTATTCCACTGCAAACCCGATTTCGCCGTATATATTGGGCCACTGCAATCCTGAACATATTCTTGAGGTTCCGTAGGTTCGGTAGGTTCTACGTCCGACTCCACTTCACTTTGTATTTCTAGATAATCCTCTGTTTCGGACACATCCTCTTTCATAAAATCTCCATCGTCCTCTTTGTGCGATTCTTCTTCGCTTTCATACTCCATTTCATCCTCTAACTCTTGATGATTTATTATTTCTTCAAGTTCAGCCTCTGTAAGTGGTCTGGTTTTCTCCCAACGGTTCATTCTGACGGAAAACTTAAAAAAAATCCTATTTATTAATGCAATATTTTTGCTAGCCATTCGATAACTCCTCTTCTTCCAATCCAACGAATTTGAAGTGGAATGTCAAGAAACTCTCGGAGATAATGAGGTGCTTCATCTTGCTGAAACCAAATTAATCTATTCACTAGACGAGGACGAGGAAAAATGCTCAGTATTGTTTACCTGTCATGGTTTAATTCCAAAAGTAAAGTCCAATATTAGTATAGTTAAGTCTCACTAATCCGGGACTTCAATAGATCGGTACGTAATAATCCGACACCATTCGCCTGCACTTCCCTTGCCACTCCCAACGCCACGCTCAGTCTAACCTCAAAACTTATCATAATAGCACGTACGTACATATTTACCCGCTGTTATCAAGTAAAACTAACTTTGAAAGATAAAAGGATATTTTAAATGAAATTGACTGTCTCGACCCTTACTTCGTGGAATATGCTCATATTAGTGTTTTTAAATGAAACTCAAGGTCTCTAGTTAATTCCACAATATAATACAAGTTATTGAAAAAAATCAGAAGTTACTTCTGTCATTCTGACGATGATATTGATTTATCGAAGCAATTGTCAATTTTTTAGAATTTTCAATAACTTGTATTATATTGTGGAATTAACTAGAGACCTTGAGTTTCATTTAAAAACACGGATATTTTAAAGATATTTTAAAGAAGATAGTAGAGAAAACATGTGTAAATTGGCAAAAGAGTATGGAGTTGGGCGAGTTACTATACACGATATTAAGAAAAAATATAGTGGACCACATGAAGACGATTGAGTCCCGACCAAGAAAGCGTAACACATACATTCATGAAATGTTTTATTTAATTTATTATTAATTTTATATATAATCCAGTAATCCGAACATTCCAATAATCCGGTATCCCCTGGTTTTTAATAGTGCCGGATTAGTGAAACTCTACTGTATTATTAATAATTCCTGCCCACGCAATGATCTTTGGTAAATACTGCGTGCCTCCACCATCCAATCAGTATTTCCATCTGACCAGTACCTGCAGTAACCTAATCACCAAAAAGGACTTTATTGAAAAAATTACGATTAGTGTAAAATCCATTTAACATTGTTTCAAAGGGCTCCACTCTGCGATATGGATCGTCTTAGTTAAGTTTTAACGTGAAAACACAAAATAAAAATTAATATCTATAACCCTCAGTGTCCGTTAAAGATGTTAGATTGTCCGGTGGACAATCTATGCTCGCCGTCGATAGCTTCGATTCGAAGAAGGGATGGATTCTTCAAATTATAATAAGTGTTCATAAAATGGCGCCAGAGAAGTTTTAGCACCATCTAAAACCAAGTCTTCTTGAAAATTTCCTCTTTCAGGCAACAGCATTTAAAGTTTTCCTATTTTAGCCATTTGTGTTTTTGGAAACCTAGTGACAATTTCACTTATAAAAAAATCCAGAAAAGACATATAAACAGAAAGTCTGTAGTATTCTGTTACTGTATTTTAATCAATATTCATTCTAAGTGTTTGGGAACCCACTAATCAAGGTTTATTCAGCTCTGTTCCCATTTTGGTGGCCAGATTCTCAGCTGGTTCCACCTAGTTTTTTACTGCTTGTGCCAACTTGCTTGGAATGTTCTGTTTTTATTTCCTTCTACATTCAAAGAAAACTTAAATTGTTGTGAAGGAGTCTTATGCCCGATTTCACCAACCATTTCCTAAATTAGGTAATACCTTAATTATATTTTGGAATTACTAAATCCAATTTACGTTTCACCACGGGCTAAGTAATACCTAAGAGTGATAATGTTAGGTATTTTCTATAATTCTTAGGTGTTTCTTAGCGCGTGGTGAAACGTGAATTGCTTTCAGCAATTCGAAAATCCTATTTAGGTATTACCTAACTTTAGGAACTGATTGGTGAAATCGGGCATTATTGCACTGTAAGCCAGTCATATATCTCTTAGTCCATCAGAGCTGAAGAGTTTTTATTCAATAAATGGCCAAAGTCCCGAGTTTGACTTTTCATTTTGAGTCTTTGTAGGGTACACTTTTTTCCCACCGTAGAGAGAGATGGCTGCTCCTTTGATGATTCTGAAGAGGGCTCTGACGCTTGACTTTTCATTTTGAGTCTTTGTAGTGGTACACTTTTCTCCCACTGTGGAGAGAGATGGCTGCTGCTTTGATGATTCTGAAGAGGGCTCTGACGCTTGACTTTTTATTTTGAGTCTTTGTAGGGGTACACTTTTCTCCCACCGTGGAGAGAGATGGCTGCTGCTTTGATGATTCTGACGAGGGCTCTGACAAATCTTCATTTCGATTTTCACTAACAATCTAAAAAACATCTAAGCTAACCATAGTTTGACAGTTTACCCCCATCCCACTCAATAGCTTAGCCAACTAGCACTCAAGCAGAATTTACAAAATCCCATGAATTACACCAATATGAAAAATAAATTATTGTAGTAGTGTGATAAGAGCCTTAATTAGTTAACAAATATTAAACTTCAGCGATAAAGACATAAACTAAACTGATCTCTTGCGTCTATTGCGTTTAGGGACGAATCTTCTAAAACCCTAAATTAAGGATTCTAGCGAATGTGTTGTTTTTCATTCAAATGAATGCTATCTTTTGCGAGAAAGTATATTATGTTTTAATTAATTGTTTGCAGTGGAACATTTAACTTGATAAACACTAAAGCAGACTAGAAGCTCGATTGTTCAGTAGCAGTACAATAGGCTACCATTAAATTAATAGTGTCTACCATAACCACCTACAGATCTGGTTAGAATGGCTGTGGATCTATTATATTTAGTACTTAGGATTACAAACATAACAATGAGTAATATTAGAATAAACATTCGACTTATTAAAGAAGAAAGAATCTAAGGCAATTTGTCGTTTCATAACGAAGGAATAAGGCTAGAATGAGTGCGTCTATTTTTCAACTTAACCTCAAAACTGTCACCAAAACAAAACTAGCGCGGCGGCAGCATAAGCGCTTCGGCACACTCATATCCGAACGGAATTTAGCGAAACTATCAATCATGGCTGCCGTAACAACATAGTTACAGACATACAAACCTTATTTTCGATAGTTTTGACACGGAAAACGGACTTGGAGTATAGCGGATAATTTACCTAACGCATTAGCAGAAATATATGTATATTTATTATAATTGTTCTAGGTAAGCTAATTTAACTACTAATTATTTAAATAAACTTATGTGGTCTAGGGGATACGTGCCCCCTTGTGCCCCCACTAGATCCTCCTTTTGTTTTTCTTCATATCATCGCAACGGTGGCAATAAAAAAAGTGTTTCCTAATTTCTTCACATGTATGGTCAATAATCATTAACAGTTTTTATACTGCATTGGATATTTGTAAATATTGAAATAGTTACATTAGATAAAAACTAAATGTGAGATTTTCCTGCTGAAGTGGGTTTTCCCGTTGGAATTTGTTCTTGCGGGAAGAGTTAAATTGGCGGCTAAGATTTAGTATATGTGTGCCAAACTAGATAAATTTTAGTTACGTCTCTGAAGAGGATAACTTGGTTATCGAAACGCAAGTAGATAGTTTAAGTGTGACTAAAAATATACGTTTGCCAACAACTAATTTTATAATGTAATAGCCAACAATTTTTATGGGTTGGCAACCCTAAATACTAATGATTTGTTTATGAAATTAACTGTTTCGACCCTTACTTCGTGGAATCTACTCATATTAGTGTTTTAAATGAAACTCACGGTTTCTAGTTAATACCACAATATAATAAAAATTGTTGAAAATTCTAAAAAATTGACAATTGTTTCGATAAATCAATATCATCGTCAGAATGACAGAAGTTACATTTCATTTGATGCCTACCTGATGTTTAGTAGTTATTTTTGGCTAGACCAAGAAGTGACCTAACTTGTGATTGACTTAATATATGTTGATAGAAAAAAGAAGAAGATGTGATATTACAAATATTGAAGCTTAGATATTATTAACCCTATGCTGATATCCTGGATATTATTAGCCCTATGGTGATCAGGTAGGCATCAAATGAAATGTAACTTCTGTCATTCTGACGATGATATTGATTTATCGAAACAATTGTCAATTTTTTAAAATTTTCAACAATTTTTATTATATTGTGGTATTAACTAGAAACCGTGAGTTTCATTTAAAACACTAAAATGATTTGTTTTCCATTTAAGCTACACTCGACTCTTGAGTGTTTCCCAGTCTGGTTATAGCTTCACTACATTGATTTTGGTATTTCCTATTTTTGCGTAAAATATTGAAGATTATTTACTCAAAAAGTAGCCTTCATCTTCTCCAAGTTACGGAAAATGTCCCATTAATGTCATAACCATTTGCATTGAACCTTTTGGGGCGACATTTTTCTACTGGGTACTTCCTAATGAAAATGTGTACTGAGGTTTTTAGAGTCGCTGAATACGAAATTGAAATTGGAAGTTTGGACTGGACAAACTATGTTATCAAGTTACTGCAGGTAATATAATAAAAAATAAGGAGTTTGTAACAATTATTACACCCAGTGCCGGTTTTTGGTCAAAAGTATTATATGTCCAGGTATGAGTGTTAATAGGCCAAAAATCACACGAACATGTGCATTAGTAAACAATGTCGATTTCGAAAATTTTAACTCATCAGGTCATTAGATTGGGTTAGGTCATTTTTCATTTTAAGTATATTATTTTTTTATTTTCTGCCAAAGAAATTATATAAAACTTTGAATAAATATATAATCTATTATAAACAAAAAGTATTTAATTATTTAAAAAACGCCATTTTTCACCTATTAACCTTCAAAACTACCCCCACTCAAGACCACGGAGGCGATCTCCAATGTCGTAAATTGAAAGTTTGCCTTTCTCAGAATATTTCACCAAAATCTGTATAACCGTTTTTTATACGCATTTTTCCGTAAACTTAAATCTACGGCCCTTAGAAGGTCCTACGGGAACTTAAATTCACTTATTTTCTTGGTCTAAAACTTTTCCAAGTGCATTAGGAAAATCCACCGTTTTCAAGCCACAGTGAAAAAACCATTTTTTGAAAACTTTACCCTTCACCAAATCCACAGCGGGTTTTAATTTTTTTTTAAATAGGCAACTTTATTAACAGTCCGTTGCAATAAGCAATCAGTAAACCGTGTATTCGTGTAATACGGCTTGTAGAAAATAGTTAATCAACTGACTCCTATATTAGTTATATTTTAAGATAATCAGAGCGAGAGTGTATTAGTCTGAACAAAATACACTAAAATCTGTACAGAGTCAACTAGGTAGTGACGTTTCAGGCGTATATGTTGCACTAATTGTGTTAGGTCCGTAACGATAGGGTTTGGTTGGACTTCTCACCTCGTAGAATATTTTATATATTGTTATCTAATTACCTCTTTTACTGTTGGTATTTTGAGATCTCGCAATTATGTTGTTAGGTACAAATCAGTACTTAGGAGATAATCCTGAGCATCTTAGCCTGGAACCTTTCTTGATTTTCCAAGTTCCAGTTGGAAGCTGAACTCCAGAGTTCTAATCGATATGTCCAAACGAGTTTGAAAATAAATTTGTAGATCAGTAGTTTATTTGTTAAGGATAGCTCTGATTTGAGACTGATTAGGCAATAGTGTTTGTGCAACATTAAGCCGAGCTGCTTTCTTTTCGTGAATATGGTTTCCTCCATGTCAGTCTACGATTCAAGTGGATGCCAAGATAGTTCTCCTCTTCTCACTGTGGGATATGGATATTATTTAATCTTACCGGGGCAGGTGTTTTTACAATTCGTGAAAGTCACATGTACTGATTTACTTTCGTTGACTTTGATTCGCCATTTAATCAACCAAGACTGGATATGGATTAAGTATGGCTGCAGTTGATGTGAAACCATATTTTCGTCTACATGTGAAGTTAAGATGGCTGTGTCATCAGCGAAACAGTGGCGCTCCCAACGTTGGAAGATCGGCTGAGTAAAGGAGATACCTACACCTGCATTAATGGAGTGGAGGGATGGAATTTCGTTCAGACCTTTTTTCCTAAAATATTTATTACACAAGACTTTTGGCCAAAAACCAGTATTGGGTGTATTCATTCTATCAAAAATCTCATATTACCTGCAGTACTCGTAATTGCTTTTTAAACTTATATCTTGCTTTATACTACGTTGTACCCCCTTTCAATAGTATAAATCAATTACTCCATTTGACAGTGCAATGAAAGCGGATCACGTCTTTCTCAAGATGTTTTTCATTCTTATGTATATTATCGGATAACCATTTATACCACATTTATGGTGTCGAGTAACAAATACAATCAGTATTTATTATCTTAATGAAGACTAATAATCTTAACAATGTCTATTTTCAAACTCTACTCTTTTCTAATCTTCGCTATGATCTTCATTCCACTTTTCTTTCTTCCCTTTCTACTCAGTAATCCTGCTGTTGATGTTTGCTTTGGTCTTTCCTTTCTTTTATTCTTTATTAATTTTGCTTCTCATATTCTTCTTATTTGTATCGGGTTTTCCATTTGTAATAAGATTCCTTATCATTCTGTCTTTGTTCTATTTATTTTAATACTGGTTGTATTTCCAATTCTTTTCTTATCTTACGTTCCGTATTTTATCTGTCTATGTGACTCCAAATACTCTTCTTAGGTACTTCATACCCATTGCTTGTATCTGACTTTGTTGTCTTTTGTTTAATATCTACATTCATATACAAATGTCAAGATTGGTCTGTATATTGTTTTAAACATTTAACTTGGTTCCACGGATATCTTCTTTTTTGTTAATAAAAGTATTATTCATGCAGTATTTCAGCTTCTTGTGTTCCTTTTTCGTCGATATTTACTCCTTAGTATTTGAATATTTTCACGTGTTCAATTTCAGTGCCATCTACTTATATTTTTATAGTTATCTGTTGGTTTTATTTTTATTTATTGTCATTTCGTATTCTTTTAATATTTCTTTCCATATTGCTAGGTTCAGTTGCAGGTGTTATTCTTTACTGGCTATAAGCATCATATCATCAGCGAATTCTTCTTCCGATATTTCTACTATGTTTAAGTTTATGTGTCCTACTTCTCATTTTCTGCTTCTTCTAGTACATTTCTTAATAATCTCACCCATGTATAAGTAATATAGTCTTGGGCTTGAGCTTCCTTCTTGTCGTAGTCCGTCTGTTGTTTCAAATGTTTCCAATTCCAAGTTGTTTCTTTATTAATTGTCAGAATTATATAGGTAATAGCGAATCATCTTCCAAACCAAATAGGATTGTGTGAAAATATATTTTTTTCGTATATAAAACGGTGTTATGGGTTAGGTAGAAAGTCCGTTGAAGTTCAAGGAGGCAGTAACTCTATTCTATTACCTACACTCCTACATTTCTCCAATATAATGACACATATTACATTATATGTTGCTTGGTGGGTTGTTATTTGCAAAATAACATCGATTTGACATATTCTGTGCGTTACCTAAGAACTTTTTTATATGATTATTGTACTGCATTTATTGTTGAAATACAAATATAAACGATAAATAAATGGAACCACCCACACATCATTGTGAATGTTATTTTGATTCAGACGGATTGTACCTACTATTTTAATATTAAATCATATGAAATATAATATAGATGAAAATGGAGAGATAGTAAAAAAATATTTTGTAATTTCAATTCTTATGCAAATTATTTACTATTACGTAGTAGGTGGACTTTAAACAAATATGGATAAGTGACATTTATTATAAAATTATTGTTATGATAAAAACCTTCTGTTGACAACGCAATTAAATATAAAATTATTTACTGAAGAGATGCAAATATTTAAAGGTCAGTATCATGAAATTTCAGATGAGATTAATTTTAATTGATTGTATTGGGCGTGCTAAGTGATTGAGGTTATTTAAATGCTTTTATAGCCGATAAATGTAACTTAAACTATATTTATACTAAGTATTTATAGCCCGCTCGCTTGAACTCTAGATCAAGATAAGTTCTCAAAAAACTATAATCATTAGGTTGTCTCGTACTAATTTACCCGACATACATATGTACAGTGAAGGGTGTGTGTATCCCTAAATTGTTAAAACTGTTCTCTACATTCATGTACTTAAACTGCTTTTCTGTGTTTTCACAGTACTTCATTTTGTCAGTTTAACTTAAGTGTGTTTTGCGATTTTTACAATGGATCGGACAAAGAATATGTCAAAAAGTTCATTTATGATAAGGCAACTATGGAAAGGTTTATGATGAATTCACTTTATCAAATACAAGTGCGAATCAGTGTTACAGTGCATTCAAAAGCGTTGGAGTATGATGAAAGATTTGATCTCTCAGGTTGGCAATTTACGTCTTCCATTGATCTTAAAATAGCTAAAGTAATTGAAATGGTGATTGAAATCTTTGTTTAAATTTGATAGAAATAGTCACTGAATTTCTGTGTCTCACGCTATCATTTTGAACAAATATCTGAATAAAAATTCAACAAATCGAACAACTATTTTACACATGATTTCCAACGTTTTCTCCTTCCAAACCACAAATTGCCATCGATATACCCATTTTCAGTCGATAAAAGTCATGAAAATGGATTCGCTTTAAAAATGTTGTGATTATTTATTGGTGTGTCTTATTTCATAAGATGCCTGATAACTTTCTGATTCGTTTGACAGATTGCTGGTAAGCCAAAAAAGGATTAACAATACATTTGTTCTCCCGGAAGTTACAACAACAACACTTTTGAAAAATATGTTTAGAGAGACAACATGAAAGTGAAATAATGAATTTGGATTAATAATATACAGGGTGCTTCATTAATAATTGGAAATATTTTTATTGTTGAGTCTTGAGCTCTAAATATTAAGTTTAGATTCAACCTAATCTTCTTCTTCTTCTGCTATCCATTAATGGATGTTTGCGACTACTTCTGACCATTTCGTTCTGTCTCTGATGGTGTGGATTCACTCTCCTGTGATTCTCATCCCTGTCCACTGTTTGATATTTCGGAGCCACGACATCTTTCTACCCTTTCCCCTTTTTCCCTCTATCTTTCCTTCTATTAATAGTTGGAGTAACTGGTATCTCTCGTTGCGTATCACATGTCCCAGGTACGCTGTTTTCCTGCGTTTTATCGTGTTCAACAATTCACGTTCTCTTCCTGCCCTCCTCAGAATTTCCTCGTTGATTTTTCTTGCAGTTCATGGAACTTTCAAAATTCTTCGATAGATCCACATTTCAAATGCTTCCAGTCTGTTCATGGTATTCACCTTTAGAGTCCAGCCTTCCATGCCATACAATTGGATGGATCATACGTAGCATTTTGTGAATATTATTCTGAGATTGAGGTCGAAATCAGAGTTCGTGAAGACGTTTTTGAATCTTATGAATGAGCCGGATAGAAAAAGCTTCGCTTTTTCTATCCGGCACTTGATTTCCACGTCTGAAGACCAATCTTCACATAGCCAGGTTCCCAGGTATTAAAACTTTTTTACCCGTTCTATGTCTTCACTATTGTATAATAGCTTTGCATTATGGAAATCATCTAATTTACGGGTGATTATTAGGAATTTTGTCTTTTTTATATTGATGTTAATCCCCATCAACCGGCTATGTATTCCTACCATGTCCAGAAGTCTTTGAAGGTTATTCATGTTATCTGCTATCAGGACTGTGTCATCTGCATACCGTATATTGTTGCCCAATTGTTGTCCTTCGAGAGCTTCTAGGAATATATTTTCAGAGCATACGTTAAACAGGAGTGGGGAGAGCACACAACCCTGCCTTACATCTCTAAGGATTTCCTGTGCTTTTGTAGCCTCGTTGCCAACTCTAACTGCAGCTGTTTGGTTCCAGTACACGTTTTCAATACAGCGTATATCTTTCTGATATATGTCAAGTCGGCTTAGTATTTGAACGAGTTTGTGATGTTCCACTCTGTCAAACGCCTTTTCATAGTTTATAAAACACATCATTACATCTTTTCTCTGGTCGTAGCAGTTCTGAGTGAATACATGGGTTGCGACTAGTGCCTCTCTTGTACCGAGACCCCTTCTAAAACCGAATTGAGAGGATCCAATAACGCGTTCGCATTTTGTGGTAACTCTGTAGTGAATGACCTTCAGAAATATTTTAAGAGTGTGACTCATCAAGCTGATCAATATGTGGTATTCACATCTTGTTGCGTTGTTCTTTTTCGGAAGTGGGATTAAAAGAGACGTAAGCCAATTAGTTGGGAATTTTCCTTTCTTGTAAATTTGGGTGAAAAGCCTATGAAGTATCTTAATACCTTCGCTGTCTAATAATTTAAACAGTTCAACAGGAACTAGATCTGGCCCAACCGTTTTCTTATCCTTCGAGCTTTCTATTGCTCTAGTAATCTCTTCTATTGTGATTGGTGGTCCCGACAAATCCTCTTCCAAGATGTCTTCTAACCGTGGTCTTTCATCTGCAAAGAGGTTGCCAATATATTGTTCCCAGATAGCTTTCCTCTGTGCGTTGTCTTGTGCCATTTGCCCTTGATCATTTTGTATGTTGGAGAAAGTCTGTTTCCTGTATACTCCTGCTGCTTCTTTTAATCTCTTGTGCAGGTTATACTCATCATGTTGTTCTTGTAAGTATTCCATTTCTTCGCACTGTTCCTTCAGCTATCTATTTTTTGTCGTTCTTATCGCTCTTCTTATAGCATTTTGCATCATTCTGCATTTGTTTCGACTATCTGTGTTTTTGTGTTCTCTCTTCAAACATTGCTAATATTTCGTCTGTCATCCATTCTTTTCTTTTGACCTTTTGTTTGTATCCTATTTCTTCTTTTGCTGTATTTATCATTATTTCTTCTATGTCCTTCCATGTGTTGTCAAGGTTCATCTCCTCAGCTGATTGTGGCAGGTTGTTAAGGTTTCATTTAATTTATTGTCTACTTTGCTTTTGATGGTGTCGTCTTTAATTCTATCATAATCTATCCTTGGTTTTTGTTTTGGTTTTTTATTATTAACTATTTTTATTTTTATTTCTGTTATGAGGAGGACATGGTCTGTTGGGACGTCGGCTCCAGGGTATGTACATGTTCTTGTTACTGATGTTCCGAATCGTTTGTTGATCAATATGAAGTCTATTTGGTTTCTAATTATATGTTCGGGACAGTCTGCTGGGGCTCTCTATGTGTAGAGACGCCTGGGTGGTAGTCTGAAGCAAGTGTTATTTTCATGTGCTCCTCATGACAAACCTGGTGTAGCCTCCCACCTCGTTCTCTCCTCTCTCGCAATCCATAACGGCCTACTAGTTCATCAGGTATGCCATTTCCAACTTTAGCGTTGAAATCGCCTAGTATGAGGGTTATTTCGTATTTTTAACGTTTTTATGGATCAGTTCTTCATAGAATTCTTCAACTTCGTCTTCAGATGCCTCTACGGTGGGAGCGTATACTTGTATTATGTCAATAATAACCGGATTTGCTTTCAATCTAAGTAATGCCATGCAATCTGAGTGTGGGAGAAAGTTAATTACACTCGGAGATATTTTTTCAGGAATTATTATTCCTCCTTTCCGATGATTTCTGTCTTGGTTTCCTGAATAGAAAAAGACTTTTTCTTGTGTTGCACATTCTCCTACGTCTGGCCACCATGTCTCTGCTACCCCAAGGACATCTATTTTCAACTTCTCCATTTCTTGTATTACATTAGTAAACTTCCCAGCTTCATATAGACTTTGTACGTTCCATGTACCAATTTTGATCATTCTTCGTAGATTTACTCTGACTACTTTTTATCATTTAACACTGTTCCCCCCGAAGATCCGATTGGGGAACTATTTTTACCTCCGGAAAATTTCGAGTTAAATGAGGTCATTTTGGTTCTCTTGGGATATCTATCTTACAGATCCTTAATACGGTGGTTTCCCGTTGCCTTCCGTATTATTATGCCGTTGACTAATTTCTTGGTTCATCCGCCTTTAGAGCCAGTTTCCCAACCCTAGGACAAAAGAGTGCCCTTCCAATCACTGGCTCCTCCACCCGAGGCTGTTGGCCAGTAAATGGGGAATTGCTTATACCGGCAATCATTCGGTCGTCAGAGCCTCGTTAGTCATCTAACAGGGAGCACCACTCGAATGTGAGGTTGACATTTGAATAGGAGAGGCTATATTAGGCGCATCATACCCCTTACTCCCCTCAACCTAATCACTTAGATGAAATGTGACACCTTACTGACTTTTATTTAAAAATGTAAAAACCATTTATGCCCAGTACTTCAACACAATTTGACGTTCCTTGTCATACTTGGCGGAAAGTGTGGGTACTGTACACCCTCCTAAATTATGTTAAATAAACGTTTTTGGCTACAACCAGAAGCGTACGACAGGGGCAAGTGACTACTTGACCCTTCCCAAATTCTACGCCACTCGCGGAATTGCCATTTTAGAACAATTTTCTCCAACACTCTCTGTGTATAATTTAGTAGAGTGTACAGTGTGCCCCAAATTGGTATGTTTTGCAGGGTATACCGCAAACTAGAGGAGGTAGAAAAAAAGTAGTTAAGATGTTATGACTTATTTTTTTGTTAAAGTAACGATTGCCCAATCAAATCTTCAATATGTCCCTTCATTCGAGTAATACAGGGCGATTGTGTAAAGTGTGGAAAACGACAGGGCTCTAGAACATTATTAAGAAAATTATTAAAAAACTATATAGAAACTTTTGATAGATATATGATGGAAGAGTTCAGTGACGCTCCAAAATTTTTTTAGGAAATAAAATATCAATTCATGTTTATTTATATGGGACACCCTATATATTTTGACATATTTCTTTTCCACTGTTAATTCTATTTCATTTAATATGACACATCTATTTTCAGTAATTGGAGCTACAGGGCGAATAAAATGTTTGCAGTTGATATCACATCAAAGACACTTGAAAATCGAACTCCCAGTAACGCAATTTAACATTTTATTATGAGAATTTAAACCGTGACAATTATATTTACCAAAAATAAAATAAAAAATTACAAACAAACAAATTAATTTTACAATAAACAACGTAACAACTAGAATTAATTTAACAAAAAAAGACGTGTGGCACTCGGAGACTGCATAGAGTTTTACATTTTGACGTTCACAATATCTTTTTCTTTATAGCTCTTTTTTAGCATTAGAAGTTTCACTTTCACAGTCCTCGTATCAGCATAAAATAATCAAAATTTATTGGACAGTCCTGGTATCAGCATAAAATAATCAAAACTTATTGGGCAGTCCTTGTATCAGCATAAAATAATCAAAACTTATTGGACAGTCCTCGTATAATCATAAAATTATCAACATTTATTGGGCAGTCGTCGTATAAATATGAAATATTCGAAATTTATTGGATACTCCTCGTATAAGTATAAAATAATCAAAATGTATTGGACAGTCCTCGTTTAATCATATCAGTATTAAAATTTATTGAGCAATCAAAACGTATTCGACAATCCTCGTATAAGCATAAAATAATCAAAACTTATTGGACAGTCCTCGTATAGTTATAAAAGTATCAAAATATATTGGGCAGTCCTCGTATAAAAAAATTAAAATTTATTGACAGTCCTCGTATAAGCATAAAATAATCAAAACTTATTGGACAGTCCTCGTATAAGCATAAAATAATCAAAACTTATTGGACAGTCCTCGTATAGTCATAAAAGTATCAAAATTTATTGGGCTGTCCTCGTATAAGTATAAAAGAATTAAAATTTATTGACAGTCCTCGTATCATCATAAAATAATCAAAAATTATTGGACAGTCCTCGTATCAGCATAAAATAATCATAAAAGTATTAAAATTTATTGGGCATTCCTCGTATAAGTATAAAAGAATCAAAATTTATTGGACAGTCCTTGTATAGTCATAAAAGTATCAACATTTATTGGGCAGTCGTCGTATAAGTATAAAAAAATTAAATTTTATTGGACGGTCCTCGTATCATCATAAAAAAATCAAAATTTATTGGACAGTCCTCGTATAAGCATATGTGTATTAAAATTTACGTGTCAGGTTATTTTCGTTACGGAATTTCTGGATTCGGTCTCCACGCTCAAGGCCCGCGATAGAAGCTAATGCAATAGCTTAAAATGAAATAAATGTTCAAAAGACCCCGTTTTGTTCTCATAATATTTAACACCATTTTCTCACAGATCTTATAGAATTGAGTTTGTGCTCAGGCTTTATTTTTCTAAATGCTTGATGAATGTTTTGTAACCATTCTTCCCTACTGTCAAACCTAATTTTATAAATATGATTTTTTTAAATCCCCAAATAACAAAATCAGGAGTATTTAATTCCGGCGAACGAGGAGGCCACCGATTATGAAATGTTTCCATTAAATAATTTCCAACGAATTCAGCATTATGGGCAGGTGCTCCATCTTGTTGAAACCAAAATGCATTCCTCTCAGCCAAATATTCCTTGTCAAACATTTCATCTTAATTTGTTTCCAAAATATCTATATATTCGGTCTCAGTTATTTTATTATCAAATAAATGATAAACTAATTTATTATATTTGACAAAACAACTTACGGTAATACTGAATCTTCCTTAACTCCTGATCCCCTGAACTAAGTGGGGATATGAGTCATTCCAATACAGTTCAATGTGTCGATTAAATATTCCTGCACTGGTAATGCATTCTAAACGCTAAATATTATCTTTGAGTAAAAATTCGGATTCTCGTTAGATTGTCGTGTATATACCTTTCTGCAAATGGTATTCTTCTCAAATAATCGTTTGGGTATAATTGTTGTGGGGCAGATGTTTAATGATTCCTACATTTATGTTAAATTCTCCCTGCACTTCTCTTGAAAATACCTATATCCTTCTCAATTTGACGTAAAGAAGTTTAATGGTATGCTTTTATATAACCCAACGTATTTACAACTCTCGCTTCATTATTTTTTTCATGCCGACGCCGTGGTTTTACAAAATCTCCATACTCCAATAAATTTGAATCAAGCTTTTTAAACATTCTCTTGTCTGGTTACCTTCTTTCTGGATATCGTTGGAAACATAATTCTGACGCAGCAATAACATTCTTTTGGCATTCAATATATGCCAAATGCATATCGTATTAGTGTTTTTAAATGAAACTCAAGGTCTCTAGTTAATTCCACAATATAATACAAGTTATTGAAAATTCTAAAAAATTGACAATTGTTTCGATAAATCAATATCATCGTCAGAATGACAGAAGTAACATTTAATTTTATGCCTACCCGATGTTTAGTAGTTAGATTTGGCTAGACCAAGAAGTAACCTAACCTGTGATTGGCTTAATATATGTTTATAGAAAAAAGAAGAAGATGTGATATTACAAATATTGAAGCTTAGATAATATTAGCCCTATGGTGATATCCTGGATATCATTTTTCCAATTAAGATCAGTATAACTGTGCAATGATATAGAAAACCAGGAAAACTATATCTGCTGATCTTTACAATTATCGCTTAAGAAGACAGTTTATTAGTGGAGAATTCCCTAGATTTAACTGTTCATTGACAACTTCATATTGTGGGTTTCTTAAATGTCTTCTAATTTCCAGTTCTTCAAGGAAATCCAGTTCTTGTTTCTTTTCATAAATATGCAGTACTTCTAGTTTTGTGTTAGGTGTCAATGAATGATTAGTGTCAAGTAGATGTTTTGCGTAGTGGGATTTATCTGGTTGTTTTAATCTGTATGCTTGTAAGTGCTCACTGTATCGTATTTCAAAATTCCTAAGGGTCTGACCCAAATAGACAGCATTACATTCTGGACATTTGAGCTTATATATACCTGACTTCTTTAATAGTGGTATTTTTTTTTTTACATTTAACAATTTTGTACTAAACGTTACTTTCTGTTTTAAATGAAGTTGTTGTATTCGTTGCTGAAGATATTATCTTTGAAATATTATTAGAAATATTTCCTGCATATGTGATGGTTTTATAAGTTTTAATTTCATCAGCTTGTTTAGGATATATTAGTTGTAATGCCACGTTTTCCTCTTTTTTACTAATTAGCTTATTTATCATATCTAATGGATAACCGTTAGATGTTGCTATTTGTCTAATTGTATTAATCTCTCTATCAAAATTACATTTGTTCATAGGAACTGAAAAAGCTCTATGTATCATTGAATTATATGCTGCTAGTCTGTGTGACACAGGGTGGTTAGAATTGAATGGAATTGTTACATCAGTTTGTGTTGGTTTTCGGTAAATTGAATAATCAAGTACATTATTAACTCTTTGAATTTTTAAATCAAGAAAATTGATTGAGCTATTTTCTTCAATTTCTAATGTAAATTTAATTTTCGGGTGTAAATTATTGATGTGGTTGAAAAATACATCTAATTGTCGTTCACTACCCATAAAACAAGCTAATATGTCATCTACATATCTATACCAAAATAAAATATTTTTCGAAATATTACTCTCAAAGATCTTTCTTTCTAAATTGTCCATAAAAATGTTTGCTAAAATAGGTGATATAGGGCTTCCCATTGGTAAACCTTCATTTTGAATATATATCTTATTGTCAAAAGTGAAATAATTCTGATTAATGCATACATCAAATAAATTAAGTATATCTGATATTATTCCTGGATTAATATTTTTATCTTCTAGTAATTTTCTTACAAGTATTAGACATTCTTTAGGAGGAATTTTAGTAAACATGTTAGTTACATCGAACGATATGAGTTTATAGTTATCTTGTAAGTGGATTGCTTTCACCTTTTTGATTAGTTCTATTGAATTTCTAATTGAGTACTGAGATTCATATCCGTAAGTATTGAGTATATTGTTGAGCTTCTTTGCCAATATATTATTAGGAGCATTAACATAAGAGACTACAGGTCTAATTGGTTTCGTTATTTTATGTAATTTAACTGTTCCATATAATTGTGGACAATGAGGATTCTTATGTATGATAGACCTCTTTTCGTAATCATTTAAAAGATAATTTGAATTATTAACAACATCCCTTACATTATTAGAAAACTTCTTTGTTGGGTCTGCTTTAAGAACTTTTACATCGCTGACCCAACAAAGAAGTTTTCTAATAATGTAAGGGATATTGTTAATAATTCAAATTATCTTTTAAATGATTACGAAAAGAGGTCTATCATACATAAGAATCCTCATTGTCCACAATTATATGGAACAGTTAAATTACATAAAATAACGAAACCAATTAGACCTGTAGTCTCTTATGTTAATGCTCCTAATAATATATTGGCAAAGAAGCTCAACAATATACTCAATACTTACGGATATGAATCTCAGTACTCAATTAGAAATTCAATAGAACTAATCAAAAAGTTGAAAGCAATCCACTTACAAGATAACTATAAACTCATATCGTTCGATGTAACTAACATGTTTACTAAAATTCCTCCTAAAGAATGTCTAATACTTGTAAGAAAATTACTAGAAGATAAAAATATTAATCCAGGAATAATATCAGATATACTTAATTTATTTGATGTATGCATTAATCAGAATTATTTCACTTTTGACAATAAGATATATATTCAAAATGAAGGTTTACCAATGGGAAGCCCTATATCACCTATTTTAGCAAACATTTTTATGGACAATTTAGAAAGAAAGATCTTTGAAAGTAATATTTCGAAAAATATTTTATTTTGGTATAGATATGTAGATGACATATTAGCTTGTTTTATGGGTAGTGAACGACAATTAGATGTATTTTTCAACCACATCAATAATTCACACCCGAAAATTAAATTTACATTAGAAATTGAAGAAAATAGCTCAATCAATTTTCTTGATTTAAAAATTCAAAGTGTTAATAATGTACTTGATTATTCAATTTACCGAAAACCAACACAAACTGATGTAACAATACCATTCAGTTCTAACCACCCTGTGTCACACAGACTAGCAGCATATAATTCAATGATACATAGAGCTTTTTCAGTTCCTATGAACAAATGTAATTTTGATAGAGAGATTAATACAATTGGACAAATAGCAACATCTAACGCTTATCCATTAGATATGATAAATAAGCTAATTAGTAAAAAATAGGAAAAGTGGCATTACAACTAATATATCCTAAACAAGCTGATGAAATTAAAACTTATAAAACCATCACATATGCAGGAAATATTTCTAATAATATTTCAAAGATAATATCTTCAGCAACGAATACAACAATATCTTTTAAAACAGAAAGTAACGTTAGTACAAAATTGTTAAATGTAAAAACAAAAATACCACTATTAAAGAAGTCAGGTATATATAAACTCAAATGTCCAGAATGTAATGCTGTCTATTTGGGTCAGACCCTTAGGAATTTTGAAATACGATACAGTGAGCACTTATGAGCATACAGATTAAAACAACCAGATAAATCCCACTACGCAAAACATCTACTTGACACCAATCATTCATTGACACCTAACACAAAACTAGAAGTACTGCATATTTGTGAAAAGAAACAAGAACTGGATTTCCTTGAAGAACTGGAAATTAGAAGACATTTAAGAAACCCACAATATGAAGTTGTCAATGAACAGTTAAATCTAGGGAATTCTCCACTAATAAACTGTCTTCTTAAGTGATAATTGTAAAGATCAGCAGATATAGTTTTCCTGGTTTTCTATATCATTGCACAGTTATACTGATCTTAATTGGAAAAATGATATCCAGGATATCACCATAGGGCTAATAATATCTAAGCTTCAATATTTGTAATATCACATCTTCTTCTTTTTTCTATAAACATATATTAAGCCAATCACAAGTTAGGTTACTTCTTGGTCTAGCCAAATCTAACTACTAAACATCGGGTAGGCATAAAATTAAATGTAACTTCTGTCATTCTGACGATGATATTGATTTATCGAAACAATTGTCAATTTTTTAGAATTTTCAATAACTTGTATTATATTGTGGAATTAACTAGAGACCTTGAGTTTCATTTAAAAACACTAATATGAGCATATTCCACGAAGTAAGGATCGAGACAGTCAATTGCATATCGTATTTTTCATAATTTTCAAAATTCATATTTTTGTCAACAATACTGACATGTAACACAGATTTTGTTTTCTTTTCTATGATAACATTGTCAAAACCTACTCGATAAAATAAACATTCTTACAAGATGAACATTTTAGATAAAAAAATGGAATACAATATAATAATATATCGGGTAAAAATAATTAGAAATGGAAATGAAAAAAGGGATAAAATACAGGGTGTGCTATTTCGTGATAATTTTATTTGCAAAAAAATGGAATCAATAATTTACTGATTACTGATTTATTTTGATAAATAAAACTGCAGAAGATCCAAAGTATCTTTATAATAAAATGGTAAAATGCGTTACTGCGTCTTTCATTTATGAAAACTTTCATATTTTTGTCAAATTAATTCTAGTTGTTATGTTGTTTGTAAGTTTATTTATTATAATTTCCATGAAATTGACTGTCTCGACCCTTACTTCGTGGAATATGCTCATATTAGTGTTTTTAAATGAAACTCAAGGTCTCTAGTTAATTCCACAATATAATACAAGTTATTGAAATTTTTTTAGAATTTTCAATAACTTGTATTATATTGTGGAATTAACTAGAGACCTTGAGTTTCATTTAAAAACACTAATAATTTCCATATTTTTGTAAAATTAATTTGTTTGTTTGTAAGTATTTTATTCCTATTTTTAAGTTGTAAAGTAAAATGTTAAATTGGGTTACTGGGTGTTTAATTTTTAAGTGTCTTTAACGCGTGTCCCATATAAAATAATATAAGTTCCTTAGTGAGCCCCTAATAATGTTTTTGGTACATATATCTATCAAAAGTTCCTATACAGTTTTTTAACATTTTTCTTAATAAAGAAGTTCTAGAACCCTGTCGTTTTCGACACTTTTCAACAATCGTCCTGTATCTCTCTATCCTATTGAAGATTTGATTGAGCAATCGTTACTTTAACAAAAAAAGAAGTCATAACATCTTAACGACTTTTTTTTAATCTCCTCTAGTTTGCGGTACCTATACCCTTCGAAACATATCAATTTGGGACACGCTTAGTATAAAATTGAAAAATACCATATGTTTAATTGTACTTGAATATAGAAAACAATTTTTTTAAAAGTGTGTACGTTGTATAATTTTCTTATGCGGAAAAATCAGTCGTTACTCTGGTTTTTCGAGAAATATTTGAGATTGATTCTCGAAAAGTCAGTTGTGAGAAATTCACGGACAAGCTTATTTCCAATCGCCATGATATTCTTACAAGATATGTGGCAGTCAGGTGGTCAGTTTTTGAATTCTTTAATATTAGCGGTAATATTAATTCATTTCTATACTATAAATGAATATTTCAAAGAGATTAGAATAAATAATATTAAATTTTCAATTTCTATAAATTAGTATAGGAAAAAATTTATGGAAATAATAATTTTAATTTGTCTAACCTAAACACTTTTTCTCTTTTTGAAGATAGATCGCTCTGGTAATATTTGAAGTAACCAGCAGATTTTAATGTCATGCAAACATTCTAGCTGACCGCGTTGTTGCCAGATTTTCTTGCGCATAGATCAAATTTTTTTATTGGCGCATGTGTCCTGTAGGTTTAGTCAAATTACATACTCATTTCACTTTCAATAATCATTTAGAAATACAATAATAATTATTTTGCATTTATAATTACTCATAAACACTAAAAAATATATTGTTATGCAATAATAATGGTATTCATCCTTAAGTTAATTTCCCGTGCTCCCGCTGTACATATTTCGTTATTTGAGAGTTTATCAAATTAAGACCAGTATATATAAAAAACACCGCATGGTGTGATAAATCGTTGCAGGATGTTATTCACAATTTTATAATAATTGATGATGTAAAAGTGAATCTTTAACGTTATATTTACTTATTGGTAAGTGATTCTGGGTTCAAAATTCTCAGTAAGACTTACGACTTGATTCAAACGGCAATGACATTAAAATTTCGATAACCGTGGTTTTTAGAAATACTCATTGTAAATTTGGTTGATTCATATCTATAAAAATAAATGAAATGTGTTGTTTATTGTATAAAATAAATGGATGTCTAGTCGGTAATTCTTTCTAATCTTATATCTCTAATATTATTGTGTTTTAAAAGTATATTTTAGAATGCCATGTATACTTTTTGAGGTTAATAAAGCAGATAATGTTCCACATATATAAATTTAATTCATTCATGTTTATAACAATACGACGCTAGTATTTCCCTATAAAATTTTCAATGATAAATATCTGAAAATAGATTTTTTACTTTTTCTTAATATGCTTTTATTGATTTGACCTGTATGTATGTATCTATGTAGGGGAGGCCGGTGCTAGTATGCGCAGTTTTTACAAATGTTTATATAATTTGGTTCATGTGGGGATTTTCAAAGTAAAAATCGGTCAGACCACATTCTCATAGGTCACCTTATTATATATTATAATATCTTACGTAACTTAGGTTTGACAAGCGTTTAAGCATGTACCTGACACCTGCGCCAACATACCCCGACCACGAGCATAATGGGGCAAATTGGCCCGAACAAAATAAATGGTAAAAAGTGGTATATAATTCTTTATTAAACAAACGAGAAACAAATCAAAAAAATTATCACTAAATTAACGAATTATTCTAAACAATAAGCGATTTTTAATAAGTACTACAAAACATAATGAAAGGAACATAAAAAACATAAGAAACTGTAAAAAAATAATGAAATATTAAAAAAATATATTTTTCTTAAGTTTAAGTAGGTACTATTCAGTGTCACTGCAACAATTGATACACAAATCATAAAATTTGTCATCAGGAGCCGCTTCATGGGCCCATATTTTACAATGCGTGCATTGTATCCATACTTATTTTGACTTGCTATTAGCAAATTCCTCTCCACAAACTAAACAAAAATATTCTTCTTCGTCCGAATCGGTATCGGTGTTACCGTTATCCTTCTTTATAATGTTTTTGACAAATCCTATCCTTTCTTTTCCTTTGGACAGATTTTATTTTTCGGTTTTAGGTTTCTTTTTACAGCTGCTACCTTTATTTTCTTCATTTCCTTCTGCCTCTCCTCTTCTTCTAACATTTGTTTTTCAGGAGTGTCGGTGATGATGGCAGCATTTATTTTTTTTTCTTTTGGTTTTATTTTCCCCTGTCCTTGGATTTACTGTAGGAAGGGGCATTATCATTTCTAATACATTGCTATTTTCATAATTTTCTTTACGAGACGCTTTATTATTTTCACTGATGATTTTGCACTTCTGTCAAAATAGTTGATTTTCCTTGATTTTGAATTCCGGATGGACCAGGCATATCATTATTTATGCAGACATTGGAATCATTTTCAGTTAATGCTGCGGTATTTACATTTGTGGATAAGAGACGGTCCACAGAAAATCCAGGTAAAAATTCATCGTCTTTAAACACATTCTTGTTTAAAGTGCTGATGCTAGGCAGTAGTAATTATATCCGGTATATTATAAATTGTCATACTTTTACCGGGATTGTTTGTAATCCACGCATCACATGCTTGATTTACATAGGTTTCTTTAAACGGACCAAACAATCCTCTGTCCAGGGGTTGCAATTTGTGCGATGTGTGTGGTGGGGAAAGTTAAAACTGTTATTCCGTCTTTCCTACAAATATTTATGGCTTCTATCGATAAGTAGGAAATGTGCTTGTCCAATAATAACAGAACAGGTTGTTCTTTTGGGCACTTTACATTTCTGATGAAATGTTTTATAAAGTCAATGAAGTTGTTTCCACCATTCATCCATTTGAATTGGCCCCTCCTGCACTGCCTTTGGGAGCGTCATTTAAAAAATACTGTTTGAAGTTTACTCTCGGAAAAACGAAATGTGGCGGAATGCTGTTTCCTTAGGCTGACACGACAGCAGCAATAGCTACGAGTGTTTCTCGCTCTTGGGATGTCAATCTTCCAATTTGCTCATACCCCTCTCGACCTACTAGTCTGTCTGGTTTCTGGGTTGTTGTAACACCAGTCTCGTCCACATTCCATATATCGTTGGCATTTATTTTAAGCCTGTCTAAAACTTCTTTTAATTTTATAAAAAATCCTTCCACGGTCGTTTAGTTGCTAGACTAGTTCCTCCTGGAGTACGAATTGAAAGAGAGGGGTTACGTTTAAAAAAGGCAGTGAACCAATATGGACTCGCCAAGGATTTACGATTCCAATTATCCGGTTATTGAATTTTTTTTGTAAGAAGCAAAATGAAAAGCTAATTGAACTTTTTTTACTGAAAGTCCATGATATATATCAGATGATTTTTTAATGTACTCCACAAGCAGTTCTTCTTCGCTGGAAAACACTTTCCTGGATTACTTATATCCAACACTAATATCGGCTTCATTGTAACTAAGACTATTGATATCGATTTTTGAAACAAACCGTGTTAAAGTTTTGTCAGGTATATCAAAATCTTTAGCTACACTTCTTCTGGATCTATTATCACAGAACTTCTTTTGCCACCATTAAAATGATTTCTTTACGAACAGATGCTCTATTTGTTTTCCGCTTATAATTTCCCAATTTTGAATCTGTAAATTAAAAATTAACATGAAGTACTACTATTTTTTATACTGGGCATGTTGACGCAGCGCCAACTTACCCCGTTTTTAATTAGCCAATAATGCCCCATTCGCACATTTAATAAAAAAATTGATATACATTCTAAACTATAACAAATAGAACAATTTTGCAACAAGGAACGCAAAGTCAACATTACGAACAATGTTTTAATAATAATAACATTAATCTATTCATAACTTACTAGTGAATAATTCAATAAAGTTCGAAGAATTTTGTTTTACTTTTCTCACCAACAACACTACCACTCCACTTAACTTCTAACCGCATACTGCCAAACGAACCGTAATTCCTGAGAGACATTTAAGGCGCATCATAAGTGATAGTAATAGGGGAATACAGTGTTACCAAACTTTCATTAAATATATATTCCGACTGCGCCAACTTACCCGGTCGCCAACTAGCCCTGGTTTCCCCTAATAGAATATTCGTAATATTATTCCAGACGTCTTGTTGATTAGAAACACAAATGTTATCAACCAGTAACAACGTAATAAATCCGTAACTTTGATTGGACTAAGATATTTATTCATTTTATGAGAAAAGGACCGCTTATTTGAGAACATTATCTCGAAGGTTCTCAATAGGATCTGTGGCTTCAATAATTAAATAAGAATATTTATACATACATCCCATGCCCAAATAAAATTAACAATTTATACGTTTTACTAGTAGTATCAGCTATCTCCAATACTTCACTCATCTTCACTTCATCGTTTAATAAAATTGTTTTGGAATTAAAAAGTACAATGAATTGAATGTGTAATGCATATGTGATAGCGGGTGACGAGTTGAAGGAATTTTCTAAAAATAGTATATTTCAGCTTATTTTTAGATAGCTTAAAATCCTATGAATCCAATGGCTTTGTTCATTTTCGAGTATAAATTGTATATTTCGATCTATAAGAGGAGAAAAAAATGAAGATTAATTTTTCTAGAATCCGAATATAGTTCGTGGTAAATTCAAATTACCTTTTTTCGATTGTAAATTTAATTTATTTCTCCAGTGGAAGAATTATAGAAATGCTCAAAAAATGCAATAAAACACCAGATCAATAAAATTAGAGTTTTGTTCATTATAAATTCCAAATGTAATTTTTTTGTTATTACATTTGATATGGGATATATTTTTGGGTTGATTAAGTTGAAAAGACTAAAAAGGTACTAAAAAATGCTAAAAATTAATAATTAAGGAATGTATCTTGTTGCTTTCTTCCTTCTCAAGTATAAAAGTACTGATGTTTATAGTAAACTTACCATAGTTGGTAGTATTTATATATTTATGTATGCAATTAAGAGCATAAGGGCACATCTTGACGTATAAGGTCTATTGCTTTCCTCATTATATTTTATACAGCTAATAATTTTAGTTACTCCTCTAGTGTTACTTGGGACTCGTTAGTACCCCGTTTCTTGTTTCATATGATTCCAGATAGGAATTTCTAGAGATACAGAGAGAATATAGTTTATTGTCATGAAAATTACAAATTTTTAAACAAATATATAGAACATATTTCAATACCATTAATAGTATCAAAAAATGTCAAATTCCTAGTTTACCTAAAACTAAGCGATAGTCAAAAGAAAAAAAACATACAAACATGAATGAATAATGTGGAGCATACGTTCTGTATTTACAAGCATGCGGAAAACATTCTGCTCTAGAGATCTCAACTTAAGACCAGATAGGCCAGATGTTATGTTTTCTCGATCCTTCGCTAGGGATTGGAGTCGTGGACAACGAATAAGGATGACCATTTACATTTAAATATGTAACAATAATATTAATAATGATGAATACAAATAGCGAATACTATTACTTACGTCTCTTACAGCAGTAAGCGGGAGAAGCGGGCCCCCATTTCGGCATTCTCGTTCAAAATAGCTCAACAAAGATGTTACCATCTCTTGACATTTTCTGTTCAGCTGCTTCTGCATTTTATTAACCACACACTGCAGATTTGCCTAAATAATTAGTTATGAAAATAACTGTTTTTTTAATCTTAAAGAAGCAATGAATTTAAAAGCACCAAAATTACTTGTAAATATTAGACGATGATCGAATGTCAATAAACGTCAAAACAAACTGGGGAATTTTACCAGTTGATTTGACAACGTCTTGAAGTTTTGCCAACCCGTTAGCTGTAAATTGCCCTGGCTGTTGAGGATAAATTGTATTCTCGGTTGGTAAATTAATATTTATTCTGATAAGCAGGAAAGTAACTAAAAATGACATCATCGTCTTTTTATCGTGAATAAACTATATAAGAAAGTTTTTAAAACTAGTGATAAGAAGCTATTTTGTTATTTTTATAACCGTAAGTAGTTTTTGCATATTACTTATATTGGGAAGAAATCTACAAAACACGTGTTTTGTTGCCATATTCTAAAATTGGGAGAAATATAACCTCATTTCTTAAAATATACTGTATATGAATCTTATTGAAGTTTATTTAAATGATATTCAACAGTACATTAGAGCACTTATTTTAAAATATACTTACGTAACAAAAAGATAAACAATCAACAATCTTTGTGTGAAAAGTTGACACTGACCAATCCTAACAAGATGGCCGATCTACGTCATAACTCCAATAGTCTATTCCGAACAGCTGCATCCAAAGCAAGGATCGCAATGATGATAGCTCACCTTCTAAGAGGAGACGGCACCTAAAGAAGAAGAAGAAACGTTATTCAGAAAAAACATAAAGAATAGGAAAAAAATAGATAACAAAATGAATGTTTGGAATAATTAGTTACAAACATTTGAGAAATTTAGATTAATAGATATATTCAACTGTGTTATTTTTATCTGTGGAAAAAATTGCTAGACGTTGTAGTAAAAGTATTGATTCAAATTATAGTATGTGGTCTAAGTCGACCAGATTACAATTCTCTCCAACAAAAACGAAGTGTATCTTATACACAAAAAAACGCTCTAATTTGTTTGATATCACTCGTGATTGCTAACTAATGATGGGTTTTCCAAAATGGATATGGTAAAGACCATTTATCAATAACACCGGCCAAGAAAGATTATGTTTCAAATTACTCCAAACAGATACTTCCGGACTTGGTTTTGATTTTATTACATTTGAACATTGTTTCTATTGAGATTGCAATTCGTATGTATTTATTCTTTTATTATTGTCATGAATTCTTCGTAGGTTGGATCAATTATTTCATTATTTACTATATTTTCTATGACTGTTCGTGTTCACTTTTCTTATTTAGTAGTTCATCAAAGTATTGCTAATATCTTTTTAATTTGGAAAATTCTACAAATAGCAAACCATCTTCATCTATAGGCTGTTTTACTCATCGGTTGTTTCAGTTTTTTAAGTGTTTACAAAAGTTTCTTGTCTCTTTAGTAGTTTAATAATTTTCTGCTTTGAGCCGATTTTATATGTGCTCCCTTCTTTCTGCCTTGAAATCGTTTTCACTGTTGTTCTGGCTTCATTGTATTTTTTATTGTATTCTATTCCTGCCATTTCATTTTTAGCCGTGTTTCTTTTTTATGGGGCTTTTTTGTATTCTTCATCAAACCGTTCATCTCATTTTTTCTTTCTTACATTTCCTACAAAAATCTCTGCTGACTCTTTAATTACTATGGTCACCATGAAGTAAGGGTCGAAACAGTAAATTTATGTAATTACTTTCTCGGTCTCTTTCCAGTCTTCCTCAATAGTTAGAGATACAGTACTCTCTTCAGTTAGTCGCCTTTATATTTCATTTGCAATCTTTTTCACACGTTGTGATCTTTGAATTTTTTATCAAATTGTATTTTTGCCTTTCTTTTTTACTTTCATTTCTCTTGGTATGTTTTTCATCAACTTTGTTACACCTAAGCGTAAAAACATAGTGAAGCATTGCATCAAGCCCCACCTCAAGCATTAAATACAAATACATGTATAATACTTAACGTAGACCGTTCAAAGTAAAGAATGGAGCATTGACTAAAGCATCACAACGAGCATCGCCGTTTCCAAGGAAGCAAATTCCCAAAATGTGATATATGATTGGTGCGTGTACCGTATTTTGATTTTTGACAGTGTGATAGTTAAGTGAGAACTGGTAAAGTATATTGTGTTTAATGATATGGGTCTGAAATAATTTATTTTTGTTTTATCCCCCTTTTTATGAAGGGTATTACAATGGAATTCTTGAAGGCTGATGGCCATATACCACCGTCTATACACTTATTGATTATGTGACATAATGATTTCATAATAAAATCACCAATAATTTTGAGAGTTTCAGCTCTAATTCTGTCAATCCCAACCGATTTTTTATCCTTCAAACCTTTCAATATCGTTTTCAATTCGTGGTCGTTCGTAGGTAATAAGACAAACGAGTTTGCAGTAAGATGCCTATTCGGAGTATAACTCTGGTCTCTAGTGAATTTATCAGCAAGGGTTTATCCGGTATTTACAAATTTTTAATTAAATTCTTTGGCGATAATATTTTTGTTGGTTATCATCAAACCTGAATCAGTTTCGATGGAGCGTATTGGAGTTTTAGATTTTTTACCTCTACTCAAGTCGCTTACCACCTGCCATAATTTTTCGTGTTGGTGCCATTTTCTATTATAATATTATTATACGAGTAGTAATCAAACTTTGTTCTTTGTATCAACGAATTCAATTTATGAATGTACTGTTTGTATTCATTTTTAGTTCTACGTTTCCCATATACTTAGGGGTATTTTTGAACATTTTATTTTTTGTATCTATCGATTTCAATAGAGCATTTGTTAACCAAGGTTCAATTTTTGTATATTTTCTCCTACTGCTTTTGGATATCGTCGCTTCGCCAATCAAATTTGATAGAGTATCAACGAATATGTTCATTTTAGAATCAGGATTTTCAGCAGAGTAAATGGCAGCTCAAGATGCTCTCTCAAGAAGAGATTTCAGTTTACCCTGATCAACATATTGTGTGCTAGTTGGCATCTTTTTTTTTGTCTTGTTTAGGTATATCGAAAACTATTTGTAGTAGTGTCGAATGATGAGTAGTATTCGTTTCTAGAACCATGGGCAAAATGTTCTCAAGTATATTGAATTTTGCCTTAATAAATATTTGGTCTATACAAGTTTTCATGTTGTCCCGAACTCTAGTGATACTATTAATTGTTGAGTTGTAGCCAAACTCATTTAGCGTATTTACGTATTCAGAAATAGTATCGTTATTCTTTGATAGATCTAAATGAATGTCTCCCGTGAAAATATTGAAGTTTTCGGTATTACTCTCATTCTCTTCCAAGTAATTTTGCAGACAAACAATAAATTCTTTAGGATCAGTGGGTGGCGATCTGTAGATGGCTGTGACAACTATATTATTTTGTTGATTTAAATTTATTTTGATATTCAGCACTTTAATATTATTAATTAGTACAACTGAGTGCTCATATGAGAAATGAGATTTCAGGTACACAACAACACCGTCATTTTGATTTATATCACCTTTATTGTATATTAGATTACATCCATCGATCTCAAATATGCTTGTATCAGCAATCTGCCAAGTTTCTGTTAGAACTATACAATCTACATTTTTATTCAAAAGGCTAAGAAATATTTTGAACTCATCAAAATTCGCACTAATTGAACGTATATTTTGTTTCAACAACTCGAAATTATGATTATTTTCATTTATCATTAGCAAGTCTTTACACTCTTTCACACTGGTCAGTGTGAAGGTTTCTACATTATTGCTATCAAAATCGCGTATATATGGATCTTTTTCCGAATTTTATTATTGATCCATTTTAGTTCCACCGAGCTACAATAGTGTTAACTTTTTCATTATTTCATACAAAAAAAGATTTCAACAACAATTTGGATAGACATAACTTTAAAAATTTAATTTGATTAGGGGCATTTAATAATAATAAAGATAAAAGTCTTACTACTGTCGAGGTGTCGTGACTGCGTCTAAATTTTGTTGACTGACCGTGTTCTTGGCTTTCCTTGTATTAGTTTCTGTGCTGAAATCACTGGTTTCCTTGTTGTGGAACTCTCCGGGGTGTTGAGGACTTCGGGTTGTCTCACGGCTGTAGGAGTGAGAGGTGCACTGCTGTGTTTAGGTTCCAAGTGCTCTTGTATTTCAAGGTCTTCAATTCCGTAAGCAGTTCCATCAACAAAGAGTTTGCTACCTTTTATGTAACATTCCTTATATATCTGTTCTTGCCTAACGAGGAGGAGATTCTTCCTCAATATTTTAAATTCCTTTCTTTGCCTTGAGAGTTAAGTCGTTGGCTATTGATATATTTTTCCCTTTCAGCTTATTACAGTTTTTCATATATTCTTCTTGGGGTGTAAGTTGAATTCAATTTTAATTGGACAGTTTTCCGTTTTACCCAATGTATTGACGTCCCCAAAGTCGCTATCTTTGAGCTCAATACCAAGCAAGTCCTTGAGATCCTTACACAGGTTTTCCGCAGTGACCTCTTCTCGGTATTATTTAACCCAAATATCACTATGTTTTTCTTGTTTTGTGCTCTTTTCAGGAGTTCTACTTCTCCTTTAAGTTCGAGATTTTCTGTTTCAAGTTTTGTGACTGTGCTTTTGAGTTGTTCTATTGTTAATAGCAGTCTAGCTTCGCTAGCTTCTATACAATTTTTTATGTCAGTGCGAGTTCTAAATATTTCTTCTCTAATATTTTTGACCGCCGCATCCAAATCTACCATTTTATTCTGTGTCGCTAGTTGTAGTGTATGTTCTCCTTTAAGAGTCGACTGCAATTTAGCAGAGATAGTCTTTGTTGACGTTTTTTTTGTTGCCTATATTATTCTGTGGGCTGTTTGGAGCATTAGAAACTAGTCTCTGGTGTAGTATGCGTACGTTTTTAATGTAGTATGAGGTAATATCACTAAATTTCTCACCAGATATAAACTTTAAAAATTATTATTCACTTTTATTCTAACTGAATTTGAAAAGTTTCCAAGAGCTGTGATAACCATGTGTTACAACTAAAGCAAACCACACACTATGCAAACCACGCCACTTAGCCGATCCTGTATCTCAATAGGTAATTAAATCTAAAATATTTGTTAATGTTTTTAAAGACAATCTCATGTATTCTCGAAATTTACCAGGAAAACGTAGATAATATTCACCAAATTGCCTCCGTAATTGGTTCCCCGGATGGACATTGTATTCTCATCCATTACCGATGCTTGATGCGATTTTCACTATGTTTTTACGCTAACAAATGATCGCTATAAGCATCTGCTTCTCATCAATAAATTTGGCTAATTTATTTTCAATCAATACTTTTTCTACGAAAGTATGTCTTGAGAAGTATGTTTTCAATTTTATATGCGTCAATTGTTAATTTATGGTAAAATTATTTCATTTGAGTAGTCATTTAAGCAGACAACAGCCTTTTCAGCTGAAATTTCAGAGGTAACAAAACAACTGTCGTCAGCATAGATATCTGTTAGCAAATTGCTATTAAAGCTACTGTAAACTATTAATTTTTACTGACTAGTTAAAAATTAGACATTTAATATATTTGTGATATTAAATTATAAACATAAACGGCTTTTACTGTTAACGTAATTACAATGATACACTGAACTTTTTTATGGTCTCCACAAATGATTGTAAGGAATGATAATCAACGTTTCACATCCGCGCGGCATCCTTGTTGAATGTTGATAAGATAAGGAATGTGTCTTTGTAACAACAAGTAATGAAACATATTAATTCGGCTGAATTTAGAATTTTAGCTCATACGTTACTGATTATGATTGTACTGTAAGGCAGCTCTTACTATTTATTTTGACTAATTGTTGTCGGTGTATCATCATTTATCTAATTTTAATTTATTTTCGCAACAGCCACTGTCAATAAAACGAGGTTTTTCCTTAATAAAAGTTTATTACATGACGTATTGCTCAAAATATTCATATTCTACAGCGCTATAGAGAGCATTTCGATAAAAAACTATCGAAAGCATATAAATCTGAAGGCATCACTTTTATAATAAGAAGAAAAAATCGCCAAATTAATATGAAAAGGGACATCTATTTGCTCATATATGCTCCAAAAAAGGAGATTCCAGAAATATATAAACTAAACAGTAGATAATTTGGGAGTAACGGATAATTTCAATTCACTATTAGAAATGGTTAAATTCTTAACAAATTAGCAAAACAGTAATAAATTATTTTAGTTGTTGTTCAAATTTAATTCCATTGGTTTGCATACAATAATACAATTGAGCTTCAAATGTAACATGCCATCGTGACATGTTTCAATTTTCATTAGTTATTTAGGAGCGTTACTTATTCTTCAGCTACTCCCAGCTCTAATTCAAACTCATTTTATTTCAATATGTTAAGAACGCGTCGAATGCCCATTTTTACGTTCGTAAAAATAACTATTTAAACGACGATTCGAGTCGAATCTCTCTTTTCCGTTGATCATCCTTCGCTAAGAAGTAAATTAATAGTCAGTACAATAATTATACTTTGTGTGTGGGGTTACCCTTTCTTGCTGCTCTGCAACCCTTACCCGTACGTGACAACTAAAGCCGATTGAACCCAGAAATCGCCCTCGCTAGAGTCCAGACGAACAACGGCTCACGAACCTGTCGATACCGTTGAGAGCGTACGTTCCGAGTCTCTCCAAGATAATTTCTTAACTTATTTTCGGTAGATATAAAATCTTGAGTTGGACATTTTTATTGTAATACTGATTTTTATTCGTATTATATAATTTCAGTTTGTTAGCACGATACAGCCTCCGGAGTGCAGCAAGTCACCAATTTCATGATTTAATATTGTTCAGGATATCTCACTGATGATTCCTTTTGATTTTCAGCGCACCATAGCTAGGACAACGGGTGCTATGGTACTTGAAGTACATTTTTGTAATTTTTTGAGAAATTTCAGTTTGTTAGCACGATACAGCCTACGGAGTATATACAAGTGACCAATTTTATGATTGGATATTATTCAGAGGATCTCAAAGACGTACCTTATTGATATTCAGCTCACTAAAGCCAGTACAACGAATGCTATGGTACTTGAAGTACCAAATTTTTGACCTTTTTAGAGAATTTTCAGTTTGTTAGCACGATACAGCCTCCATAGTGTATACAAATGACAAAGTTTTATGATTGAATATTGTTCAGGGCTTCTTATAGATGGAACTTATCGATTTTTAGCTTACCTGAGCTAGTACAACGGGTGCTAGGGTAACTGAAGTGCCACATTTTTGGTCCTTTTTGGATAAATTTTAGGTTGTTAGCACGATACAGCCTTCGAAGTGTATACAAGTGACAATTTTATGATATAATATTGTTCAGGGTATCTCACAGATACGGAAAAGTTAGTTTTAATATTTAAAACCATTTATTTTCTTTTGCAATCCCTGGCTGCCCTCGCTTCTAAAAATTCAATATCAATAAAAGAGTTAAACTTAATACTGTACTCATTGAAAAACATTTCTTGAATCTTTTTTGCCGTTGAGTACCATAAGATTTTAATAACACATTCTTTATATTCCTTACCACATTTTCTGCGCATATTATATGCATAATTTCGTAAAATGGAAGCGATTTCTGGAATTATCGTATTTTGTGTTAATTTAATACCTTTGGATACACTGAATTGAGTAAACTGATTCCACTGTGATTGTGATTGATTTGTGTGTTCTTTGGGGTTCTCAAGTTTATTATTTGTCGTATGTTGACTTCACTCGCGTCACCCCATCTACTGCACCCTGGTTCTTGATGCATTCTCGGTGAATTTTACGCAACATTATTTTGAATGGCAAAACTGGCAGTACTCACTTCTTTCATTAGTCGACCATAATAATAAACAATGCTGAAGTAGCACGCGGTGATATTACTATCATCAATTTGATAGCCTCTTACTACTCTATTTCAGCCAATTAAAATCGTAGAAAAAGGATCAGATGACACATGAATTGTATTCTCACACATAAAGAATTCCCAAAATCAGTAAAAACACTAAAAACTTATGATGAACGTGTACACACTAACGGCAACAAACCATCTGTATGCTGCACAGATGCCATATTGGCATTCAAGTGACAGATCGTCGGTGACCTCTATTCACACACATATAGAAGTGCTAATAGAATCCAGTTATCTACAATCGTTGGACAATGACTTTGCAAATGGTTTAAAATTAAGAATTGAAATGACATGTAGTGCTTTTAAAAAGATGAAAATTTCCTTCTGTAACAAATCTTCAAATGAAAAGCTTAAAATAATAATGTTAAAATGCTACAGATTCTATATTCTCCTTAAATGTATAGAACTAGCCAAAATATCAACACTGTCATATTAAAAATGATTTAAATAATATTTTCTTCAACTGTATATATTATCAAGAATCTCAAAGCCTTATTAAATACCTAATATAACTTGGTTTTCTCCCACCTGTTGTTTTCAATATCTGCCATCTTTTAGCTTCTTGGAAGTGAATCAAAGGTATGTTTGTGAATATGTGAACTAGATTTGTTAACTTTCTTTATCCCAATTGTTGGTATTCCTACCTTTCCGCGGCTTAGTGTTGTTTGCTGGCGCGTATACAAGGAGGGGGTTAATTACCCCCCAGACAGACAATCGGCGTCATCCTGATTTATCTTCATATGTACAATACATACAATATTTAGTACATTATTGATTATATTTTCAGTTCTTAAAAGTATTATGTAACATTAGTTTTAGGTACTTTTAGCTTGTCTTAAATTTCTCACGTATTCGTATACGTAACGAACTGCGCATGTGTTACGGCTCAGCCGATACGATACGTTGCACGGATTGTTACGTCGCTTAATCCGTGTACGTAAACTTATACGTATCCCTACCCAAATCAGTATTCTGTGATCTGTGCTATTAGTCCTATTTTTCAGGTCTTCTTTGATATTGGTTTGGTTTGATTATAACCACAAAGATCATTTTTAGTTGTAAGAATACAAACCAGTGACAACCTAAAAAAGTTTTGAAGTTGTACAATTAAAAACAGAACAAAACGATACGTTATCTGCTAAAAAGGTTTTCTTGACAACTTCTTTAGGTCAACGTAACTTCAATACGGAATACGGATACGTATAAAAACTTGTGATAAGCTAAAAGTGTCTATTATTAAAGATTAGGTACTATAAAAAATGAGCATTCGTTTTATATAAATTTTTTGGGAAAACTACAATTTAACACCCCCCCCCCCCTCCAGGACCGAAGGCTGTATACGCGCCTGGTTGTTTGTTACAAATTACAACGGGCCCCTAGAGAAGAAGCATTTTACAATGTTATATCCTTGTTGTATTCTTAGGTATCGTAGTGTGGTAGAACAGCTGTGAGTGAGATGAATGTATTTTTTTTATTTATTCTTAGTTTGTTCCTGTTGTGACTGGCCGAATGAGAGTTTCAAAGCCAAAAAGAGTAGCCAAAGTCAATAAAAGTATGGAAAGCCGTTTAACCTTAGCCATATAGAATAATTCTCAGAATATCATATGTAAATCGAAAATGTATTTAGATGGTTTGAAGAATGACTGACTCTCCAACTAATTCCACTCTCCCTAAATATGACTTATGAAATAAAGTTGAACAATACCGTTAATAGGGGGCCACCTTTTTCAATACCTTTTTTATTTTAAACCTTTATAACATGTTTCCTTCTAGCGCCACCCTACTGTCTGTTTTTCTTCAAAGTCATGTGAACAAGCTTTATCAACTTTTTGTCCGAGATTTATTAACGCCTAGTATAATTGTTTTCTTATCACCGAGTCGTAGGTCTGTTTAAAATCGATGAACATGAAGTTAATATCTTATTCTTGAGTGCTACTTTGAATCATGGTCTATAGTCGACCGCCCTTTTTTAAAACCTCCTTCGTTTTTGTCCTGACTTATCATCCAACAATTCTTCAAAATACTCCCTCCATCTGTTCAATTTCCCTTTGCTGTCACCTATCAATTGTCCATTTTTATCCTGGTTCTGTAGGGCTCTTTTTTCCCAATAGACGTTTCTGATATTCTTATCAGCTTCATTTTTTTTAAGTTCTTTTTCTATTGTCTCCCGTTTTTTTCTTCTACAGATCCTCTTGGATGATTTCCTTTCCAAAAGGTATTGTCTTTTGACATACTTTTGTGGATCTTCCAACATTTTCTGCCTAATATAGTTCCTTCTTTCCATCGCCTTTTTAAAGTCCTAGTCAAACCTGTCTTTCCCATGTTTTCTTATAGCTTTTTTGGGCTACCTCTCTCATTGCTTCCTCAATTTCTCCCCCCATGTTTTCTTGTTTTTTTCCTGTGTTCCATGTTTTTCCATTTCTTCCACAATCTGATGCATTGAAGGTTCACTCTGAAATTTAGTTACATAATATTTTGTGATGTTATCTTTTATCTTATCATGCTCTTTGGCGGCATTTCCTCGCTTATTTTCGTTGTCAATATATATGATCCGCATTCGCACGACGATAGTTTGTAACGTCTGTCATTAACCTTGTATGCTTCTTCCCTAGCAGCACATTGTCAATTTGATTCCTCGCCGTACAGTCGAGACTTATCCAAGTTTTCTTGTGTATTATTTTATGAATGAAATATGCGGTTATTATTCTCATGTCATTCTCCCCAGGAAAATGTATTAGCAGTTTTCTATTGTCATTGCCTACTTCATTTTTGATTTTGCCTCCTGTTGTTTTCCCGTACACTATTTCGTTCCCTAGTTTGGCATTAAAATTACCTAAACTCCATTTAACATTATACTTAGGAATTCTGTTATATAACCCGTCAACTTTCTCGTAAAATTCATTATTTATTTCTGTAGTTTTGTCTTCTAATGGTGCATGCATATTAAGTAAACGTAATTAAACTTACTCCTCATTCTTAGTCAACAAATTCTGTCCGAGATGGCTTCGAAGTCTGTATCTTTATATTTACTAAAATGCCGTGCTCAACATCCTGTTTGTCACTCCATTGTTAACGAAGGAATATCCGCCTATGTCTATAATTTATTTGCCTTTTTGTTTAGTTTTCTATAAGGCCAAGACCTATTTCAATGCTACCTCGTAGATTCCAAGTTACAATTTTAATTATATTCCTTTTATTTTTGTCCTTCATCTTGTCTGTTCCCTTTTTTCCGTCATCATTATATCCTTCGCCCTGTACTGCTGCTAGTTCGTTTGCTACTCCAGTCCCCCCTTCCTGTTCCACCTCCATGTTTCAGAATCTATCATCAGTTTCCGGAACTCCAATTTGACTGCCTTGCCTTCACTCCTTGCTTCCTATGCTTTTTTATTTATTTCTTCTTGTGTTTTCATTTCCGTTGACGTTAGATACTCTCTTATGAAAATTATTTCTTTATAACTCCTCAGTTTAGTCTTGTTTTGTATGATTCTCGTTTTTCTTTCTCTTTTTTCAGTTCAAGTACACATGTTTTCTCTCCTAATTTCACTGCAGTCCTAATCCCTATTTGATTTTCCAAAGTTAGTTCCAATACATTTTTTGTTTAATAACTTCAGGATCATAAGTATCGATTTGTTGCCAGATGATCACTACATTATTTTTTTTCCTTTCTCTTTATACTCCTCCCTGAGTTTAAGTTCCTGTATCTTTTGTTTCAGTTGTTGGTGTTCTCTTCTTATTGCCTCGTCCGGTTTCTTTAGTTTCTCGTTTTCATTTCTCAATTATTTCAATTATTCTGCATATATTGTTTGTTCCTTTTTTATATCCTCAACATCCACTAATAATTGTTGCAGAATTTCCATCATTTTGTCATATTTGTATAATTTTTTACGGGCGTTCTCATTACTTTTCTACTCATTGCATTGGAAACATATTATCTTCATCCTCATCATTTTTCCCTAGTTTTCGTTTCCCTCATTTGTAAGCTCATCAGACGATATTTTGAATTATTGCTTGTTCCTGTTTGTAAATAAATGTTTTCATTAACCTATACAGGCAGCGAAAAAGTCAGAATACTCAAATACTCTATTATATCTCAATTTGTAGATTTGTATAAGTGAAACTCTACATTTATTTTAATTATCTTACACTTGCTCAACATCTCGATCATTTAATTTTATAGGTAACAATGATAATAAAAATAACGTATCGATGAAATCTTATGTAACTCCATTCGTTACATAAATGTGCCATGGGAAGATTGATAATAGTTTAAACTGTCTTTTGTGGCCGATTTGAAATTACTGAAGCAAGTAATAAACATTTAACCTTTTCCTTTTATACTATGTTTGGTACGTGCTAATCAGAAACAAATTTATTATTGTTTTTACATGAGGGTGTGCAAATTTTGACATAATAAAATGCCAATAAATGTCGATAGTAAAATCTGCAGATTATGAAAAGTAATTTAATTTTTATTATCAATTACTATCACTTTTTACATCAAAAATATCCTTTTCAAGAACATTTGCCTATGATACTAATATTTGAATTACACAGTCAACATGGTTTTCTTCTTGAAAAGTATAGGGTCATTTTTAAAGTATTTTTTTGGTAAAATCCGAATTCGTGATCAGAATTAGTTCATCACGTCATAGTTTTGGGATATTTGAGGTCAACCCTGCGTTACCCGCAGGTCATAAATCGCATCATTAGTCGCGTTTTGTTGTGCCAAAGTTTATAGATTCTGTAAACTTTGGTTGTGCTCACTGGCTCTATTCGCGTGAAAAAAATAATATCTTTGGTTGCGTACTCAAAATTTTATATTGAAAGTCACGAAAATTTTATATTGAAAGTCACGAATTGACATAAAATGGAACTAAAAACTAACATAAATTATTCTCTGTTCTTCTATGATAGGTTTTGGTAGGTACCGGGTATCTGATTAAGAGAAGTAACCCGCTGTATCTCAGAAACTATTTATCGTGAGAAAAAAATCTATTTTACAAACCCGCATAGGAGAAACTGCTGGCAACTATTTTCAAGTTTTCTACTCCACCGCTAGAGTGTGTAGTTCACAATAACACAAAAACATAATTTTTCTATAATAAATCTAACGTTATAGTACCACAAAATTTAAATATTTAAATATAAACATTAGATCATTTTACTTACTAAATCTTTAATTCGACCCCATAGATGAAAATCTAACACAGTAAGTTGGGAGATCTTGGCGGCCACGGGAGTATGCTACCTCTTCCTATTCACCTATACTTATATTGTTGGTTTAAAAAATGCATCACTTCATTTGTAAAGTGAACCGGGCAGCCATGTTGTTGTATCCGCATATTTTGCCGTACTGCTAAAAGAACATCTTCTAATAATATAGGCAATTCATTTCTTAAGAATCTTAAGTCACGCTCGCCATTTAAATGTTCATCAAAAACAAAAGGGCCTATAATTTTACCATCTAAAATCACACACCATACGTTAACTGACCAGTGACCCTGGTTAAAATTTTGTTGCATCCAGTGTGCAATTTGATTAGACCTACAGTGTGTTATGTTTATTTACATATCTATTACTGGAAAATGCAGCTTCATCGGACCACATTATATTTGATAAAAAATTTGGATTTTCATTCAGCAAATCATTAAGCCAATTACAATAATCCAGTCTTTTATCGTAATCTGTAGCTTTTAAGCCTTGGTGAAGATATACACTTTATTTGACTAGCTAGTTTTATATAGTCCTTGTAGAGCAGAAACAGTTCTTTTTCATTTATCAAATTATCGTCACCGCCTTTCATTAGATATCCAGAACATTTTTCACTTTTGAACTTTTTTTCTAATTTGAACACAAGATATCCAGCTACATATACGGCTGAACATGTCTACAAAGATGAATTTGCATTGATTGCAGTTGATTCAATCTATCCTGAATTTTATTGTTCTTCTGTTGATTCTTCATTCAAGCTTGCCTCATGAACAGCTTCATTGTTAGGTGTATTTTCGTTTTCAGCCTTCTCTTGATCGAAGTATTCATCGTTGAGAATTTAATCGTCCTGAACTTCAGAGTTTCCAATCTCCACATTCGTCTGCATCCTGATATACATATTGTGTTGCATTGCAATACGAAATTATCTGACAGTGGGAGTTGGATTATATCCTCCTCTATATCTTACTACAGAAAAAATTTTTTAAAGTTTATTGTCCACTGGAATCCATTTATGCTGTAAATATTTTTTCTGATTTTATTATTTTCTAGTAGGGGAAATGTGTACAAAACGATCCCCTAACGAAAATTCAGCAAACAACTCATAAATATCCGTTCGAAATAAAATTCTTTTGGTGTTTAACTAGTATCCCTCATTCACATTCACTTCCTAATGTAGTGAATTTTTTATTGCAAAATGGCATTAGGTGAATAAAAATAGTACAAAATGTTACAAAAGGATCATTTTGTACATTAGGGTGTACAATATGATCCCTCCGGGATCATTTTACCCACCACTTACAAAGCAGATTTACTTAATCTGGATTTAAATTAACTATTATTCTAACAAGTTATAAAAACAAAATATATTCTTCCATTAATAGAAAATAACGTTTATATAAACACTATAGATATTGGTAACTCATCTTTTAGTCAAGTCTTAAATTTTTGCGTACTCGCAGATATAATCATCAGCGTCATCACTTTCAATCCCAGCATACTCTTTATGGCCCTATTTCGTACACATGATGCATCGGACCCAACCTTATCCATGCTGATCGTTAGAAAACTTATTCTGGCAATACAAACATTCAGTATTACTGCTATCATGAGATGAAGTGTCACATGCATCTTGTGGTATGGTTTCCTTCCTCTTACCTTTTACTTTACTCCTCACGTTTAACTTTCTATTTTTCTAGTGTTTTTAAATGAAACTCAAGGTCTCTAGTTAATTCCACAATATAATACAAGTTATTGAAAATTCTAAAAAATTTTCAATAACTTGTATTATATTGTGGAATTAACTAGAGACCTTGAGTTTCATTTAAAAACACTAATATGAGCATATTCCACGAAGTAAGGGTCGAGACAGTCAATTTTATTTTTTTCTTTATCAAGTTTATTCCCAAATCCCGCTTTTCTTTTCGCTGCCCGATTTCTTTCTTTTTTTTATCTTCCTCCAACTGATTTTCATAAGGAGTGATTGTGAGTATTACTGTACCTCCAGATGATCTTTTCTTGGTGTACCTTGTCTCAGTGATGTGTGGAACTAGCATGATGCTAGACGGACCGACACTATCAAATGAGCTGTCCAAAACTGATTGCTTTGATGTGGAAGGAATAGGCAAAACCCTAATCTGTGAGTTCTCATCATTTGGAACTTTTATCTGTGGAGTTTCTTGGGATACTAGAGGCATACGATCCACTGTTGAGGTTTGTGAAGTTTCTTTGAGTTGTTCATTTCTGGTTGATCAGTCGTTTCTGCAGCTACATAATCTGTTTCATTAAAGACATCCGGGTCTAAAGGAACTATGCCACATTTTTTGAATCCATTAATGGCATTTGAGGGATCAGCAGCTTTAAGGTAGAATTCTGAGAAAATTTGGCTAATTTGGAACACAGTCACCACCCTTCCTGGATGATCATTCATCCATTTTTAGAAGGACTGGTTGTGATAAACACTCAATGGATACATCACAGCCACATCTAAAGGTTGTAACTTGTGTGTACAGTGTGGTGGCAGGCATAGTTGATCACATTATTTACCCTTGCTTTTAAAATGACATTCAAGTTTTTTGTGTGCGATAAGTGGCCGTCTAAAATAAGAAGTGCCAGATCTTCCTTGGTTGGTTTTGTATGGCCCAGGAAGTGGCCAACCAAGAGCTAAATACCTCCGTTCTCATCGAAGCAGATGGGTTACATGCGTAAACTGATCCAGGGGGAGCGCAATCCATAAGTTCATGCTTCATACGAACTCTACTATAGATTAGCATCGGTGGAATGACATTGCCAGCAGCTGACATACAAAAAACTGTCGTTGTTTAATCGCCTCGTTCTGCAGATGTTACCCTTGCAACTTGTTTGCGGCCAGTTTTTGCAAAACATTTTGTGTTTTTGATAGGAAATGTAGAGGGACTTGTCTCATCTACATTGAAAATTCGAAGGGGCGGAAAATGATATTTATCTTGAATGCTAGTAAGTAAAGTAAAAAACTTCTCCACCACTGGTTTATGAAATGCTCTGGCTCTGGCTGTAGACGTTGACTCTGTGGCACGCAAGGAAATATCCGGATGCCTGGAACGAAACCCTCGAAGCCAGTCTTTACCAGTAGAACCCTTAACTTTTGAAATCGGATACTTAATTGAGTTTCGTTCCGCGAGCTGATAAGTTAATGCTAGGACATCTCGTACTGTTAACCCATATCTGCGACTTTCCATATCATATATGTTTCGAACTACTTCTTGTTCTTGTTTTTCCGAAAATTCACTACGTAGACTGCCTAGGCCTTTTGTATTACGAAACCGACACAACCACCTGTAGAGGTTCTAACATGACAGGTGTTTAAGAAAATAATTTTTTGGATGCAAAATTCGATTTAAAAAATTTTAGATGTGATGTCCAAGTTTGCATAATGTAAAAAATGTATTAACCTGTTTAATTATTAAGGGAGGCGATGAAGCCAGGAACTTTCATTATATAGAATCTGACAGTACGTATTTTTTATCAACCTTTTCATCTTTAAAATAAAAAACTTTCATAAAAAAACTTAGTCAAACTTTCACTTAACTAGCAATTCGATATTTTCAGTTTTAATATAATATTAAAAATAATTTTGTATGCAATTAAATTTCATATCTAGTTTTCCTTTCTTCGTTAAAAATCAATTAATAATATAAAACTTTTTATACCTACCTAATAAGTTTAACATGTGGTTTCATTTCTCTTTTTTAGTTTCAAAAATCCTCATTATGACACGTATACTAAATTTAAATAATAGTAACTTCAATGTAATTAAAATCATTTTTTATTATTAAATTTCTAATATTAAAACCTTTTTGTATTACCTTTAAATTGAATTCATATATTACTATTGTTAAGTTTCTCAACTTGAATTTTATTTAGTAATTTAACACTATTGGTTGTGATTTGAATATGTATTTTTAGATTAAGCACTGATTATGGCTCTATGTCTAGAGAGCTGAAAGCGCGCTATGCAAAAATAAATTAAATTTTACACGTGATACAAATATATTTTTTCTTCGTCTTTTGTATTACGTACGGCAGTTTTATTTTTGTTCTTGGCATGCATTTTCAAGGACATCGATGGAACACCGAACTGTTTACCTGCCGTTTTGAAAGGCATCCCTCCTGCAACTTCTTGCAGAGCTGTCGTCATCGCTTCAGGCGTCCAGTTCTGCCTATTTGTTTTTTCGGACATAGTTTCGGGGCATTGTAGATAATCTGTAAACAAAATAAAAACCAAAGGGGTAAAATGATCCCAGGATCATTTTGTACTGCACCGGGGGGCTCATTATGCCCCAACTACGCTTTAAAATTTGTTTCATTACAGCATACTAATCTTCAAAATATTTCCGTAACTGATACTACTGAAGAAAGCTTATTACATGTGTGACAATTACCATTATTTGTTTAACAATTTAACAAAGAAAAAGTAATAGAAGAGTAAAAAAACTTGCAATCAAAAATACCTTACCTTATATCAGATGGAACAAATATCTTCTTCTTTTTATAAAGTAAATTTTATAAGTCCGCTGACGTTGACATTACAACACACTACTCATGTTTAACTGGAGAATCTGTTATGACTATTATCCAACGCAAAAATATAGAGTTCACAACCTAAACAAAGGGGCATATTACCTCGAGGGATCATTTTGTACACCTTTCCCCTACCTCTATTTTTTTAAAGTAATCTAATGCATTGCATAATTAATTATAAGTTGAATCATTCAAAATAGATAATAGCCTTCTGTAGTGATTTGGGTAATTTAAAATCCAACTATTCAAAACATCGAAAATATTGTTGACTTCTTTGATAAATTCTGCAGTATTCGCGACTGTTGTAGTAATCTGTTCTATTTTGAAAGCAGTTTTCAATGCTGCAGCAAATATATTCGAAAATACTTGTGCTACGTATTTAACACGCATTTTCTGAAATTTAGTTGGCCAAATGTGTATGTTGGTGATTTTTACCGCAGTCTGGCTGTTCCACTTGATTTATCTATTTCATAGGTTTTGGTAAAGTCCGTCCAGGCAATAGGTATTTTATCAATTAGAAATTGCAATTTTGTTTTCATGAAATTGTTTCTCAAACTTTTAAATAAGTGAGATATGTCGAAACATGTACATATTTTGTGGCCCTCTACTTCTACTACAGGGTTTTCTGTTATTGCTCACAATAACTTCATAGCTCCGCGGTTATTAGAACCTTGATCACTAAGGCCCGGTTGCACCAACTAGGTTCAACAACAGTTCAACAATGAACTGCGATCACGTTAAAAATCAATTTGTGCCAACCTCGATCAAGACTGAACCATAGATCAAAATTCGGTTCACTTGAGCGTATCATTTCGGTCCGTTCAAGCGTGGTTCACGTTTTGAACGTGCAACATAACCTAGCTTTTTCAGTTGTTTGTGTTATTGTTGTTTATGTACGGAAAGTAAATATTTTGTCGAGTTTATGTGCAATATGGATTTAATATTAGCAGAATTAACGGATGATGAAGATTTGTTAGAGCTAATTGATCTGGTCGAAAATCCTAGACTTCCTCAAACTTACCGAGAAAGGCCAAACCATTTTGAAATATGGAATGAACACGAATTTAAATGTAGATTCCGATTTTCAAAGAAAACGCACAATTTGTATTAGACGAATTACAGGACATCATTGTTTCAGACACCAATAAGTATGAGGTTTCTAGAATTTAATATTAAAATGTTTCTATTACCTAATTTTATTTTCCATAAATCATGCACTTTCTTCAGGTGAAATGTTTTTATTAGCTTCACGAATTTTGGCTACTGGTTCGTTCTTACAAGTATTGGGCGACTTTTGTGGAGTAGATAAATCTATAGCCAGCAGAGTTGTTACCAAAGTATTACGGACAATTGCCTGCCTCAAAAATGAAGTAATAAAGATGCCTCGGGCCGAGGAAGAAAAGCAGATTGCAAGGGAAGGTTTTTGACAAAATAGCAAGATTTCCCGGATGTATAGGGGCTATTGATTGTACCCGTATAAAATTAATTAGTCTAGGAGGACCACATGCTGAATTATATAGGAATAGAAAAAAATTATTTTCCATGAATATGCAAATGATAGGAGATGCTAACTTATGTATTAGAAGTATCGTCTGTAGATGGCTAGGATCTGCCCATGATTCTAATATTTTTCGAAACTCCAGGGTTAGACATGTGTTTGAACATGAAGTATATGGTGAAGATTTGCTAGTTGGGGACAGTGGTTATGGGATAAAGCCATACTTAATAACACCTTTGACTAATCTTAGAACAGATACAGAAAATCTATTTAACGAATCTCAAATTCGTACCCGAAACCCCATTGAAAAACTTTTCGGTGTTTTAAAAAGGCGTTTTAGCCTTGGTAATTCGCCTCAGATTGGACAAAGTTGAGGCTGTAGTAGTTGCATGCTCAGTTCCACATAATATCTGCATGATGAAAGGCGAATATATCAATGAATTGCCACTTGACGAAGAGGTTGAAACAGCAATCCAATTATTAAATGATATAGATACTTATATACAAGACCCAAACATCAGGTATAATGAAATTACTACCAAAAATGCTACTAGGCAAGTTATTATTAGTTATTTTCAGAATATCATCCATGAACGGAACTAAATTTATTAAAAAATTATTATCCATTTTTGTAAAGGGTAAAGAAATGAATAAATATTTTTTATGTTTTGTTAAACATTTGATAATAAAATAAAATAAAAACATTTGTAATTTTTTAATCATGCTGAGAGTTTCTTCTGAAGAACTGCCTCTTCCGTCCGTAAAAGTTCCATTTTTACTAGGTGCTGTTCATATGCCCATTTCCTCTTTTCTTCAGCGTATATTTCCAATAAACTTAATTTTTTATCACGCTTCTCTTGCATATGTTACAGTTTCATTTTCTGCTCGTCAATATGTCCTTGTTTTTGCAATTCTGCAGGCACACATTTACATCGAGCCCATTCTTCAGCTCTGTACCCAAATCCTGTATCTTTTTTATTTTTTTTGAAAGGAGTTTTTATTACGATTTCATTATTTTTTTTCGGGGTTATTCCACTGCTACTTATTTCCATTGACGGCCATTTTTATACTTGAGCTTGACGTTAAGTGGTCAACTGTCGCAGATCCACTGGCATACAAAAAGTGTGATTTTGGTGTTTTCGACAAATGTGCAGCATCACCTGCTAACTATTGGGAGTCTGAATGACTTTCTGAAATTTCTGATCTGTCTTCGTTCTCAACAATCTCATGTTCCGGAAGGACTCTAAAAAAATTATTATATTAAGCATTTGCAAGCTTTTTAACTACGATTTTATTTACCTTCTACATTATCATCAAACTCGGAGGTATGTCCGTGATTTGTGTGCCTATAATTTCCAGGATGGTATTGTCTGTGTTGGTGATACATATATCTTTTGGTTCCCCACCTCCAGTACCAGTGATATAATTTTTATAGTTGGCAAATTTCTCTTTACTCCTTTTTTATATATTTTCATATTTGTTTTTTAAAGTTACTTCATCTCTCGCCGTTTCCCCTGATGCCATATTAAATTTTCCTATAATATAATTTATAGTTGGCAAATTTCTCTTTACTCCTTTTTTATATATTTTCATATTTGTTTTTTAAAGTTACTTCATCTCTCGCCGTTTCCCCTGATGCCATATTAAATTTTCCTATAACCTTCATCCAGGCATTATTTTTAATATTTCTCATGTTGGAATCGGTACTCTTGCATTCTATTTCATTATGGTACTTTTTAATTGTGGCCAGCAAAATATTTTCCTCCTTTATCGAAAAGTTTGTTGATCTAAAAAACTTTCACGTTGTTTTGGAGATTCCTTGTTGATTTTGAAACATAACGTTAAACAATCTTCGTACACGATACACGAGAGAAAAATTAAAAACATTTAATTAACATTTAACTAACTAACATTTTCATCTTCTTTTTTTGTTTATTTCATTGTCTCGACAATTTATCTTGTGTCAAAACAGCATAAAACACTAAAAAGTATCATGTGATATTAGGAACTTTACATTTCATAGTAGCCAACCTAACCTGATCGTGAGATGACTAGAACCGGAGCTGATATAATAGTAAATTCTTTGAACGACGTTCAATGTTGACTGTTAGCTCAACTGAACTGTCTTGGATCTGAATTTGGTACAAACAGACCTAACAAGTACAAGCGGAGATCCTTCAATTTCTTAACAACATCTATAATAATTTTGTGTAAAGATGAACTACTTACAGGCCCAGCGATAATGTGGGTATTTTCTAGTTATGAAGTAAACCACGTATTAGAAAGACCAACCCTGTATTTGCTAATTTGGCACACCCTCCCAGAGATCCCAAATTCTCGTATAATTCAATATTATCACGTAACTTTTACTCCACAATCTAGTGGTAATGAGTTCGGAAAAACTAAATATTCTCTTGGTAAGTATTCACATTTGGATTTTGGGTCTATAATATCTATTCATAAATCATATTGTTATAGTTTCAATAGAGGGATCAAAATAATAATTGTACATCAAAAAATTAAAAGCATTCAAATTGCAAGATAACTCTAAACTCATTTCATTTGATGTTACCAATATGTTCATCAAACTTCCTACTAATGTCTAACACTTGTAAGAAAATTACTAGAAGATAAAAATATTAATCCAGGAATAATATCAGATATACTTAATTTATTTGATGTATGTATTAATCAGACTTATTTCACTTTTGACAATAAGATATATATTCAAAATGAACCCCGATGTCGCACGAACAAAGTCTTGGGTGCGTTCGCACCGCACGAAAAAGCACCAGTCGACAGAAGTAAAATTCGACAAAAACGCCGTACCGATGTTATCACAAGAGAACTTTCTTGATAATGAGAAACACAATGTTATTTTCACTGTACTTCTGAAAACTTCATTCTCGGAGGTGGGTTTCAGTGTCGACCAAGCAGAATCAGATGCAGACACCTTCATAGTTCGCTGTGCAGAACAGAAGTAACTTCTGTCATTCTTACGATGATATTTAATATCGAAACAATTATCAATTTCTTATAATTTTTAACATTTTTTCAATATGTTGTGGAAGTATCTACAAACAGTAAGTTTCATTTAAAACAGTAATATGAGTAGATTCCACGAAGTAAGGGTCGAGACAATTAATTTGATTAAGAAAACATATATTTTTGTATTATTATTGTGAACTACACTAGCGGTGGAGTAGAAAACTTAAAAATAATTTCCAGCAGTTTCTCGTATGTGAGCTTATACAGATAAATAGTTTCTGAAATACAGCGAGTTACCTTTTTTAATTTTCTTTTCTTATCATCTTCACCTGCTGAGCCGGCGATCCTATCCTATAAATAGCAGATTATTATATTGTGCGTTGAAGTACGGTGGGTTAAATTGTGAAAAATGACCGGCAAAAGCCAAAGAATTTTAGCTGAACTTTCAGAGTTAAAGAGAAAAAGGCAGTGGTTAGAAATATTTATGACTTCTGACAGCTCCTCATCATTTGAAGTATGATTAAGCTAGAATTGTTGATTTCATTGTTACCATTTTAATTATAATTCTTAGGAATTTTTGTTTTTCTTTAATTCCCTATACCAGATAATGGTTTTTAGACAGAAATAAAAAATGTTGTCGGGCTTTTACTCACAATAGTTATTCATTAAATGTACCCACAATATATAATTAAAATAGTGATATAAGTTATAGGGGTTATTATCCCTTACAGACTCTAGAACCTCATCTTGTTTTGATAATGACACAGCTCAACAAAAAACAAACCATGTGAAACCGGAGACAACCGCAGGTAATGATAATTTCTTTTCAATCTTAGGGAAAAATCCAAATACCCCAACATGTGTTGGTCCACGATTGTATTAGGAAATCGTAGTTTGGTGGGCAAAGTATTGAAGAGACAGTATTTCGTCAAAAAATCTTAACGAATTGAGCCAAAAAAATCATGTGGCCGAAAACTGTATTTCCTTAAAAGCACCCGTAATGAACGAGGAAATAAAATCCTTGTTAACACCATAGGGTCACTAGGGCGATAAATTCCTATCTAAACTAAAGAACCAATTAACCACAGGTCTTACAGCCATTGGCTCAATTTTAACCCATAAATTGGACCCACCCAACCAAAATTTACCTTTCTCAGAAGATATTTCACAAAAGTTGATGGATGCGTGTCAACTTTTTCCTAACGTACATCACAGCATTTCTGTAAAACGGAAATTTGATGTGAATCCTAACATCAATGAAGATAGTAGATGGGCAGCTAGACAGAGTTTTATTGACAGTTATTTATTTGGTACCGAATTTATGGATAAGGTAAAATCTTGCCAGAGTATGAAAAAATCTATACAAGAAATTAAAAAAAAACATTGCCCAAGAATTTGGTAAAACCAGGAACGTCAGGCTTAAAGAGTTCAAAAAACTACTTGTGCCAGGTTTACAAATCCTGGTTAAAAAAGGGAGGGGGACAACATCACTCGCAGAAGATACAACAGAACGATACAACCGAGAGCGAGTAGAGAAAGTTCAGAGCAAACAGGGTCTTCACAGAACGCCAAACCCGCAACTTTAATGGTAAATAGAAATTTTGCAGGCATATTAAAACATTTGTCTCATGTATGCAGCAACATTACTCAAAATCAAATTTTATTGGAATTGGTTAAAGGCATTAACATTCCTTTTTATAAAAAACCCAAAACAAAAACATACCTTTCCAAATAAAATTTATAATGTAAAATAGTATACTAGATAATTAGAAGATCTTCTAAAGAAAGATGCTATATCAAAGCGTAAATACAATAAAGATCAATTTTAATAGTCTTACTTTTAAATTAAAAAGCCGAATGGAGAATATATTTATTCTAAATTTAAAGAAGTTAAATCAATGTATCACTGTTAAACACTTTAAATTTGGTGATCATAGGACAGTAAGAAAACTCTTAAGCCCAAGCAGTTATGTGGTAAATTTAGATCTCAAAGACGCGTATTTAATTTTATCAATAAATAAAAATGATAGAAATTTTTTAAGATTCGCTTCCTTTTGGCTTAAACATTGTTCCATATACGTTTACAAAATTATATCTTTTTTAACATCTTAAAATGGTCAAATACTTTACAATCTTCTTGACAAGAACAAAATTGAAACTTTTTCCAAACATTTTCATTAGGTCCCGTAGTTGATCACGGTTTGACGATTTCATGAATACATCTTTTCAACGTCTTCTTCTTCGCGCTCGACTAGGATTTCTCATGTTTGTCTTCCACTTACTCTGTTGCTGTTGTTGTATTTTGTTAATGTTTGGTCTTTCCAGTAGTGAAAAAATATCACTCCGTGTTACTAGATCGAAAGCGCTTTCTAAATCCACAAAGCACATGTATACGGGCTTGTTGTATTCTATCGACTTTTCCCCTATTTGCTGTTCTTCCGCTGTTTCTATTTGTCTAATTTGTTTTGTATTATTGTCGTTAGTAGTTTCAGTGTATGAAAAATATTTTTGTATAGTCTTAGTCTTTAAGACACAGATAAATACAACAGAGGTTTTGAGAATTTTACGTAAACTTATTTACTAATTTTTTTCTTAAATAAATCGAAATTTATTTAAAAATACATTTTTAGGTCAAAATAGAAAACCGTGTGTCTAAATAAGATAATTGAATAATAACGATTTATCATTTTTATATCATAGTAAAAGGTCAAATTGCGATAAAGAGTATTAATTGAGATATTGACACGAGTTGTGCATTACATTTAGCGATAAATACAACGTATGTGCATTTAAACATATAAAAAACTTTGACCTAAATTGACAGATTTGAATTACAGTTCAGGACATGAACAAACCTGCAAGTAATCAATATACTGCATTTCAATTCTTTTTTTAAAACGTAGCTATTGCACATCCGTTATTTACTGTAATATTAACAATACTAAATAATTTCACAGCGATGATATTCTCTCGCTTCAAGATTAGGTGATAATTATTTACCTATAATTGAATTGATTATGACTCAGATATTCCCGATTTTTATACGTTATTAGCTTTAATTTATGTCAAACTAAAACATAAAAAAGTTGTACAAGTTGTTAATATTCGCCAGAAATTCGCATCATCTGCTTGCAGAGTCGATTTATCATTACAAAAAATAAAATCCTCCACCGCGTCTGTTCGTCTGATTTGAGGTCTTCCTCTGCTTTTTCTATATTTCCAGTGTTTTCAGCGTACAATAGATTTCTTCCATCAGTTTTCTATTTGTCTGCAATTGTGCCCGTAAGAAAACCCAGAAAGAATTATTTCAACTTTTATTTCGCCCTACAATTTTTTGAAACGAACTCGCTGCATGATCAACACGTATATTTATTTACATTAATTGCCTTTTTAGGTTTAGTTTAGTGTATGTTACTTCGACGTAGCCTGAAACACCAGAGCATTTTGAAGTTTGTTTATTATATCTTTCAGATATTTTACTATTCAAATTCCGATATTTTCCTAAAACTATATAATGTTATTATCATAATTTCATCGAAGCCGTTCCTAGAATATCAATAGAATTATTTTATTTGGAATTAATCCTTCTAGTTTATTATCAAATATTGTTTTGCTCTCTACTTTAAAAATACAATTATTTCATATCTTATAAATATAATCTTTTTTCATAGATAAGACTCTTTATCATATACAGGATAAAAAAATGCTAATACCCAATTTAACTATTACTCCATGCTCTTATATAGGGTGTCCAGAAACTCTCCTGCCAAACGGAAAGTACAGTTACTAGAGGTGATTTTAAGTCGATTTAGCTCAAATTACCTTAATCCGAAAATGCTTCCTAAGGGAACTACAGACCTTTGAAGACGTCCTTATATGAGTTTTTTTCAAATTACTCAAAAATACTGTTACTTAAAATATTCAAACTTGGTATAATCAATAAATAGTTACAAACCAGTCGTTTGCTGTAAATAAATTTTTTCCAGATCCATCACAAGAGTGTCAGTTAGGGGGACCAACAGGTATTTTCATTAAAAAAAAATTATTTTCAAGTTTTTTATGTATCCGACACCGAATTTGGAAAATTCAAGATAATTTTCATAAAAAATGTTCTCTTCTTTCATATCGTTATCATGAACCGTTTTCGAGAAAAATAAATTTAAACTTTTGTGTTTCTTACATAAAATCATGTTGGATTATAATCTGTAATATCAAGTTGGCTTTGAAAAATCAACAAAATCTGACAATGTGTCAAATTATTTTGATTCTTAACAGTTATTATTGTTATTGTGTGTGAAATAGTTAATTTGATCAAAATGGTTTATTTTTCGAATGAAGAATATGCTGATATGCATTTAGTTTATGGGAAAGTACAATGTAACGCTCGTGCAGCAGAGCGAAGATATGCGGAAAAATTTCCAAACAGAAGGCATCCTGCTCGCGCAACATTTGTAGCCGTACACCAAAGTTTAAGAGAAAGTGGCTCAGTAGTACCTAAAAATACTGAAACTGGTAGACGACCTGATGTGACAATGGAATACGAAGACGATATTTTGATTGAAATCGAAAATAATCCTGAGGTTAGCACCAGAAGACTCGCTGCTATGTATACTGGCATTTCCAAGCCTTCCATATGGAATATTATTCATAAAGAAAACCTTCATCCTTTCCATTTTCAAAAAGTTCATGGTAGATGGTGATTTCCCTGCCCGCATAGATTTTTCAAACTGGTTGTGGAACAAAAAAAAACAGGATTCTAATTTCTTTTCCAATATTTTATTTTGCGATGAATCTACGTTCACCAGAGACGGAATTTCTAATTTACACTATTCACATCATTATGCCTACATTGGTGATCATCCTCATGCAACAGTAGAGAAAAAGCACCAGCAAAGATTTAGTACAAATGTTTGGATAGGTGTAATCGGTAATGAGCTTCAGGGACCCGTAGAGCTTCCTAGCCGTTTAACAGGACAAGAATATCTTAATTTCCTACAAAATGTTTTACCTGATTTAATAGATGAGGTTCCCCTGATGATTCGAAATAATTTATGGTTCATACACGACGGCGGCCCGGCTCATTTTAGTAGAGAGGTTCGTCAATATCTCGACAATAACTATTACGATAAATGGATTGGAAGAGGTGGTCCAGTTAATTGGCCCCCAAGATTTTCAGATTTAAACCCCTGTGATTATTGTATTTGGGGTGATTTAAAATCATTAGTCTATGTTGTTCCAATAGAAACCCGTAATCAGCTGTGGCAAAGCTCTTGTAATGAAATTAGAAATAATGCAGGAATTTTTGCAAAAATTAGACGATCTTTAGAGAAAAGAATAAATTTGTGTATTGAGACAAATGGTCGTCATGTAGAGCATCTGTTGTAAAATTAATTCTCTTATTTCTGTTGGTAATTATCTCTAACTTTGTTTTTTTTAATGTTGATTGTTGTTTTATACCCTCACGAAATAAAATTAATTTAAAATTTCCAAAGCAACGTAAGCAACTTGATACTTGACTTTTGTTACCAGTTTCTGTACAATTAGTTGATTTTTCAAATCCAACTTGATATTACAGATTATAATCCAACATGATTTTATGTAAGAAACACAAAAAGTTTAAATTTATTTTTCTCGAAAACGGTTCATGATATCGATTTGAAAGAAGGGAAAATTTTTTATGAAAATTATCTTGAATTTTCCAAATTCTGTGTCGGATACATAAAAAACTTGAAAATAATTTTTGTTTAATAAAAATACCTGTTGGTCCCCCTAACTGACACTCTTGTGATGGATCTGGAAAAAAATTATTTACAGCAAACGACTGGTTTGTAACTGTTTATTGATTATACCAAGTTTGAATATTTTAAGTAACGGTATTTTTGAGTAATTTGAAGAAAACTCATATGAGGACGTCTTCTTCAAAGGGCTGTAGCTCCCTTAGGAAGCATTTTCGGATTAAGGTAATTTGAGCTAAATCGACTTAAAATCACCTCTAGTAACTGTAGTTTCCGTTTGGCAGGAGAGTTTCTGGATACTTTGTATATGACTATCAAGATCAACTATCACATCTCTAATCTTACAAGAATATCTGTACATCAGTGGCTCCCAAAATTTTTGTATCACACCTCGTTTTGTTAATATTAAAGTCTCCCACACCCTCCTTCTTAAACAATAACGTTTATTTTTACTGTCACAAGAAGCTATAACATTATAAGTTCAAATTTAACTTAAAGTACAGATAAGTAAAAACTAAGTTTAGTGAGAAGGATGTGTTTCCATTTTCGTAACTAGTATGCCTATTCTTGGACAAGAACGCCCCGCAGATGTCGGCGGTGGCGGTATCGCATTATTAATAAAAAAATACATAAACTTCCAACTCTTGCGACCAAACAATTCATTAATTGAGCATATCTCATTACTAATTGACAACAAATTCAAACTTGTTGGGGCATATAGCTCTCCAAATAATAAATTATCTGAAATAGATTTTTTCAACATAACAAAGAGATGCAATAGGGTTTCCATAGTGAGAGACTTAAATTGTAAGCACCCACTGTGGGAATCCTACGTTACGCATTCAAAAACAAATGGAAACACTTTACGAAGATTCTGCGATAACTCGGACTGCAATATTTACAGCATATACGACCCCATCCACTTTTCTTTTAACAATTACTGCCCCAGCATAATTGACTTAGCCATCGGCCGCAATATTAACACAATAACAAAAATCAAAACTATCCCAGACCTCACTTCCAATCACGACCCCGTCCTACCAGAATTAAAAATAACACATTCCATATACCCACCCAAAAAAAAACACAAGTTTACACAACCACAAACTGGACACAGTACAGAAAATATATTAATGAACACTTATTAATCACAGACAAAATCGAAGACTAAAATCACTTAACAAACATAATACAAAATTTACAAAACATAATCAGTACAGCGAGAAACAACAAAACCACCCTTAAACATAAACCTCAAAACCACAATATTCTTCCAGACTTCTTCTTCTCGTACAAAACGCTGTAAAGCCTCTAGGTGATCATCCACCAATAATTAGTCTATAATGCGTAATTGCCCTTCCGCGGCTACTGCGAATATATCACTGACGTTCCTCACTCCGCACCAGTTTCTGAAATCACGTAACCACGAGTGTTGTGTTCGTCCTGAGCCTCTTTTTCCTTCTATTTTGCCCATTATTATTAGTCTTAGTATGTCATATTAATTGCCTCGGAGTATGTGCCCAGATAAGAGATCTTGCGTTGTTTTATAGTTGTTAATAGTTCGCGCTCGACGTTGGCTCTTCTAAGTGCTTCCTAGTTTGTGACCCGGTCTACCCATGGGATCATCGATAACCTGCGGAGTGTCCACATCTCAAAGGCCTCTATGCGGTTTATGGATTTTACCTCAATTGACCATGTTTCCGCTCCATATGTTATTATGGGCCAAATATAGCATTTCACCATACGAATTCTTATGTTCAGCGACACTTCTCTGCAACATATATATCTTTGAAATTAACCAAAAGCAGTTCTTGCCTTTGCCGTCCGCATTTTTATCTCCATATCGCTATCTAATTTGTCATTGATGTTACAACCGAGGTATTTAAATTTGTTGACTCTTTCTATGGGCTTACCTTCAATCATTACTTGGGTCTGATTATGTTGCTCTCTGTTGATGATCCTGAATTTTGTCTTATACATGTTTATTGTAAGTCCATATTCCTTACCCACTATAATAATTCTGTTTAGAATGTGCTGTAGATCTTCCAAATCGGTTGCCAATATAGCAGTATCATCAGCATAACGTATGTTATTTATGGGTATTCCGTTTATTTTTATACCTTTTTGTTGATTTTCTAGGGCCTTCTGGAAAATCATCTCCGTGTATACGTTGAATAATAGCGGAGACAAAATACAGCCTTGACGAACACCATTTGTTATTTCTAGTTCTTGGGTTTTTAATGAGTTGTTAATACGAAGTATTGCTGTTTGATTCCAATATAGATTTTGGATAATTCTAAGATATTTTGTGTCGAGACCAATTTGCTGTAATATTTCTAGCATGTGTTCATGTTTAATGCTATCGAAAGCTTTCTGGTAGTCAATAAAGATTACGAAGACGTCTTTACGTTGGTCGTAACATTTTTGGGTCAACAATTGTAAGCAGTACATAGAGAGGCCCATTGCGCTTTTAAACCCAAATTCTGTGTTGCCGCTGTGCTCTTCCCATCTCTTATATATTCTCCCGTGAAGAATTTTTAGAAATGCCTTTAACGCATGACTCATTAGGCTTATGAGTCTGTGGATATCGCAGGTGTAGGTCTTACTCTTTTTTGGTAATGCTACAAATGTTGATCTCAGCCATCCAGTCGGAATAATGCCAGAGTCATATTTTATTAAATAGCCGACATAAACTTTTTGGATCCATTAGTTTTAGTACTTCCGCATGAATCATGTTCTCACCAGGTCTCTTTCCGTCTTTGAGGTTTGCGATAGCATATTCCACTTCTGAAACGAGAATTGGTGGGTCAGTTATGTGTTCATGTTGAATTAGAGTAGGTATTGTTGGTCGATCATCTTGGTATAGGGTTTGTTTGTCTGTTATTATTTTGTTATTCTGTCGAATGGAGCTCACAATTCTTCTGTTGTAACAGCCTGTAATTTCCTTGAATTTTCTATGGAAGTTAAAAGAGTCGTGCTTTTCGTGTAGTATTTCCGCCTCTTGGTATTGCTCAATCAGCCACAGTTCCTTCGCCTGCCTTGTTTTATTTCGTTTATCTTTGTTTATTTGGTTGTATTTGTAGTTATTATTTTCTATCTTCCATTCTGTTAAGAATTTCTTTCGTCATCCAAGGTTTCCTAGCTTCTTGTTTATTGCATCCAACCACCTTTTCAGTAGCACCCTTTATGTTTGTTTCAATCATTTTCCAGTGTTCGTCTTCACTTTGTTTATCGGATATTGTATTTGTTTCAAAACTCTGTTTCAGTGCTTCGATGAGATTGTTCCGTCTATATGGATTTTTTAAGGTTCTTATGTTATATCTTTTGGTGTTTCGACGTTCTTTTATTATTTTACTTTTAAAGTTAAAGTCCCCTATTAGGGGTTGTGGTCGGATCCAATATCCGCTCCTGGATACGCAGCTACTCTTGTAATGTTGTTTTAAAATCGTCTTTTGATCAAGATATAATCTATTTGATTTCTTACTACTCTAAGGGGCTTATCCAGAGGAGATTTCCATGAGTATAAGCGTCTTGGGTGTAGATCGTAAAATGTGTTTTTGATTGTTAGATTCTCTTCTTTGCAAAATTGAATTAGTCTCCTCGATAATTTCTTTCACCCAATCTAAATTGGCCCATAACGCCTTCCATCGCTTCCCCTCGTCCCACTTTTGCATTGAAATCCCCTAATATTACCCACGAACCTTCCCGACTACATACTTAAAATGATTAATGACAAAAACAATATTCGCAGTCGATGGCAAGCATACATAAACGATGACAAACATATCTTAAAACATTACCAAAATACGATAAACACATTAATATATGAATATAGAAACTACATTTGGAAAACATTTTTAGACAAACTTTCACCCCAAGATAATTCTCCATGGAAAGTCACGAGAAAACATAAAGATAAAAAAGAAGAAATTACAAAAACTATTGCAAATGGTAAAATTTCTACACAAAAAGCCAATATCGCAGAAGCCTTTGAAATGTTCAGAACAATTTCGCAAACAACACAATAAACACACAATACCACCACAACATATCACACACAGTTCAGAATCACATACTCAAAACACACACTCTAAACACTAAAACCTTAGTCACCACTTATGAAATATACATCACATCTACACTTAAAAATAAGACAGTGCCGGGGAAGAGCTTACCAAAAAAAGTAGTTGTTCTGATAACATATATCGCAAACTACGTAATCAAAATTGGCAGCAACCCAGATATGCTCAAGATTGTCAACGTTATTCCAATCATCAAAGCTAACAAACAACCCTGTTATGTGGATAGTTACAGACCTAATTCCCTTTCAAATAATATAGCAAAGGTGATAGATAACTTTATTCTTAAGAGAATACAACACCACGTCGATAAAAATAATATAATACCCCTTGAGCAATACGGTTTCAGAGGCGGACACATCACAGTGGTCCAAATTATTAGAATTTTTAATTATACCAGAGAAGGCTTTTACGCCAAAAACAAATTTGTGATGGTCACTATAGACATACGGGAAGCCTTTGATTCCGTATGGCCCGAGGGATTATTATAAAAACTTATAAAACTGAAACTGCTGGACTATTTAATTAAAATCATACAATCATATATAACCAATCGCAAATTATATTCTAAGGTAAACGGCGGCTCGGTGGCTCCATACCTTATACAAGCCGGAGTTCCCCAATGATCAGTTTGATCACTCTTGCTGTATTCCATTTTCACCCATGATCTACCTTCCTCTCCACAAATCCTTACAGCCATGTATGCGGACGACACATGTTTCGTATCATCAACACCAACATCAAACACAGCATTACTCAACATTCAAACACACATAAACTCACACATACTTCCATACATGAGAGACAACAAACTCACAATAAACGCCTCCAAAACAGTACTTGTTACTCAGGAGGAGAGCAAGAAAAAACTCATTGCAATTACAGCTGTGTATAGATGGGCAAACCATAACACCCAGTAGTACATTAAAGTATCTGGGCTACACCGTGCATGGTAACACCAACGCCAACGCGCACATTATCCAACAGGTACTAAAAGCTAAAATTTTAATGAGCAAATTGTACCTATTAATTTGTAAGAACAGTAGTCTCTCAACTACAAACAAAATTATGATGTACAAACAGATTATTAGGCCCATTTTAACGTACGCCGCACCAGCATATAAAATGGCCACGAAACACAATTTTCACACACTGCAGGTGGTGCAGAATAAGTGTCTTCGTATGGCAGTTAAACACAAAACAGTTTACCCAAAACTCCCTAAAAACTCATGGTTTCATGAACAAGCAGACTTACCCACTATCAAAAACTTTATAACAAAAATATCCACTTTTACAACTACTGTCGACCCAAAAATCTTCGTCATACGCTCAGAACCGCTAATCGCTCAGAAGACACCCTGGATAGTGGGTGTATGCTTCTACATGGTACACTATTCACATAACAAGTTGTTTGTCTCCTAACAACCAAAACTATCGAGTAAGGGACTAATTTAGTCAACCCTATTCAAATCATGCACTGCCAACAGACAAAACAAATACCCTATTATAATCAACATCTGCCATGCTACTGTCCCTCATAAATTAACACACTGTTCGATTTTGAAACCCTGTTTTTCAGTCGTTTTTTAGGGACATGCCATTCGAAAATTCCATGACGCCATATTTATATATAAGTTAATTATACAAATAACAACAAACGGATAATGCGTGAAGCAGGGAACCATATATCGCTCCAGACCAACACTAGGGTAGAGGAAACAGCTGGAACATCGGCTACTATGTATACATTTTCCTCTAACTCATGTAAATTACCACTGTTACATTATTGTTAGTAAAGACATTTTTAATCTAAACATGAGTAATGGTTCCTGCATATCTCCTATTGGATGGCTATAATATTTCTGTTTATATCAATTATATTATCATCATTGAATAATGCAAGAATTAGATTTAGTCCAAGAGCTAGGCTACATAATAACGGTTTCCAAGATCAGAGCCTGAAAGTTGCAAGTAAAACTCTAGTACATCATTAAATGGCTACTCTGCCGGTGCGAAACGTTTGGGCATGAAAATGCCAGCCGGTTTTCTACGTTGAAACACTTGCGAGAAAAATCGAAACGGTTTCCACGTAAAAATTGTTTACAAATGTTCTTAAGGTCTTAACTAACAGCGGTAAAGCAGTGGCAGAGGTTTCATCGTACAAAAAACCCTTGGCAGATGCGATTGAAAAGTGTCGGAAAACCCCCCCGAAAAATCGATACGGTTCCCGCGCCCAACTTTTTTCCCAACATTCTTCAGCCCTTAACTAAGAGCTGTCAACAAATTTGTTAATATACGATTGTTCGTTAAATTTGCAAGTTGAGGCTAATTTTATCTATGTCATTACAATTATTTTCAAATTCTACCCCAATTTAAAAAAAAATATCACGATACGGTTGAAACTCGCTAAGAAACTCGAATTTTTCATCGCGCGTTCAATTTGAATAATATATGGTATTACTTTCTATTTATACATCTATACAAAAAATGATGTAAGCTTCAAACAGTAAAAAATCATTCACGCATGAACTAAATATAATAAGCGATCGGCAGCGTACGCTACGGGAGGCGCATGCTGCGTCTCTCTCTCTCTCTCTCTATCTCTCTGTATCCTGGCTTATGAAAAGCGAGAGTGTGACTTCAAATTGAACGCGCGATAAAAAATTCGAGTTTCTCAGCGAGTTTTAACCGTATCGTGATAATTTTTTTTTAAATTATGGTAGAATTTGAAAATAATTGTAATGACAGATAAAATTAGCCTCAACTTGCAAACTTACGAACAATCGTGTATTAACAAATTTGTTGACATTTTCCGACTAAATAATCTCTGCCGAGGGTTTATTGTCATCCAAAACTTCTGCCATTACGCACAGCTCGTAGTTAAGGGCTGAAGAATGTTGGGAAAAAAAGTTGGGCGCGGGAACCGTATCGATTTTTTGGGGGGGTTTTCCGACACTTTTCAATCGCCTCTGCCAACGGTTTTTTGTACGATGAAACCTCTGCCACTGCTTTACCGCTGTTAGTTGAGACCTTAAGAACCCTTCTAAACAATTTTTACGTGGAAACCGTTTCGATTTTTCTCGCAAGTTTTACAACGTGGAAAACCGGCTGGCATTTTCATGCGCAAACGTTTCGCACCGGCAGAGTAGCCATTTAATGATGTACTAGGGTTTTACTTGCAACTTTCAGGCTCTGATCATGAGAATCGTTTCGAGCCGTTTTTATGTACCTAGCTCTCCGTCTAATTGTATCTAGTCATAATTAAATTTTTCAATATTTATATTTTCCAAAAAATTATCATTCAGAAGACACACGTCAACCATTCGTTGCTCAGTGAGCGCTCACTGAACGGTTGAGTTATTAGTGATGTCTTCTGAACGCACCCATTGTTTGAAAATAACTTTTTTAGACGACGCCATCTGAAAGTTGCTCGTTCTGTATTCATTTACAAACCGAAAGTTGCTTTTTGAGTGTTCCATGTAGTGAAAGTGACAGTTCCATACTGCAAAACACTTTCGGGACGCTCTGGGGTAGACAACTTTAACTTCCTTAGATGTGACTCTAGCCACTTCAATGTTGACAATTGACAGTTTCACTTCGATGATTTTGCATAACCTTAAATTTTTAATTTTCTGAAATTATTTGTTTCATCCGAAGTTTTGTCTAAATTGATTAATAACAATGAATGATGATGAAAAAGAAAACATCAGCGATGAAGAGTTATTTGAATACACGCCACCTGTTTTGGATCTTATGCGTCGTCTAAAAAATGTTGTGTACGCCGCGGCTGAAATAGTACTTTGTTGGACTTGTCTGATGCTCGCCTCGCTTCGCTCGTCTCGCAATTGCCAGTCTCGTCCAACAAAGTTGCATTTTCAGTCCTTGACATACAAATAACTATTACTAGTGGAAATGTCAATCTGCATCAAACTACTTGATTTTCGTTTTTTAGTGAAATTTGTATTCCTGTGCTACTCGATTTTTAAAAGAAAAATTTTAATTTTTAATTTTTGTCTTAAAATTGGCTAGTAGTGGAAAAATTGTATATACACCAGGGTGTATATACACCTTATTCCGCTCGGGGCAAAACCCCTCGCGAAATAATCTTGGTAATTGGTCAATAATAACAATCTTCGCCACTTTGGTGTATAATAAACTATTATATTCAATATTTTATTTGTTTGTATTAAATGACGTGGAACAGTTTTCGAGAGTGAAATGTCTGCATCCGTATCTAATATAAAATTATAAATTTGGTCGGAAATTTTTGTTTGAATATCTACGAAATTAGAAAGTCATCAATCTAAATTATAAATCGAATTGTGGATTCGTTATTTGTTTCCTTCTTACGATTGAAAACCCCAACTGCTGTTGATTTTCATTCTCATTCACCTCATCACATATTTTTATGTTCCTAAAATGATTATAATTGTTCACGTTCCCTATAACTTCTATCCTTGTTTTGATATTTATTATAATTCATGTACTTGTTCAGTAATCACCCTATTGCCTGTTATTGTTTTCTCGCATGTTCCGGTAACTTCTATTTTGATTGAAACCCGTTCTCCTATGAAAGGTACTACGATTTTCCCTAGAATGCAAAACTGATTCGTAATGCCCTCAACTAACACAACTTTGCTTAGCACCTCTTGAAGTGTCGGAAAATTTCCAGTTCCCACTATAAATTGTTCTCGAAAATTCTGACGTAGCGTTCAACGTTACTGATTTTACTGGTGCTTCGACCGTATATTTTGTGACTAAATTTGCAACGAAAAAATTGAATATATCGATTTTAAACCAATTCTATCTTGTAGAGAATTTCATAAAGAACAAATTCGTAAGTATACTTTTTTATCTATCTTACATATTTAAAGAGTTACATTAAGAAATAACGGAAAAAAGAGCGATTTCTCCGTTTTTTGCAGTTTATGATTTTTCCTGCAAATAGCACAACTTTTTCAGCTGGCGCACCTTCATATTTTCTCTTCTTAGATGATTTCCGAGCAATTCCAACCAATATCTAATCTACGTCACGACACAGCCATGTCAAACTGTAGTGCTCCTGGCCTACATTTAATTCACTCGGTACTACCTTACTAGCGAAATTCAAAAAATCATTCATGTTTAACGCCATTTGCTCTTCATTCTGCCTGTCTCTCATTTCCTCTAATACCTCTGGGCTCTCACTATCTTCGCTGCTTGTTGGCTTTCCAGACTTTTTGATATTTCTCTTTTAAGCTGGCTTTCTGTAAGTTTTACATGCGGACCAAACGAATTGTAGCACTAGTATGACTACTTATGATGTATAATAAAACTTTTACCTCGATGGCTGCTTTTATTTATGCCTCTTGAACCAAGAAGTTGTTATTAACTGCTCCATTTTCCCGTAGCTCTTGTTTCGACGATTAGCGTCCCATATTTTTAAAAAATCCAACATTTACACAGATAGTACAGGTTGGCAAATTAATTTTGGCAGTTGACGATGCGCGAGAAAGCTATACAACTTGACAACATTGTAAATGCAGTTACCGGAAAGAGCAGGCGACGTACATTCCACATGCAAAGTTTTGAAGGTCGTGAGGGTAACACAATATTTTGAATTTGGATTTAAAAATAATAAATTGTGGCACATGTATAATGCTATATAAAATCGAGTTTACACAACAAAATAACATTAATGTGTTCTTTATTATTAATTAAATGAATAAGGAAATAAAAACAATGTGGTTTTTTTTGTACATAATTATTTATTGCTTCAAAAACGATACGGGGAATTCTATAATTACCCTTTAATTATTTTATGTGATGTAAAATAATAAATAATAAATAGATTCCAAGAGACATAAACTTTCACCTTTACTTCAAATTAATGTATTTTAAGTGGTCCCTTCATAATATTCGTCATTGAGGTTTATTTTTATATAGATGGGAAGTCGGGTAGATTTTGTAGATAAAGCGTACAATATGATAAGGATTGTTAAACGACTTACTAAATTTAACAATGGCCAATAATTTTTCCTATCTGTTCGTAGTAATAGTTAATGACATACCTACCTGTTAAGCTTTCTAAAATTGTGATTCTTAATAATATGTAGTAGATAATAATGTAAAAATTCGGGTTTAAACGTACAATTTGAATAACAAATTTGGGGAAATGGATTCCCTGCAGTTCATAATATTGATGATCTGGTACACTACCTTAATATTAATAATACACGAAACGGATTCTTTGAACTTACTAAATTAGCTCATAGTATATTAAAGCTGCGCGCATTTGCACATGGTGAATGATTGGCTTTATCATGAAGTACACACATATTTTATATTTTGGTTTTTATCCCAACTTTTTTATTAGTTTACAAATTAGTTCTATGTCATAATTTATTTCGAATTATCTTAATTCCTCTCATGAAATTTTGTACCAAACCCTTGTGAAAAGATTTATCTTATGCACAATAAACTATCTATCCATCTATCTATCTATCTATCTATCTAAATATATATATATATATATATAAAATATTGAAGCTTTTTTGTGGTAGATATTTCTACTTTCATATGTAAATTTTTGGGTTTTTTTGGAAATATTTACTATGAAATTAGAACATCCCTTCACACTTTTTACAGAGTAAGGACTGGCAAAACAAAAAAATCTTGGTTCTGGGTGCCGTTAATTATTGTTTATTTAGAACTATGTACACAGATGTGCTACAAATATTATATTACTCTAGTGGAATTCGTCTCTAATATCTCCAATTTTATAACACCTATTTACATTTTTTGCGTTCAATCTATTCAGTCATACCAACTACAAACAAACACTATAATGAAACATATGTTTTAGATGTACAGGGATCATCAACAGTAAAATAATGATGTGCATCTACAAATGATTCTTCAAAATCACTTTCTATATCAAGTTCATCATCCTCGCTATCTCCGTCTTCGGCCAAATTAATAATAATATTATCTACAACAGTATCTAAAGGTGGGGTATTGTTCATAAATTCATCTTTAATCTTTTTAACATGGTCACATCTAACTTTCCAATCATTTGCAGAAAATGTGTCAAACATTTCATTAACCTTTGTAAAATTGAAGGTAACATTTCGTTTGGCCACATATTCTTTAAGTGCCGACCAAACACTTACGATCGGATTTAAGTCCGGGTGATAAGGGGGTAGCCTTAAAACTTGTAATCCATGTCGAATAAACAATTAATGAATTTTATAAGTTTTATATTGCGTTTTGTACATTTTTGCAACGTTATAAAGATCCGGTTTTAACATTTGTTCAATGTAATATATGTTTTTTTTCAGAGAGCCAGTTTTTTAATTGTTTTTTAGTCCAGGCAGTCGTAGGTAATTTTTCATTTAGAACATTGTGATAGGGGGCGTTATCAATTACCACAACAGCGTTTTTTGTAGCTTTGGAATAACTTTTTCTTGTACCCACTTCTCATAAGTTTCGTACTCCATTTCATTATGATAATCTCCTGTTTTTGACTGGGAGTTCCACATAATACCAGCATTAGGTACAAAACCATTTTCACTTCCTGCATGCAGAATTATGAGACTATTGCCTTTTGAAACGGGCTTTCTTAATCCTTCGTTACTCTTGTCGCTCCATCCTTTAAGGTGCGTGTGACATGAATGAATGTATGTTTCATCCATATAAATGATAATGGTTTGTTTTGTTTTCTGCACTTTTTTATGTTTCTTAAATATAGTAGGCGTAAATGTCTGATTTCGTGACGTTCTGTTAACAAACTGCTGTTGTTTTCCATGCTGGTCCAACGAAAACCCAAGAATGTGTTTGTTTTCGCAGAGATTCGCGATTTCCTGCAAAGCCATAACTATCTGCAAAGGTTTGGTGTACATTTCTTAACGTGGGTACTTTTTTTTGGATATGCGATAATTTATTATGCACATTCTAAGCACAATTTTGTCGAATTTATCCATACGCATACTGGACGTTCTTTGTTTTTTAGTAGGCCCATCAGTGTCAGCATTACTTCCTGCCAGAGCTTCTTTTTTAATACGGGAAAGCGTTCTTTGGCAAACTTTCGTAGCAACAGAAACTCGTTCATTGACCTGACAATAAAATAAGTCGATATAAATGTTGTATTAAAAGTTTTACTCATGTGTATTTTTATACAAATAAAATGAGGAAGTAGTTAAATTTGTCTTCAGTGACCGTTCTTTGAAATAAAAATTTTTGTCGTGGCTTTCGGTCATTTAAAAGAAGTATTAAATTCAAAAATACTATATTACGTTTCAGTTCATTAGTTTTTTTAAACGATCTTTACATTTTAGTTCAAACATATTTTAATATGATCAAACCGCAATTGTAACTGAAATCGGAAGATGGTTCTAAACAAATAATAAAACCGGAACGTAATAGAGATAGGTATGAAATGAGTATAATAATTATAATTATAAGCTAAAAAACCTATTACATTTAAATAGGTATCTTACACAAAATAAACATGTGCCCTTTTATATACTCCTGTAGACAGAAACAGAATAGTTATTTATGCAACAAGTGCATAAAGTGGTGTTTTTTTCACGAATGGAAAAATTGACGCATGAGTCGCAGGCATGCAAAAACCAAAGAATGTCTCATTTAGGTTGCTCTAATTGGACTAAAAATGGCGTCAATTTGTTTGTAATGATGCCATAACGGTGCATAAAATTAACACATGAATGCAAAAATATTTTATGTACGAAAATCGATTTAAAAAATTTACTATCGATTGTAAATTTGTTAAATAATTACTTTGGTTTAAAAATTTCATTGCAATAATTAAAACTTACCTTTGTCAATGGAATTGTCGACTTGCCATTGGTTGCAATCCGCTTACGTCTTTGCTACGGCGCATCGGAAGCTGCCAAACTTCCGCCTGCCAAAATTAATTTGCCAACCTATATATATATATATATATATATATATATATATATATATATATAATTTGCCGGGCCAATGTTACCAATTACCATTTGTTCGCATGATCGCCATGTGATATATGTGTGCTTGAGACTCACTAAAGTATGGGCAGGAAGAGGAATTAAAACATCGTGTTAAATACATCACCGAGATTTTATCATATTACGATGAATTAATAATTAACAATTAAAAATAACACTATCTGACTTGCATTATGATTCGAATACAGTACAACGATCGGTACAATGGTCTCAAATGCCCTGTCAGCAATTAAATACTAAAAACTGACCAACGCAATTATCAGTATAACACGTACAACGTAATCAATCTAGTTTACAAATTAATCATAGGTGACATTGTCTTTTTACGATAACCTTAATTCAACTCGTATTTTAAACAATAACAAGGTTGTAGATTCAACAGAGTTTAACAAAGTTTAATACTATGTTGACATTGAAAGGGCCAGTTGACAGTCTGTAAATATTTTTGTCGCATATGTTTGGAAAGTATTTCCTGAACTCTTCAGTGAGGTTCTCCAATTGGTTTGATATTTGCATTGTCAAATATAATCCTTAAAGCTTGTTTCTTCTAAGGTTGACAGCACTTTCACGAATTCGTAAGGATTTGCTAATATTTTACGTCTCCAAAGTTACAATTTCTCAGTATACATATTGATGGCATCTTGATGAGTAACTATATCTGAATCTCCACCCTGCAATTTTAAGTTGAAGATGCTTAACGAGTCAAAGAACTCTGACAAATAAGCCATAATTATTTCAGTACTTGATTTTTGGAAGTCAACCCTTATCTTATTTTGCTGCTGGTTTGCCATCTCGGAGCTCAAATAATCTTGACAACATATTTCCTTTAGAGAACCAACGAACTTTTTGTTTTCAACTGATCTCATACGCCCCCGACTTGCCTTCTCGCCCTCCGGGTAGGGTGCCTCCCCCCCAATTTGGGAACCCTAGTCTACATAGTAAAAAACATTGTCGTTTTCCGCATCTGTCTGTTTATCCGCTAACTCCTACTAAATCACGCAACGGATTTTGATGTGGATTTCACCCTCACTTAGATAATTTTCCACGGATGGTCCATATTAGTACAAAATATGATTTTAATTAAGCTACCATGTCATCGCTACTCTCATTCTTTTTTTTGAGATAAACTAACATTTTTCTATGAAGTCATGTGAACATTCTAAGCTGACCGCGTTGTTGCCAGATTTTTCTTGCCCAGGAATAATAATTACTTACTGGCTGCTGTGTCCTGTATAAGATGTAGTCAAATTTAAATTAAAATCTAATTGAACGATGAAATAAAACAATTTAATTTGTTTAAAACTTCATTTATTTGAACTCATGCTCAATTTAAACTGGTTGACGCGTTTCACTAATACAGTAGCTTTATCAAAACAAATGAAGGTATAATATATAAATGTCCTTATATATACAGTGCATAAATACAGAATTCTATTATACTAATGTTAACAAAATGTATTGAAAGAAATTACCTGGAAATTCATTCACTAAAAACATTCCTAAGCTATCTTGTAGGTAAAAAGGTTTAATAAAGGAGGGTGATTGATAACTATTTGGCCGTTAAGAAGGTTACCTGTATATTTACTTTTGTTTATCTCTAGAGCCTCTAATAAATTTAAACTAGGGTAAAGGATTTACCGACTACATGTAAAATTTAAAAATTTGGGTCGAAAATGTGTTGGTTTTCTAATAAATGATTTGAATAGTTAGAATCTAATTTTTTGTTGTCATAGCTACGTTTGTGTTCCGAAATTCTAGTTTTAAAATTTCTAAAAGTTCAACCGATACAAATTTTATCACAGATGTCATTACCACATTTTAATTTATAAACTGCTGATTTGTTTAATTTTGAAGATTTAGATTTGTTATTTTTAATGAGTTTGGATAAATTGTAATCAGTTTTAAAGCAAATATTCATGTCTAAAGTTTCTAAAAATGATTTAATTTTTAAGGATGGTGTTCCGAAGTATGTTAAGCTTTTAAATTGTTGAATATTATTTTTATCAGAAGAGAATACTTGTTCTAAAGTCTGTTTTATTATCTTTTTATATATAATATTGTCAATTAAATTTGGATCGTAATTATTATTAACTGCTATTTGTTTCATTCAGTGGGCGCCGCAGGCTTCCGTCAGAAAAATCGACTCTTCGGCGCCCCCGATCACCATTATTGAATCATACATTTGACTACTGAACTAGATTAAATGATTTTCATATTGCAACCTAATGAAAATTTTGATCAGTTTTTATAGGTGATACTTGTGGTTATGTCACTCTGGTTTATTCGACTATGAAGAGGAACGTTTCGAACCTTTAAGTGAAAACTACACAATTTTTTTCCTACCAAACCTCAGTAATTGGATGTAATAATTTCAAAAGAAAAAAGAACACATTGTACTAAGTAATTTGCGAAACAAATTTGGTAACAATGTTGTAACTTTTGACATAGATTGAGGAAATCTCTTCAATGAAATTGAAATATTACCAATGTTCATTGATGCTTTTACTACAACACTGGAAATATTGAACTATTTATTTTCGCACAATTTGATATCAATGTTTGTACTGCCCTCAGAGTTTATCGCACATTACCAGTACCAGTGGAAAAAAGTGAAAGCTCTTTTTCTAAATTAAAATTAATTCAAATTATTAAAGGTTGTCATTGCCGCAAAGGAAATTAACTAATTTATATCTGATAAGTATTAAAAAGAAACATAGAAACCAGTGACATTATGAGGGACTTTGCTAATACAAAAGCTCGAAAAGTGGATTTTGATATTGTGAGAAGCTTTAGTTTTAAAGAATAAATGATAACTTGACATTTTGTTTTTCTGAACCTTCAAAAGAACGCTGAACTAATGTTACTTCCTACCGAAAGTGGCTTGAAGGAGAGGTGCCAAAATATTTTTCGCACCCGGGTGCCGAAAAGCCGCTAAGTCTAAAGCCGCCGTTACCTACTAACAAGCTTTTATAAAGTGAACGACCTTATTACGAGTCTAACATTGATACACGGGTACAATCATACTATTCTGTTGACACTGTGGGGGACCAGTACATTTCCAACAGAATTTCTGAAAAGCTTGCAGCCTTCTAGATTACTCCAACATATATTATTTTATTGCGAAACTCTCAAATTGGTACACGCCACCAGGTTGAACGTCTAACAACTTTTATAATGAGTCCACACTTCCGACAGGCTGTGAAACTAGAGAAGCCGCGTTCATTCCCCAGATTCCTTAGATACCAAAGTAGGTTCCACTTCAATTCAAAATATTGCAGTTTTCTATAGAATTGTTTTTCTCATTGACTATTAACAAATCAAAGGTCAGATATTTAATGTGGCGGATTTAGCCCTGAGCGTAGAGTGTTTTCTCCATGGCAGATATTAGTAACCATTTCGGGGGCCATTTTAATAACAAATTTTGTGCATGTTGTATGACTTTGTTTATAAAGAAGTTCTACTCACTAGTTGTAATTACCAAGACACAAACAAAATACATCACAGTTATGTGAATCAGTCATTTTTACGTTTAATCACACTGTAAAATGAAAAAAAATATTTATCTGAAACTTATATTGTTTAATATAAATATCTCTATCTTTATTATATGCAATGTTTTATCATTAAATAATTGTTCCAGGTTATAGAAAGTAACTGCAAGTCGTAAATAATGTTAAATTAAGCAACTCTGTGTCGGGTACGGTTCGAATTTCTCAATAATACACAATCAAAATGGCGCTACTCGAAGCAAGGCCTTTTAGACCGTTCAAATCTAGCGAAGAGTACCTCTACGCGATGAAAGAAGATTTGGCAGAATGGTTGCAAACTATGTATCCACATTTGAATATAGCCGTGGATAATTTCATGGAAAAATTGGAAACTGGCGTGGCCCTATGCGAGGTAAGTTATGATTTTTCACTATATTTTTATAGGAGATATACAGGTCAAGATTGTTGTCAGACTCGTACCTGAAAACAAAACATTTGGGTGTGTAAAGGATGAAATTCTGAAAAAGCTTTGTAATTCGTTTCACTCGGTCCGGAATGCAGCATGATGTAAACAATTGCAACGTTTTTCGTTAATATCAAAGAAAGTATAACTCGTATTAGAAAATGTCGAATGAAAGATTTGTAGATATCAAAATACTTAATTTTTTGCTGCTAATAGGAATATGGAATAATTTCTCACTTCTCAAAATAATAAATAACCTGGCTAGGGGGATGTTTACATAGAAATACAAAATAGTAGGAAATCAAATAGACTTCAAAATAATAATTAACCAAAGACGCTGTGAAAAGTGTATCCTAGTGCAGATGATGACACCTACCATAATATTTTACTGGCGAAAGATCAAAGTGTCATTTTAGAGGTTTTCGGGTCTAAAAAATTTTATTTGATTTTCCTGTGAAAAATAACCGAAAGCCATAATAACATATTTTCTTCAGGTTTCCCAAATATCGGTTACGTTTTTTATACTTTTCTTATTTCATCAATTCGTTATTCGAAAATTATACATTATATCAATACACACAGCAGTACACTTGTTTTGTTAGTCTGCTATTGAGTTATTCTTCTATATTTTGTGCGCTGTTCACTATTGATCCTAGGTATTTATACTTGTTTACTTGCCCTATATTTTCGTCATTTAGACTGATGTTCATTTGTTTGTTTCCTTCTCTCTTGTTTCTTGTTACTTTAATTAGTCGTGTTTTTTGTATGTTTATTTTCAGACCACATTTTCTTTCCGCTGCGTTCCATGTGACTTGTTATGTTTCAATTTTTCTTCTATATCCGTCATTAATACTATGTCATCAGCAAGTACACAAGTTTCTACCTTGACTGGACTCATTTTGTTACATGTCACTATATCTTTTCTCAATTTCAGGCTGCACTCTTTGATTATATAACCCCTTCTGTTGTCCTGAACATGTTTGATGCTTCATCATTCGTTCTGGGCTGGTTAGTCATTAGGTAATATAAGTTTTGGTGGTTTTTAGTAGTTCCTGGTTCACTTTATCCTCTTCTAAATTTCTGCATCTCTCGGTATACTGTGAATGTCATGTTGCCATCTCTAATTTTATTTTAATAATTTCCTCCAAGATTTATTCTTTTGTTTCTGGATGTTCTGTTTCGTTCTTATTATTGTTTCATTTCTCATGTCTTCTGGTTTGTGCTTGGTTCCTGAACATGTTTCAACATTCGTTCTGGTCTGGTTACTCGTTAGGTAAAATAAGCTTTTTGTTGTTTTTAGTAGTTCCTGGTTCACTTTTTCCTTCTTTAAATTTCTGCATATCTCGGTATACTGTGTCAAATGCCATGTTACCATTTCTAATTTTATTTTAATAATTTCCTCCAAGATTTATTCTTCTGTTTTTGAGTGTTCTGTTTCGTCCTTTCTTATTATGGTTTCATTTCTCATGTCTTCTAGTTTTGTGTTTCCCCATCTTTGAGAAAAGTCTCACGTTTCCTTCGAGATTTGTTTGTAATTTTTTCCAATTCCACTGTTTTGTTTCTTTTACTGTTTTTCTATCTTACTACGTTCTTCCATTTACCATTCTTCTTCTATGTTCGCATAGTAGTTTCCCTCTGTAATAAAATTGAGAGCTTAACCAGCTTCTAATATTTCTATCAGTGTTCAAGATTGTAAAATATGTGAGATATTTGTATGCGTCCTTTTTTTATTGTATATATTTAAGGCGTAAATTCATTTTAGTTAATAGCGTTGTAAAAATATGTTGCAGAATTGATAAGATCTTTATATTGTTGTAAATTTAAAGGATATTTGGTCAACCCAATCCACGTGTAAACACGCCCCTCGCAGATTTCTATTTAACACGTCTCACAACGTGAAGAAATCAGTTTCTAACTCATCGAATCGAGCTCAACGCTCAACATCAAAGTTCTCTCACTCATCAAAGTTAGTTTTTCACTCATGAGTTATACACTTATCGACGCGAGTTTTACACTCATCGAATCGAGCTTAACGCTCAACAAAATTAGTTTTTTACACTCATCGAAGCGAGTTCAATACTCTCGATAGCAAAGTTTTACACTCATCGATGCGAGTTTTACACACTCATCGAATCGAGCTCAACGCTCAATAACAAAGTTAGTTTAATATTCATCAAATCGAAACATAAAGTGTCTTCCGATCTGAAACCACCGAAGTTCACCATTCACAACTTTGTACCATTTTGTAAATATGTATATAATAAATTATTAATTTCGATATAAATTTTGTCAAATTAAGATTATTTACCTAGTTGAATGTCCACGCCAGTTGACGAAGTTCAGCTAGAAATATAATCAAAAACAATCAGTATATGATATAAAATGCAATTTGAGGTTCTACTGAAGTTTCCCTTCTTTTAAACTGACAATTCTGTTTTTCAACTGAGAAAAAATGACAAATCAATATTTACATTATACAAATAGTGAGCAAAGTGAACATATTGTATATCTAACATCCTCCCACCGCATTGGTCATTTTCTTGGCGGTCAAAAATTTCCAACACCGTCATCAAATATTTTTGGCGATTGAACATTTCTTCCACTTCTTGTGACAATCTGTCTAGTCTCATGTTCTGGTTCCTCTTTTATTCTATGCCGTTTAAGTTTACTACGTTCTGGTTTTTCTTTCAGTCTAGTTTAACCATTTCTCGTAAATCTGCACTATCTTCAGCAGATGTTACTTGTAATGGGTACACATTTTGTATCGGCTTAACAATGGTTCCAATTGCAGTTCGCAGCTTCACAACACGTATCCTTTTGTATTTTCCAGGATAATTTTCTAATACAAGACCTAGCGGCCAATGTAGTCTCTTCTGTTCGAATCCGATTAATACAACTTCTCCCTTTTGTATCGATTGAATTTCTTTAGACTTTCGAATAATTATCAGCTGACTAAGATATTCTGATCTGAATATTTTTTTAAATCCTCTTTCAGTTTCAATCTATATTTCAAGTGTCTATTCAGCTCCTCATAGCTTAATTAAATTCTACCCAATGTTTTTCTTAATAATTGTTTGAGCAACCGTATCAGGCGCTCTCACCATGCTCCTGTAGGAGGATTGAATAGCCATGAAATTTTTTCAACGTTATTGAATTCATTAATTTTGGTCCACTCTAATTTCTTCAATGCTTTTTCACTTCCAACAAAATTTGCTCCATTATCACTGTAGATAATTTTTGGTCTTTCTCTTCTACTAATAAATTTTCGTAAAGCTTGTAAAAAACTATCTGTTGACAGGCTAGACACAAGCTCCAAATGAAATGATGTGTAGACTGCACTTGAAAAAATGCAGACCCATATCTTCACATTATTTCTGATACATAGTGGACCAGTCAAATCCACACCAGTGACTTCAAATATTGCTGTATCGGCAATTCGATTTCTTGGTAGAGGTAATCATAATGTTTTAGTCCGTGTCTTTTGCAAATCACACACTAGTGAATCACAGATTCAATTGTTTTTCTACCTTGTACTATCCAAAACTTTTCTCTCAATACACATAGTAAGTATTGAGTACCAATATGATGTAATTTCCTATGGTGATGCTCAATCATTATTTTGACCACAGGGTGATTAGATAGAAGAATCATTCGAAATCTGAGATATTCTGTATCTTCTCGTTCAGTAAATCTAGTTTTCAGTCTTAGTATGTCTTCATCATTTGTAAATCTTTGAAGTGATTGTAGAATGGGATCTTCTTTTTTATTTAAAAAAGATTCTTGTTGAATCATTCGGATAATGAGTTTCTCAGCCTTTTCAAATTTATCTAATGTCAGAGTAGTTTGCCTTATTTTGGTTTTAACTTCATCCAAATTTAAAACTTCATCTATTATTATTTTTCCATTTTTACTTTCTTTGCAGTTTGTAGCAAATATCAGTATCCATGCAACTAAATTTAAAATCTTCTGGTACTTTGAAAATCGAAAATAATACCAATTTGAATTTTTCTTATTGTTGACTAAAGTTGAGGTAATAATCTGGACTTTTTTCAGCCATGTTGCACCTTTCCACCATTCTAACTCATACTCTCCAGGGACAAAATACCAATTATCAATTTTCGTTAAAGTTATCTCTTGAACCCTGTTCGATACAAATGTTTTCCATTGATACTCTTGTCGTATCCAAAACAAAACGGTGCTGGAATCAGACCAACAAAATACCGGAACATTTTGTATTTCAAGATTTTTTAAAACGCTAGAAATCAGTCTTGCACCAATGGTAGCAGCCATGAGTTCTAAGCGAGGGATACTAATTTTCTTCAATGAAGCGACTCTGGATTTCGCTTGTATTAATTGTGTATTAATACCAGATGTAGGACTCTCTGATCGCAAAATTATAACAGTAGAATACGCACGTGAACTCGCATCAACAAACAAGTGAATTTTCGGAAGAATTCAAAAACCATCTAGGAATCTTCTTCAAGCTGATGAGTAGACACAGTTCTTTTTCCCAATCCAGAAAAATTGATTTTTGATTGTTTGGTATCTCTGAGTCCCATGGAATTTTTATTGACCACAGTTTCTGTAGCATGATCTTCGCAAACAAGGAGCATGGTGATATTACTCCGAGTGGGTCAAAGATCTTATTTGCTAAAGATAAAATAGATCTCTTTGTCACCTTTTCAAAATTTATAATTTCAAACTAATCAAATGAGAGATTTAAAATATCATCAAATCGATTCCAATTTTGTCCCAAAACAGATGATACAAATTTTCCAATAGGGATTTCTTATTTTTAAATCGTAGTTTCCCATCCACGAAGATCAACTTTTGCTTTGTCCATAACAGCTTTAGATTGAACAATAAATTCTGAACATTCTACTTCAGTATTGTCGCTAGTGACACTGTTGTCAACATAAAAGCTCTTTTGCAATTTCAAAATCATCTCTTTCGAAAAACAAGAATTTCCATCAGAAATAGCAGCAATTTCTTTGTCCAAATGCTGTTGAATATCAGCTCCCAAATGAAACGGGCTACCAGTCAAATCAAAAACAACTCTTGTATGACGAAAACAGATTATACTTGATTCATCGTACCAAAGAAATCGAAGGAAATCCTGATCAGATTTTGATATCCAAATGCTTTGTTTATATCTGAAATAACACCAATTTTCCCCAATCTGAACTTAAGCAAAATAGAGGGAGTTATTTCTATAAAATTTGTTCCTTTTACCAAACATTGATCTAGAGGAGGTTGAGGAGATAGAACAGGTCTGAATTTAGTTGTGCTATGTTGCTTTATAACAAGTCGATGTGGTAAATAATGACCAAAATTTATAATTTCGTTTTTCGGTACTCTCTCAATTATACCTTCTCTTAACCATTCTTGAAAAACTTGTTCGCAGTCACTTAAGTATCCATCTCTTTCAAATTTAACCATCAAATTTTCGAGGCGTTTCTTTGCTATGGTAAAATTGCTCGGTAAAGAAGGGTGATTTTCAACCCAAGGCACACGACTTCATATCGGTCTCTGTCATTGATCTGGACTGTGTCATTGAAATATTTCATAACAGCTAACTCGGCTTCTTTTCTGGATTTTGTCTCAGCTGGATCAGTGATTCCTAACACATCTAAAGTTCATAGATTTGAGATTTTTTCATCTTGGCAGAAAAGCGAGGTTGTCAACAACAAGGCAGTGCAAATCAAGTTATTTGATCTAACATTTACTTTAGTTACCCATAAGAGACCATCCAAGCTGGCATCCAATTGCAACCAAACCACACTGTAGTATATGCTTTCTTCCAGTAACCAGATTGGCAGCTACATCTGCCCCAATCAGAACGTCAATGGGTCCAGGCTTTGTATAATTTATAGAAATACCAACATTTCTTAATTCTGCTATCCATGGTCCGCTGTAAACGGATACAACGCTGCTGCATATAATGGATTGATCAAGAACTTTGAAAGTGCAGGCAAATTTGTTGTTACGGTTGTGAAGCTCGATTCTGTAGGATTTGTGCACTACAGTTTCAGAATCTGTTCCACCAAAACGTGCATGAATTAAATTTTCTTCGCCCAAAGGTTGTAGTTTTATTTCTTCGGCAACAAATTTATTTATATAGGATCTCTGACTTTCAGTATCTATGATGCATCTAACGTCTTTAGTTAATCCATCATTACCAATAATTCTTGCAACAAATTTCTGCAAAAATACTTCATTGTATGTCACACTAGAGTAGTTTTGTACTGTCGAATCAGTTTCAATTTCTTCAGTGAGGGTTGGGTTAGTTTCAGCTTCATTTCTAGACGTGTCGATGGGCAAAATTGTAGCATGCGGCTTCATGCATTTTTCGCATTTAATATTAACGACATTGACATCTCCGAGCTGAATGGCCATATTTAGTACAGACGAAACGACGTCCATTTTCTGAAAGAATCTTATGCCTTTTCTCGAAACTAATTTCCAATGCAGTGTTACATTTGTCATATGTGTGGTCAATACTTTAGCAAAACACACATTTGGCAGGTCTCTGAAAACTTCTTTTGTTATTGAATAAACTAGTAGCTGTGGGTATCGTGGGTTCTGATATATTTTCTTTCTTCTTTCGAATACATTGGAAACCAGAAACTGCCAGATTGATCTTCTCTTCATTTTAACTTCTCGGCGTAGAAAATCCATGAGTTTGTTCAGCTTGTTATCTTGAGACTTGATAGTAGATTCAATGTTAAGGCTGGACAAACTTCTTTGCCACGCTCGCAGGATATCTTTTAGTAAAGAATATTCCACTAATGGAAATAGCATCGCCGCATATTTGTCTGACGTCACATTGAGGGTTTCAAGAGCTCTTAGCTGAGCTTCCAATTTATCATAATAATTGGAAAGAGAAGGTTTACAATCTAAATTTTCCAATACCAATTGAAGGAGTTCTCTCACGTAGAATTCGACAAGTAGCGAGACTTCAAACTTTCCAAAGCCTTGTAGTAGTTTTGCGCAGTTGCAGGATAACTGGATAACTTTCTACTATCTGACGAGCTCTCGATTTTGGAATTGTCGCTTGAATCAAAAATTGGAATTTATCTTGAGGGTCTACGTTGTCGTCTTATTGATGCGCTTGAATTGATTTCAAAATGGTAACCAGCCTCTCAAATCACCACCAAATTTTTTGAATTAAATTTTGTGGTATTTTAGGTTACTCTTCGCCTTGGATTTAATGCTTAGGCTACCTAAGCGATCGGTAGCTAACAACTGATCAATTCTACAATTAATTGTATTAAATTTTGATAAATATGAATCGGCCAGCTCTATTTCATTATCAATGTCCTGAGGAGGAGAATATGTATCAATCATGTAATCAAGCATATTCTTATTCAACTCATTTAATTTATCATTTTTCGAAGAAAGTGTATTGAGATTACTTTAAATAATGCTGATATCTGGATTTTTTCTTTCCAAGTGTTTCACTATCTCGTTGAACAATTTGTCAAATGATACTCTATGTACCTCAAGCAGTTTCTGATCTCTTTCCATAGTCACGCCCGCCATAATATATAAGAAAATTGAGAGCTTAACCAGTTTCTAATATTTCTATCGGTATTTGAAATTAAATGCAATTTGAGGTTCCAGTGAGGTTTCCCTTTTCCCAGACAATTATTCTATTTTTCAACTGACAAAAAATGACAAATCAAAATCAACATTTTCGTTATATACATAGTGAGCAAAGTGAACATATTGTATTTCTAATACCCTCTTTATCAAGTTTTCCTCCTGGTTTTTAGATTTGTTCTGTATGAAGTTATGGAGAAGATAATCGTGAAATAATTACTTCCTAACCAATCAGACATAATAATAATATCTTCAAAAAAGATTTTCTTATCGAAGCAAAATATAATAATTATGTCTCAGTTGCGCTAAATATAGAACTATCTCTATTTATATTTTATTCGATCTAAATTCATCGTACCTATCTTTATAATGTACAACTAAACCTTCAAATACAACTTTAAAAACATATCCTGTGAAGAATGTCCTTTGTGATTGTGAAGAGATTGACTTGACCGTGGAGTGCGAACACTTTCACTGATTGGTGATTCCTTATATGGCGGTCTGGATCTTACACATATTCAGCCCACCTTGACATGAGCCGTGTAGCTTGCCGATCTTACGTTTACAAATGCTAATGGTCGACAATTTAGTTCAGTAGAATTATATAAGCTGTTATTCTATTTGTTACAAATAAGAATATGATGCTAGACAAATTTTTCCAAAAGTTTAACGAGAGGTGACACATGAATAAAGACTGTTGCTATTTTTATGACGTTATTGATTAAAATCGTTTCCTAAATACATAGTTTTATATGTTTATAAATATACATTTCCAAAACGTGATCGAGAGGTGACTACTTGAATGAAAACTGTTTTGCTATTTTTATGGCGTTAATGATTGAAATAGTTTTATATGTCATTAATTGTTTTGCTCGTGCATACTTTCACCTTCCAATCCACTGGCTGAAGTAGCTATGTGCTTTAGTCGACGACTGCATATATGTATTATTGAACAAAAAATAACCTCTATTGAAATGGACGTAAACCATGCTTCAAATTCGTTACCATCATGGTAATCAATCGTTGTTATTGACCCAAAACTTAATAAGCCATCATTCAATGCTGATATGCGTAATAATAAGTCTGCAACCTATCATGTAAGGAGCTTTTAGACCGTTAGATCTTTGAAAATTCAAGTATTGCTATACTTTTGGTACACTGTTGCCTTCTTTTATTCAATTTCCTTCAAGATAATAAATTTGCTTTTAATTGTTACGAAACTGTTGTATGTGTTTGAAATAGTTTCTCCGACATTGCTTAATCTCATTTCGTTCGACTAAAGCATACTTTCCGCTTCTCCCTTGGTTACGAAAGTTCTTAAAACTGTATTGATACTGTTTGATAACGAAGCGCCAGCTTCTATTGCTTTTGTTAATTTAGAGTTTACAAGTATGGTTCGTCTTAAACAATTTTCTTTCTTCCTAGGCTTTCCTGCTCAAAGTTTTAAACATTCCTCAACATTTTATACACAGTACTTTCAGAAACTTTTGTTATGTAGCACATATTCACAGTTTCACTAAAGCCTAGTCGCTTATCGCTGACACAGCTCTTCTTCGGAATTTTCCTATTATGAGTTCCCCGTTTTACCCTCCACAATTCCCTTACGATCCAATCTCCTTCTCTCATCACTTTATCTTTATCTGCCTTCGCTTGTCCGATGTAGGTTTCCCATCTTAGAGCTGGTCTTCCTCTTCGTCTCTTTCCCGCGGGTTCTCATTTTAATACATTTTTTGGCTATCTAGAGCATTCAACTCCATTCTATGCCATATTTCTTCGGAAACAGCTTCTTAAACATGCAGTATTATAGATATTTCTCTTCTTAACAACGTCCACAAAAAACTGCGAAAGTTACAATTTTTGCAACTCAAAAAACGACGGATAAATACAAATGTGTGGCATTCAAAACCAAATCCAATGTCACGTTTATGAGTCCTCACTGAGTACTGGGTTTCTATCATCTGTGTCTTGTACACATCACGGGATTGAGTTATTGCAAAAATTATGCAAATGATATACGTGGACACCGATCTCCATCGCCCGAAAAAGCGGTTGACGTTTTCAAAAAGCATCATTTAGAGCTACAATCTTTTGACTGGAGATTTGAAGGACGTTTTAATCACATGCAAAAGTGTAAAGATCTTAAAGGCGAGTATTTACAGAAGCAAATTTTTTTTTCACAATACATAGACAGCAACCTTCGTATTTACACTTTTTAGTGGTCTAGGAATGATACAGTCACGACGTTCTTACGTTTATGATATATTTATTGTAAATATTTTACTGTTTGGAAATGTATGTATGAGAAATAATGGTAAAATGAGCAAATCAACTCCAACATATTGTACGATCTTTAATTTATGATTACTGATGCTAATATTATCTAATATGTCTTCAGAAGAGATGCAACAGGAAAAAGACGAGATGTAGAGTATTTCGACTGTACTAAATCTTATTGACGGGTAAATGAATTCAATTCGATGCGGTTTGAAACATTGGAAAGAATGATTCACCGGATTCTAGACAAATGTTTTGCCTGAATGAACGTACTTGAGATTTCGTAACAATTATTGTGAATGCCACAGAATATTTTCGATTTTTTTAAAATTATGTTACTATTTTATAATCGCTTTATTTGTGTGATTCGATTGCACGAACATTTTATTACTAATTTCAAACCATAAATTTATCTTTATCAGATTTAATTAAAATTGAAATTAATGACCTTTATCTACTATCATATAAATAAAACGTGGCATTAGTAATTAAACAATTTAATACACTGCTCAAAATAATTGGTGGAACACATATTTACGTCTTAATAATTTTATTAACAACACAGAAACCAAATAGGGTAGTCGCACCATTTTTCGCGACCTTAAGGAATTTTGCTATTTTGAATTCAAGCTATAATAAGCCTACTCACTATTACGTTTCCGCCCAACCTATCTAATACGAGAAAAGTATTGGTTTAGCCCCGGAATGCAACAAGTCACCAATTTTATGATTGAATATTGTTCAGGGTATCTCACAGATGAACCCTATTGAATTTCAGCTCACTAGATCCAGGAGAATGGGTGCTATTGTACTTGAAGTACCAAATTTTTGTATAATTTTCAGTTTGTTAACATGATACAGCCTCCGGAGTATATATAAGTGACCAATTTTATGATTGGATATTGTTCATGGCATCTTATAGATGAGACTTGATTTTAGCTCACTGAAGCTAGGACAACGGTACTATGATACTTGAAGTGCCACATTTTTGGTCATTTTTGGAGGAATTTCGGGTTATTAGGACGATACAGCCTCAGGAGTGTATACAAGTGACCGACTCAATAATTGGATATTTTTCAGGGCGTCTCACAGATGAACTCTATTGATTTTTAGCCCACTAGAGCGAGTATAATGGATCCTATAAATCCAGATATACTACATTTTTGGTTATTTTTGGAGAAATTTCTGTTTGTAAGCACGATACACTTCGAAGTGTATATAAGTGATAATTTCATGATAGGATATTGGTCAGGACAAGTTAATACATTTTTCAGTCGATAATTAAGGCTGGAGCGTATCGAACCTTTCCGATGTCAAGGGATATTGTTTCTCAATTTTCTATATTTATTGGTTCCACAGAACGACGTCCTAAATAGTTCTGCAAAAATACGTTACGCCAGGGCCGTACTGAGATATGGATAATTCGAAAATAATTACTTGATCTAGTAGGGCAAACCGTAAGAAAAATAAATGTTACAGTTTTAATCTTTGAAACCGTTTATTTTTTTAATTAATTGGAATTTTCGCATTCCTTGATTATTAAAGTATATGGTTGTTAAAAAAATAGCTAAAATTTTATTTTTATTTTTTATTAATATAAATTTCCAAAAAAATTTTCATATGTACCAGCTCTGGCCACTTTGGATCTGAAGTAACCTTTTTTAGTTCCAGTTTTGACCATATGTATAAATTGTCTTTAATTCTATATTTACTGACAAAACAGAAAAAACTCATTTGTGCATAATTAAAAACAATTTATATTTCTACGAAAGTGTATTAAAAATATAAAAGTAACTAAACTATAAGTATAGGACACGTTATTCTTTAAACATGGTTTGATCTATAGTAAACTGAATTATATTTCGTGGACCTTTTTCATCCGAAAACCCTTCTAAAGGAAACACCTGACCCAATATGTGTTCAAATGTAAATGAACAAATATCCGGAAAATCTGGAAAAACATAATTGTGTCCATTTGTGGTATTTTCTTATGTCTTTTGTATTAAAAATATAGCCTCGTAGTGATTTTGTGCGGTTTTGCATTTGGTGATTTTTTCAATAAAAATTTTTAGTTGTGAGTTACCTTCAACAATATATTTTCTTTTTCCTTATTTTTCTGCGCCCTAGTTCCGTTACTTAAAACTTTTTTATCTTCCTCTTCCTTTCTTTTAACTCTTTCCTGTTTTTTCTCTCCACTTGTCGCTCGTTATTATGCAGGATAATATATTCTTTTTTGTTTTTCTCGTATTTGGAATATTTCCTGTGGGATAGATAATGATTTCGCATTACTTTTCTTTTCTTCTGTTTCAAAAGTCTTCTGTAAAGCCTTATAAGATTTTTGCAGGTCATTCCTGTGGTTTCAGGTGTTTGCCCACTTAACTTATTTCGTAAGGTTGTTTTAGGTATATTATACAATTTGCTTGCTATAATAACTTTCATATCACCACGAATTGAAGACAGTGCTCTTTTGAGTTGCGTTGGAGAATAATTAAACATCGTTTTTTGGCTACATTCTTTGTTTTTCTTTATGTTGGCCAATACTAATAATTTATCTACAAAGTTTTTTTTATTAAATCCCTTTTTCCTGATCTTTGAAACATAGGTACCATGGACAAAACCGACATTAGGTGCACATAGGGTAGCCACCCTTATTGCCAAAACTGCCAGTATTGGCCACCCCTATGGCGTTATCGTATTAACCTGTCCCAGTATATGCCACTAATTTTAAATCACAGCTAACAGTTAACATTTGTAGAACCTATTATACCTAATACCTAACGTACCTGTTAAAATAGTTGCAATAATACAATTAATATCTAAGTAAAGGTAATTGAATAAAACCTTAAATTCTTACCTTCGTTTTCTTAACACAAAACACTATGATGGTGACTCTTCCTCATTAGCTTTACTTCTAATGAGTATTGTAGCTAATTGAGTCGACACGCGGCAAAATGACATAAGACGTAATATAGAACAATGCATCTAATAATTCACGCGGTCTATTTTCAACTTGTAGGCATATTTAACACCTTAATAAATAGTTTAAAAATAAAAGGGGCCAAAATTGGTACAGTGCCGACAACTGGTACATCTACACTAACGCTTGTTTTAAAGATGTATATTTTGTGCAAATGGATTTTTCAACCAGATATTCTACATGTCACTTTTAAGATAACCATACCAACTCGAAAAAACTCCAAGAATTGAAGCATTCTAATACAAAGTTATGAATAAAATTTGGTTCCTAATAATTAGTGCTTCACATTTACCTCCGTGATGTGCATCGTATAACACTAACGGATATCTTGTTGATGTATATTATCCATAAACATAATTGAATGTTTTTGATATTATCCCATTCCTAGATTAGAGCTTCTTTTAGTTGTTGAAGGGTCTGAAGTGGATTTGGGCACTTCCGAACACGCCTGTCTAACACAGCGATTCTCAACCTTTATTTTTCATCGCATACCCCTTGAAAATATATTTTCACTAATTGTACGCCCTAGGTTAGAATCTTTAAAACGACCTAGTTGCTACTAGTTTAAGAAAAATGCGTTTAAAAATGTCTTATTTGCTGTGGCAATTAAATGCACATAAATAACTGTAAAATCTACTGTATCCACACATCACACTACTTTTCAAAAATACATAACATATTTATCACTTATTCATTAAATTCTTTCAATTATGTTCACAATCAAAACAAGGTTTTTGAAGTCTGGTTCAAACAATGACAAGTTCAATCTTAAGTCCGGGCAAGCATTAAATTTGTTTTTGTACTTTTTTTTCATGAATGCGTATGAGGAAAACGCCCTTTCCGCCAAGGCACTCGATGGAAACGGAAACAAAAACGTGATTGCTAGGTCAGACAGGCTTTGGTATTCAGTACTGATATCTTACTTTTAAAATCGAATTTCATCGTACTGTCAGTAGAAAGATCAATGAGTGTTTATTTTTCTGGAGGGCTCAATTTTGCAGATTGAACATTTTGTTTAAAAAATGGCTCTTCAATCCAGTGAACCCCTTCGTCAAGTTTGAGTAAGTATTTTACGAAAGACAACTTCAACGCTTTCATGTGTTGTAGTTTGACATCACCAGGGTGTTGCAACGTCAAGAAAGCAATGGAAGTATTAAAAACTTTTATCTTGCCTTCAAGGATGCATTTGCGATAAAATTCAATTTTTTTCGTCATGGATTCGATATTTTCTGTTACTTTGAATATTGTGATTGTGCTTACTTGGAGTTTGTTAATATGTTGGAAAATGTCAAATAAGTAAGCCAAAGAATGGAGTCAAACGTTTTCATACAATTTTAATGATGAGTAGAAGTATGTTTCCTAAAAAACTGCTGCGCATCGTACCCAAGCTCAAAACAACCTTTCGAAGACTTCGCCACTGGAAAGCCACCTAACTTCCGTATTGTAGAGTTGACGTGGATGCTGTCCGTTTCTTGGCAAGGTAAATTGAATAGTTTTAAATTGAAGGCTTTTCACTGCTTTGTCATGAGCAGATTTCAGATATGTAGGTAAGCCTTTGCAGGCAAGACTTTGTCGGTGAATTAATAACATGCAAATATGTGTTCCTCTATTTATTTTGAGCAGTCTATATTATTTTGAAAATAGTTTTTATTTTTATCGAAAATTAATATCGGTGATACTATTATTGGCAAAGTTAACTAATAGTTTCAAAACAATTCCCCATATGTGTAAAGCTATATTGAAAACAATATTTTTTGTTGAAAATATGGGTCAAACTAATTTAGATACTGATAATGAAGTTCGCGAAAATATTATGATAAATATTTTTACAATAAATTAAAACACATTGGGTGGTATGAATAAAACGAAGGCAAATAGCCTAATTAATAAAAATAAGTAATTACTTGAAACAATTGCGATTTAGGAAAAGCAATTGCTCAGCTAGCAAATGCTATAAGCAAAAAGCAATTGACAAATCTTGATATGTATAAAATTTTAAAGCAAATGCTGCGTTTTTTTCATCTCAATAACAATTGCTTTATCATAACAAGTCGAGACGTGTACTATACATGTGATAGGAGTATCCTCTTAGGAATAATAATATACTATGAATATGCGTTTTTTGCATTCAGCATGTACTAAGGATGTTCCAAGAATATGGAAATGCCCCGCATACGTTTGTGCTACAGACATTCTATGTACATACCAACATATATTCTTTGCATATGCATTTCACATATTTTAGAATTGTGTATGGAAGGTACAAACATTGCACATAATATGTACATCTGCTGGGAATGTGATTCACGTGAAAAGCATATTCTTTAGTAGAGCAAACTCACATCTTATACATGTGCTATTCTGTACTCAAAAGAATGAGTTTAGTATAAATATTTTTCCTTACTTAATATTTTATCACACTAGGTTGTACCAAAAAATAAAAAGATACAAACCATTGTGATAAAATATTCTATAAATTGTTATTTACTATTAACCTGAACATCTAAACAGAATATACCATATGAAAATAAAACAATAGCCCAAAATGAATGAAAGCCTATATGAAATTTCATGAAATATGATTTCAAACAATAAGTTGAATTTGTTTTTAGAGTCCCTGATTTACATACATAGCTAAAATAATAAAAATTTACAATATCTTCCAAAAACTCTTGAGCTTTATTAGTAGTACATTTTATCAGAAATTTCTGCAATGGACAATGGCATACTAATTGTCGACTTCTGCTTATTTCCATAATGTTTCAGGCTTAAGCTGTTATATGTGTGAAAAATGTTCATGTATTTTTGTAACTATTTGTGTTAAGCTGAAAAATTAACATATGATTTTATACTTTATTTTATCTCCAACTTGTTCAGGACCTAGAGATTCTATGTAAAACGTACATACAGTAATGATTTTGTAAAAACCCTAAACAAATATTGGTACAAATATTACAATGTAGTTGCCAGTAATATTCAAATGATATCCAAAATCGTATTAACTGATATATAATTAATATATATTAAACTAACGAAAAAAACATTTTTTTAATAAAAAATAAAAAAACAATATTTTGCCTTATTTAAACCAAATAATAATTCTTAGAATGAAGCATATGCATTCCACATCTTGATTATCTCCACATCCTTACTGTAAAAGTAAAAAACATATTAAACTAAGCATTTTTGAGTGGTACTTTTCATATTACCTTTTGATTTTTCATCCTTCACAAGCCACGCTTAATGACACTAATAATATGTTTCTGTAGCTAGCCTAAAACAAACTTTTACTGCATCTGCAAAAAATATTCAAAGAAATTACCAATCAAATATGATTTTCTGGGTGTGTTAATAATATAGTAGAATGTTGTCACAATACAATCCATGAACAATTACTTACCTAATATAACTTTTGAGATAATCAAACTCTTGAATGGACTTTTTTGTTTTACCCCAGCCTAGGAAAATTTATTAGCGATATCATTACTTAATATTTACCAATAATTGAGCATCTGCACTTGGAATATATAAAGCAGATAAAGCCGATATTCCCTTATTTGCTATACGCCTATAATACCTCGAACTATATTTATGACCTCTTTTCGGTGCTCCTATTTGATTTTGAATAGTATCGGTTAATATATGATATGCAATTACTACATTTGCTACCTACTTTATTAATCCTCACTAGGTACTTCACTTTTTATTTTTAAAAAACCAAAACTCGCTATCACGCTTTCAGTCAAAAACTTAGATATTAACATAACCTGTATTCTACTTCTCACATACTTAATGTTAGATTCAGCCTTGACTCGTTAGGGAGTTACAACCACCTAAATAATTTTCCAATTTTGAAAGCGGAACAAAATTAAAAACACTAAATAAAGAAGTGAATATTAAAGATGAATACATTTATATTTTTCGCTTTATTACACACATACAGTTGTGATAATTTTATCTTAGTAAAAAAACTAAAAACTATTCAACTTATGGCCTCCCTAAAAGTTAAACAATAAACCGATAAACATTCATCAATAATAACAAACCATTATTGATATATTTGTAGTATTAAAACGTAAATAAACTCGGTACATTTTTCATATTTTATTTTTGCAAAATTGAGGGATCGTTCTAAGGGGAATCTAGTTAGCAAGTGCTTAGGATGTACCAGAAAATATTCTTTTAAGCACATCCTTAATATGTACTAAAATTAATGTGTGACTTGCACATTCTCATCAGTATGTACTTGGCAAGTACTTAACAGAATGTACAATTTCGACTTCAAATAGCACGAACTTATTCTTTTCACCACACGCTATGGATGTCTGATGTATATACTTTAGAGAATGTACGAATTATCATCTTGTAAGCACACGCTAAGAATATGTTTGTACCTTCAGTGTTATCTGGGTACAACATCACTATTATTTATTTAGTATATACGTGTTTTTTTTTCAAATTAGTAGTGATATGGAAAATTCGATGTGAGGAATTGATAGCAAGTGAGCATTTGAAATGAGGAATTTGATAGGAATGAAGAAATTACTGATAACAACTGATATTTCTCCACAAATTAAACGAACATAAAATCATTCTTAAGAAATCCGCTAGTTAAAGTTGAAAAGGAGACCGCTTTAACCATCTTAGTGCATCAATATAAAGATATTTTGAACATCTTACTTACAACAAAAAACATTTGTCAAAGAAAATTAGTAATATGAAGGCAGAGATAAAGAAGAAGTATACTTTTCGATTTATATATTCATCACCGAATTCTTTAAACTTTGTAATCCTGACATGTGCACAGTCTATCACACCGATGGTGTTTGGAAAACGGTATCTCTCTGACCACAACTTTTTAGCTTCGAGAACAACTTGAGGACGTCTAGAAAATTAAAAAAAAATATTGGCCTTCTCCAAAACTGCATCCAGTACGAAAAAAATGTCTTACAGACAGTAGTTTGGTGAATGCAGACTTCTCTATAGAATTTTGAAAGCCCGAATCTATCAATTGCCGCAGAAAAATGTTCATTTTATTTGTAGGTGATAATGCAGCCCCTCGCCTTTCACTTGTTCAGTCAAAAAATTATTTACTAACCACTCAACTTTCTGAAATCCTCATCTTTGTAATTTTTACGCACACTATGTATTTTTTACGCACATTCATAATATTAACCTTACAAAACCACACGAATATGCCGCAAAGAACAAAAGTAGACTGTCACCAAGCAAATGATGGGGGGGTCAACCTACCTTAAAATTTTTAAAGTAATTACTATCTATACAAAGTTATTCTTCAATTTATTCATCACATTTTGAGCAAATGGTACTATTTTTCAAGAAGAAGCTTTGACTAGACCTATTTCCTGAACTTTAAAGCAATTGCTGAAATCAAAAGCGTTTACTATAGTTTTTATTAATTGGATTTCCAGCGATTACTTATGTTTTATAAAAAAAGGAATTGCTTACTTTTTATTCATTAGACTAATTGCTTTTACTATACTTTAAGAGGACGATTACTTGATTTTATATGAATAAAAATTGAAATAAAACTTTTACTTTACTTAGAGCAAATTCCAAATGCTCATTATTAAAAGTACTCTTAAGTATTAAGGGCGATAAACTCGCTATTAGAAGATCAGAAATATGGAACACTGGAAATTATTTGCAACGTAACTATATAGAAATTATTTTCTGCAATTACGTATTAATGTTCAGTGCGGTCCTGTTTATTCTGAAAATATATTTTTCACAAATTATTAACCTACATTTATCTCACACCTCAATTACGATTATAAACATGTCGTCATATTATTTAAAAGCTGATTAATTTAAAATTTAAATGTAAAATACCTATTTTGTTCCTGTGACAGTTGTGATTGATAATATTGTTTATAGAATTATGAATTACATTCAATTCAGATATTTGTTTTGCATTGTCTTATTAAGTGTATTATTGGAGATACATAAAATGAAATAGATGGAAGTAAAACGTGAATAACCTTTTGTTTTTAAAAGTAGATTAGCATTCCTACAAAATGAAGTATCAGAAAAATTGATACAAAATGCGGATATTTTCCATAATTAGAATAAAACCAAGTTTCATTGAAATTGGGCTGCTTTCTAAATCTATTTAACGGGGTGGATCACTTCCCATTCGCGGTTCATCATTGCACTTGTTCACCAATTATTTCGGTCCCTTGTTTTCTCCTTCCATCTTGTCACTCCTGCCCTACGTAAATCCTCTTCTACATGTTATAACCATTTCGATTTGGGTCTTCCACGCGTATGTATTGCATCCGTTGTTGATCTGCCCCTCATGAAACCACATTGATATTAGTGTTTTAAATGAAACTCAATGTTTCTAGCTAATTCCACAATTTAATGAAAAATGTTGAAAATTCTAAAAAATTGACAATTGTTTCGATAACTGAATATCATCGTCAGAACGTCAGAAGTTACATTTCATTTGATGCCTACCTGATGTTTAGTAGTTATTTTTGGCTAGACTTTACTTAATATATGTTAATAGAAAAAAGAAGATGTGATATTACAAATATTGAAGCTTAGATATTATTATCCCTATGGTGATATCCTGGATATCATTTTTCCAATTAAGATCAGTATAACTGGAAAAATGATATCCAGGATATGACCATAGGGCTAATAATATCTAAGCTTCAATATTTGTAATATCACATCTTCTTCTTTTTTCTATTAACATATATTAAGTCAACCACAAGGTCAGTTCTTGGTCTAGCCAAAAATAACTACTAAACATCAGGTAGGCATCAAATGAAATGTAACTTCTGTCAATCTGACGATGATATTCAGTTATCGAAACAACATTTTTTTGGAATTTTCAACATTTTTCATTACATTGTGGAATTAGCTAGAAACATTGAGTTTCATTTAAAACATTAATATGAGTACATTCCACGAAGTAATGGTCGAGACAGTTAATTTCACATTGATATTTTGAGTTGCAGTTACTAGTCGTCTTTATATTACCAATGATAATATTTTATAGGTTGTGTTTAATAGTGTAATGCCTCCATAGTTCTTGCATTCTTCCTGGTCTCCTTTTTTGTGTATCGTTATAATTTATCCCACTTCCCACTATTTCGATATTTTCTCTTCTCTCCATATTTTCTTCACCAACCTTTCATGCAATATGTTTCCTCCGTGTTTTATCAGTTCTATATTTATTCCATCCTTCAGAGGTGCTTTTCCGTTATTACCTCTATTAATAATATATCTTACTTCCTCTAATGTTTGCTCTTGTGTAATAATTTATTCTTCTACTTCTCCTATTTCATCTTCTATCACTTGCTGATTTAGTAATACCTTAAAGTATGTTATCCATATTTCCTTGTACTGTTTTTCCTCATCCACAACTTTTTATTGTTTATTCTTTATTCCTTTTAATTTGTTTTAAACGTCCTGTTATATCATTTTTTTCATATTTTTTTTTGATTTTTTGCTCCATTTCTCGTTCTCTATTTCATGTATCCTTGTAATTCCGGGATCTCACATCCCTATGTGATTTTAATTTTTGGAAATCAGACTATCTAACTGACACAATTTCTGGGGTCAGTAAAATTAACGGAAGTCAGTAATACCTGGGCAGGACTTTCCTAAGCGTTCAGTTTACCAGAGAACTCAAGTTTGACCTGGAGTGAATGGAGTGACAAACATAGATACCTTCATAAATGCCAGATAAGTTCTTTGTGATCATAAATAGGCTTCACCTACTTCTACGACTCAAAATTTCTGTATTATACATATAAGTATTCACTATATAATAGTTTACTAACACCATCTGCATTTTTGTATCATTTCTTTTCATTTCATTATATTTATATGTTTTTAAATAGTTGTATTATTCACTACACAGGAACATGCCCTTGAGCATTACTAAATAATTTCTTGTTTAAGCAGTAACATCAGTTAAAAGTTGGCTGATTGTGTATTAGATTTCTTTCTAACTTTCTTTAGGAACCAAAGTTAGTGGCGCCCTTAATTTCATTTCCTTGTTTTTTGTCATTATAACTTCAATATAAAATTTTCTATCTACATACCCCTCAGATAACCAAGCCCTGAAAACTGGGTTTGTTATATCCAAATACACTCTTAGTTTGGCACAAATCGACAGTCTACTCTTTTCAAAATTTTTCTTTCATACAACCCTGAGAGTTGAGTAATTTTTGTTTCATTGGCCACAAAATCACAATATCAGTAAAAAAATAATATAACTGAGGGCGCCAATTTTTACTTTCCTAAGTTTACCTGGCCTTGGGACTCTCCTCAGGTGGTGAATTCGGCCTTAGTTACACTATTTTTTATTACCTAAGTTGGGATAATGTGAATCAACAAACAAAATTCCGGGACAAATGGATTTATTTGACACAAAAATAAATTTACATAAACCGTATATACTCAATACAATACGAATAAAGATCAGTTATTACAATAAAAATGTCCAACTCAATATTTTATATCTACTAAAAATAAGTTAGGGACTTATCTTGGGAAGACTCGGGACGTACAGCTCACAGCAGTATTCACGGTTCTTGAGCCGTCGGGATCTGGACTCGGAAGCTGTATGGTCCGGTAGAGTGGATGGTGTGAAGTCTGTAAAGGTCTGTAGCGTCCGTAAAGGTGCGTATAGGTCCGTGGAGGTCCGTACAGGCTGCAGAGCAGCGAGGAAAATTGAAAATCACACACAAAATTATTAAGAAACTGAATGTTAAATTGCTTCTTAGCGAAGAATGAACAAAAGAGAGCGTTCCTAATATTTGAAATAAAAGGATTTGGAATTAGAGGTGGGAGTAGCCGACGAATAAGTAACGCTCCAAAATATTTGATGAAAAGAGGAACATGTCTCAGCGACATGTTACAGGTTCATCTATTGCTATTTACTTTTAATGATTATTTAAGCCAGAAAATAAGTCAGAGGACAATCAGTTAGGGTAAACTAGAAAAATGATGAGGTTTCTCATGATTTTATTGACAGTGTCTTCGTCCATACAACTTAATTTTCACTGATACTATCTTCCCAGTCTCTGTATTCTAGACTTTTTGATTCCATTGGACCATCAACTTCGTCTTCGAACAATTTCCTTGGATCTACCTTTTCTCCCTTTTTCTATTGACTATTTCTTTATTCACCTGATTTTTCCGTTTTGTCTTGCGTGTCCATATCGTCTAAATATTTTTTTCTATTGTATGAATTTCAAATTCTTTTGGGTTGTTATTCTCCTGATTCCACTTTGTCAGTACGAATTACTCATAAACATCGTCTCCAACATTCCTCTGTCAATTGGTACGTTTTGGTCCTGTAGGTCGTGGTACTTCCCATTATTATTCTTTAAATATTTACCTCAATATTTCTCTTTACGTGTTGATTGTTTATTTATTGTTTTATAAATATTTTGGTTTGTGCAAGCTTGATTTTATATCTTATATCCCCTATCACGCCAGGTCGTCATTCTTTAATCCAGTCAGTTTCGAGGTTATACATTTTGGTTTAGGAGCATTTTGTTTTTTCACTCTTTTATCCAGGCTTGGGACCGGCTGTGAGGTAATTGAGCTGCTCAATCTGCCTAGCTCCCTAACAGACAGAGTTTCTGAAGAAAACATGGATTTCGAAGCAACAGGTCTGCTATAGATACCATATTAATCTTCCGCCAAATAACCGAAAATGCCATAGAGTTTAATAAAATTGTTTTATGTGCTCTTATCTAGACATTCGATAGTCCAATTAACGGATGTCATAAAAGGAGAATTCAATCGAATATATTAACAGTAATCGAAGAGCTGATTATCGAGAATTACGCATATGTAAGAGCGACCAATATATTAAGTAGAAAAATAACTGTGATAACCCGAATCGGATAAGGAGACATCCTCACCCCAATCCTCTTTAACATCATCATGGATGAAATCATAAATAAGGTGGAACTGCAAAACTGTTTAATATGCAAATATCCGCAAAGAAAACAAAATCCCTTACAGTATCTAAAGAAACTAGAAGATGCAAACTTACGATCTATGATTAGAGTGTGGAATAAGTGATGTCGTTTAAATATGTAAGGGCACATTTAACAAGCACTTGGAATCTAAAGGATGAAGTAAAAGCCCAAACAACAAAGGCATCATTAATGTTAGGATACTTGAGGGATATAATTTGGAGAAATAAATATATGAGCGTCAGATGCAAAGTAAGAAGGCTTGCGATTATGACGAGGAAAATAGAAAGATTAATTTAACAAAATGATATGAAGCAAAAACATATTTTGTTTCTATATTTTCCAAAATTAAACGGAGGAAACTCTTCACTTGTTCAAATTGATTTAGTTGTTACATAAATTTCTCATTCCGACTCTGATTTTTTGCCGTGACTGCAAAACAATCAATAAATTCACTTGCCAAATAAGACGGTTTCCAGGCATGTTAACATTTATTTACGTTTGCCTATACTTTGAATTAAATCAAAAACGAACTAAAAAATCGACCAAACAGTAGAATCGTTCAGGTATCAACAAGATCCCGCAAAAAAAGTGAATTGCGAAAACAAATCTGTAAAGTTTTTTTAGGAAACATATTCGGAGATATTTCCAAATTAAATTAATGCAATCCATTTACGTGGGTATCAGATTACAAGATTGTATATCTAATATGAATTATTCATGATAAAGAATTTAATATGATGATAGGTTATTAACGGCATTTTACAGCGACTCCAATCAATCATTATTAAAAGTATGGAAAGAACAAATCAGAGCGAAATTAAGGAACTTGTTTATGGAAGCTAACAGGTATAAGTATTTGCAAGTCAAAGTAGACAATAACAAGCAATTAAAGTAATCATAAGACAATAAATCATAAGATTGACCATATCATAAAACCGTACTAAATCAAAATTTTAAAAAATCGTGGAAGCCGTAAAAGTAGATATAAACTACACGGTATCATGGTCATAGGTGTATCCCAGTCTGGAATTTATCCATAATTATATTTTAAACGTTCTACAATAGGAAAAATGTTAATTTGTTTGTCCACTTAGAATTTTGTAAGATAACTTTCAACTAAAATTTCCACGCCACTATTCAATAATAATCAAAATCATAGTACAAAAATCATTAATCCAAACATAAAAAGCTAAATACTCTAATAACGGTTAGATTTAGGTATAGGTAATGGTTAACTTCTTTTTTCTACAACTGCTATGAAAAGTAGCGTATCTTTCATAGCTTACTCAATTTCAAAACCATATATTGCTCACACTGTGAAAAATATTATTTCTCAGGACACTTTTCCCACACTACATACATTTATATGGAGAATCCAGTAGGGGATACTCGATGCAATGCCGATTTCAGCAGGGTATACTCGATGCCCAACCGTTTTCGGTGGGTGGTCCTCGATGCTTAGACTTTTTCTACAAAACTATTTACTTGTATTCTTTAAATTTGGCCAGTTGTAGAAAAAGTATAGTGTGCAACATGTGGGAAAAGTACTTTTCTCACTCGTGTGTTTGCGGCACTCGCCATTGGGGGCAAGTTTCGTTTAGCCGTAAAGTGCCTTTTCCTCCCTCGAGAGGAAAAGTAGCACTTTCCTCCCTTGTTATACAAATAGTTATTTTTGTCATTTAGATACTTCAGGGAGTATATTACTGAAAAAAATTTGCAGCGGAAAATGCGCGGTTGCCATTTTTTGAATGCGGTTTAGAAGTAACGAAATGAGATACATGAAAAATTAATGTAATTTTATATTGTAGACTTATTTTTAAGCACCGATACGAAAATGAAAATCCGCGGAAATGCGTTGTTTCACCACTATGAAGTGATCCTCTTCCCGACCGTTAACACAGATCAATGAATAATATCTATTCTTATCAACTTAGATAATATCGCTATGGCCAATAAAGTTGTCGAAATGGCGTTCACGACAAGAAGCTTATGAATTCGGTCTTTTACATGGTTTGTTGGCTAAACGCCCCTTATGTAAAACCAAATGTAAAGGGCATGGTAACAAACCTGATATTTTTTCCCATTATTACCTTGGAGAAAAAATCTGGGCATACACCGTTGTTCAAAATCAGCAAAGTGTCGTCCAGATGAAATTGTCGCAAAAACATGTGGTTTGAACACTTCCATTTGTCTCCCGAAATCGAAATAAGGTACGTTATTTTTCTTATTTAAAAAACTCATAACAATATTATTAAATATTTTAGAATCTCGTTTCGTTTGAACACAACGAGTCGTACGAACGGATAATATTTGGTACAACACGTCCAGATTCGGAAATGCATTTGTCGAAGGCAACGCTTGCAGCAAGACATAAATATTGCCGTGAAATGGTTACAAGTGCTTTCTCGCAAATGGAAACAAACTGCCGAATTTTGGAGGCCCCAATATTATCGTGCAGGTACAATCAATAATAAATATCTATCCATCTAACTAAATAATATTAATGACAATCCCATTCATGTATAATAATTCCCATTTGTGAATACAAAAATCGTAGTTTGCTGTCGGCTAAATAGGAAGGGAGTTTGCAAGTGGATAAAAATATCGGATAAATTACGTTACCGTAGCAACCCTAGCATTTAGGTACTGTCTGTTTACCAAGCAATGCACGTCAATTTGACAATTATAAATGTCAAAAAATAACTGGACATTCCTCTTCGAAGTCTATAAAGCCTTATCTACAACTTGATAATGAGCATCATTCGCATCTTGTGACAAATCTCCGAGATAAAGCTTTGAATAATGGCACAGTGCCAACAACATCCATGTCAATGTCAACAACAAAGTCTACATCAGTAAAGGAGCAAATATCTACTGGACCAATTGTATATAATAATTGTATTTTTAACAATTGTTCTTTCTAAACATTATGTTTCTACTCATTGTTCATTTAGTTTGTTAAATAAAGTTTAATTGAATTGAGTTTTTTATTCATGGGATTGTCTTACCAAATACCACGCGAGCTCAGATTTAGCAGGATATTTTTTTCGGTGGTTTTCTCATACTTACTTTCATTGGCAATTTAACTCGATCTGTTCAGGCAAAATCACTCGAGCTACGCTCTCGTGATTTTGCCAGAACAGCTCTCGTTAAATTGCCAATGAAAGTAAGTATTCGAAAACAACCACAAAAAATATCTGGCTAAATCTGAGCTCTTGTGGTATTACCCCCGAAACATTTTAGATTGATGAATCGAATTCGGGTCTCGAAAGTATAATAGAGGAAGAATAGTTGAAGGTCACTGGGTATTTGGCATGATAGCAAACGGCTCAGAACACCTCAGACTAGTGAACTGTCCTGACAACAAACGCGATGCGGCAACCTCAATCTTCATACTGGAGCAACATGTGGAAAAGGGCTCCATTATCCATTCGGATATGTAGAAAGCTTATGATAAGCTATCCGAATATGGGTATCAGCATCGCACTGTAAACCATAGTGAGGAATTTTATACCAAAGAATTGAGTCATGTTGGTCTGTTGCCAAAAATTTTTTAAAAGGCAAACACATTCCACCAGATGAATTCGCACATCGCCTTTGCGAATATTTATGGCGACGCCATTGCAAAAAAAAATAACTTGGATCCATTCATGGAGCATATTCGCTGTATCCATTTAGAATATGGCAATTTTAAAAATAAATAATATTTCAAACGAAATCTGTTTTTCTGTGAATTATAAGGCGCAGTAAGAAGGTCAAAATCTCCAATAAATGCAAAAAACCGCACATATATAATATTCCCCACCCAGCACCCCAGTCCTCGATCCCGAAAGTATGTAAAAAAGTTGAGAATACTATAGAAAACTTCGAAATATTGAAGATTTTCTATTACACTGCCCTTATGATAAATTTCCGCGGAAAAAGTTATAGCAAATTATTAATCAAACAAAAATATGTAGTTTTTATCTTCCTATCACATTTCGGCACTTCTAAACCCGGAAAAATCAATAAAAATTATTGTGATAAAAATACATTTTCGAATAAAAATTAGTTCACATCGTTACATTGAATGTTTTTACGTTATTCTATAACAAAAAACTATTAAAAACACCGTAAAGTTTCGAATTTTAGTTAATAGTAGAAAAATTAAAAATTCGAGTTTTCTCAGAAATGAAGAATTTCCGCGGCAAAAATCAAATTATGTAGTGCTAGCTTTCTTGTATAGAATCATCCTATAAACCGATATTCCATGTAACTGATTTCGGCTAAACGAAACTTGAACCCGCCCTTGGCTCGTGCAACAAACTTCCACACTCGTGAGAAAAGTTGAACTTTTCCCACTTGTTGCACAATATACTATTTCTTTCTAATAACGTCATAACATGATCACATTGTATATTAAAAATAATTTTATCCACAAGTTTTATTGAAATAGACTATACGAAAAAAATGTACCTAGCAAAATATTATTTATAAAGATACGTGTCAAAATGGACACTGCTTCATAACAAAATTGGTCAGATCTCGTAAAAAAATCGTATTTAGATAATGTAGTGCTCATAGCAAGATCAAAGAAGGAACTGATACGGATCTTAGATTTATTCGAAAAAGAAACAAAAGTTTACGGATTGAACATTAACGAGCAAAAGACCGACAATACAGGGTGTTCATTTCAGGACTTCACACCCTAATTTTCTCGAAATGTGTGTATTTAAAAAAAATCCTGGGACACGTCAACAAATATATCGAAGGGGGAGTTGCCAACTTCAAAATCTTAAATGGGAAGGAGTATCGAGTTATACCTCATTTTAAAGGTCTTTTTAATCTCTACACGTCGGCTTTTGTTTTTTTTAATTGATCGATTCGTTGTCGAAATATTTAGGAAAATCTGTTTGCTGCTTCGTACCATTAAAATAAAAACTGCAATTGTTTGTTTTGTTATTTCTTTCAACTTTTTTGTATAAAAAAATGCAAAAAAATGTTTTTGATAGAGAAAATAAAAGACATGATACCTATTGAATTGTTTACCATACTTACCAGTTGTGTGGAAAAGCAATTTATTAAAAATGGTTTACACTTTAGCTGAAAAAGTTGAAATAGTGTTAATTTACGGCGCCGAAAACTAATGTGCTCGACGAACTGCTGCAATATTTAACGAAAGGCACCCAGATAAGAACACCTCTCATAGGTATGTCCTAAATCTAATCGCCAAATTTACTCAAACAGGATCTGTTGCAAATTCAAAACATGATCAGCCAAGAGTTTTGAATGAAGCCACTCAAATTGAAGTGATAGGCTATTTTGGTATGAATCCTAATACTTCGTTACGTAACATTTCTGCTGCAACTGGAATTTCCTTAGGCTCTGTCCACAAAAATTAATAAATTCCATCCCTATAAAATGAAAGTATGTCAAGAGTTAAGTGAAGACGATTTTGACAGAAGAATTGAGTTTTGTGAACAAGTGACAATTATTAATAACAATAACGAATTTTTAAAAAATATCTGCTTCACTGATGAGTGTACTTTTTATTCAAATGGTTTTGTCAACAAACATAACTGCAGATATTGGAGCAATGAAAATGACCATGTATTTGTCGAAGGAGATACCCAGCATCCCCAAAAAATTAATGTATGGGCCGGTATACTAAGAAATCAAGTAATTGGTCCATTGTTTATAAATGGAAATCTAAATGGTGAGATGTACTTGAATATGCTAGAAAATACGATCAATCCGTTAATTACCGAAGCAATTGAAAAGCAACTGGATAGAGATAGCAACAACTTTCTTGACGAAAATGAGTTATATTTTCAGCAAGATGGAGCCCCCCCCATTATGTGCTTCCGGTCCGTCAATGGTTAAACAATGTATTTCCCGGTAAATGGATAGGGCGAAGAGGACCTATAGAGTGGCCAGCTAGGTCCCCAGATCTAGCACCATGTAATTTTTTTCTATGGGGACATTTAAAATCAGTTGTTTACACACCCCCGCCACAAAATATGGAAGACCGTCGACAAAGGATTACTGCAGAATGTCGAGCAATTCGAACAGAAGTGTTTGAAAATGGGCGTCACGAATTTGAACAGCGGTTATACCATTGTTTGGCCAACAATGGGCAACATTTTGAGCAATTATTAAATTGAAAATCTGTGTACAATATTGTAATTTAGTTTTGATAAAAGGAATGAGAATAAACAGTTGCAGTTTTTATTTTAATGGTACGAAGCAGCAAATAGATTTTCCTAAATATCTCGACAACGAATCGATCAATTTAAAAAAAACAAAAACCGACGTGTAGAGATTAAAAAGACCTTTAAAATGAGGTATAACTCGATACCCCTTCCTATTTAAGATTTTGAAGTTGGCTACTCCCCCTGGCGGTGGGTGAAAGGGGGCGCGTTGCATTTATGATAAAAAGTTGTCCCCTTCGATATATTTGTTGACGTGTCCCAGGATTTTTTTTTAAAATACACACATTTCGAGAAAATTTGGGTGGGAAGTCCTGAAATGAACACCCATAATTAACTGAGCATTTATCAAACCATAAAAGTTAAAACCGAGCAAGGCAGTGAATACACAGAGGATGTTCGATTATAGATTGAGTTTGGGTTGGGGATTTTTATTTATTTAGGGTATTGTGCACGCGCTGTTGGTATGTTGGAGGAAAGTGGCTCTTTGGATTGAAAGCTTAGAATGACAGCATCGAGAAACGACTAAGGGCGACGGAGAAGGAAAAGGAAGCCGAACAATGCGAGCCATGCAGAAAATATGCAAATCGAAAAAGATATCAAAAGCTAAGCTAAGCTAAGACTACTCAGGACAGTAGTCCTACTGTACTGTATGGATGTGAATGATAGATACTCAATAAAGCGGAAGAAGACGTCAACAAACGAGAAAAAAGAGTGCTTCGGATAATATTTGGAGGGGTTAAGGCAGCAGATGGAGACTAAGAACTAATGTAGAAGTAAGGCAATTATATGGGAAATCGGAAATTGGCCGGTTCGTGAAACTAGCTGGACTATTGTAGATAGGCCATATCATAAGAATGCCAGACACAATATTGGCAAAAAACGTGTTAAAGAGATGAAGAGGTCCCAGGAAGAGAGGTAGACCTAGAAGAAAATTGATACAAGCCTGCGAGGAAGATCTAGGATGTATCGAGGCGACGAACTGGCGAGCAACAGCTCCAAATTGAAAAAGCTGACGAAGATGGCCTCTAATGCGTAAAACCTTCGATGTACGGCAGCAAAACTTGATATAGAGCGAATTCCCGAATTACGTATACGTATAATATATATGATGGTATATTTAAAATAATGATGTGAAGGTGCTAGAAGGTGCTTGGTATGTTATATCAATTGGGCATATCTCTAAACTCCATACCCCAGATTTTAATTAATTAGAGTAATTGGAACTCCCAAAGGATTACCCTGTATATTCAGCTAATAAATGCAATGAAAAGTATTCTAGCACTTTTTCAATAGTAAGACTGGTGCTTTCTATGTTTACCAAATATATTCCCGGTTGCTCTAACAGGTAGCACTAATTGATTTGGAGAATTTAAATATTCTTATAGGGCACCTCACGATTATTCGAAGAAATTGGCACAAAAACGTTACTTTTTTCTCACTCGTTCGACCACAGCTCCATTTGGTCTTCTTATTGGCACAAAATGTAGGTATAGGTAGTTTTTTACCTTTCTCTGTTACTTTCCACAAAGTCTAAGATTTTGTCCAAAGGATTTCTATACTAAGTTTAACTTACAAATTCACGAGCTGATCATGCAGTTAAGAGTTCGTGTAAAATAACTTGATTTCACTCTTACCGGGACGCATTTAGGATCACTTCAAATAAAAGTTGAAATAATTCAAAGAAAAGGTGGCGATTCAGGGTTTGTTTATTAAGGTATTGTGTATACATTTACTGATATTTAATTGGAGCGTTATATCAGAAGTTGAGTGCGATCAATGTAGCAATGAATATAATTATAGCTTTGTTGACATATTTACATTTACCTCTTATTTTTTTTTCTATTCATTAAATACTAGAAAAAATTAATGAAATATATTTTGAAAACTTCATTCACGTAATGCTTAAATAAACATACTCCGATATTTCCCCTAACATTTAGTTTTTCTTGCCACTGCACAAATATTTCGGAAATAATTAGTTTTACCTTAACTGTCGGTTTGAAAACAAATAAACTGCTTAGCAAGAGGGTAAAATTTAAAAAAATAATTTCGATTTTCAGTAGAGTCGTAAGAATGAACTTATGTACTCCACATACTTTTTAATTAATCTAAAATTAGCATAAATGACATAGGCGATGAACAAAACACTGGGGGAATAGCAATTTTGTTTTCTTCAATCTGACACTTGTTTTTGACCTTCGAATCCAAAAATAACAGCAGTTTTAGTTTATCGCGTCAATTTTTTAAGCTACAGGATACCCTTGATTTTTCACAAAAGTCATGAAAAATGTACACTTAAAAGAAAATAAAGTGAAACTTAGAACATATACTGTATATTTTAATTCATATAAATTGTGTGTTTAATTTGGGGACATTCTCTCTTGATGCTCAATAGTCAGCCATCATGTGTACTAACCGCACCAAGATTTTTAGGGAAGTCAGCAAAATGGCTGTGTAAAAATTGTAATTTGATGCACATGTTGTATCTAATCATTTTGAAGCTTTCCAAGAGCTCTTGGACAATTTCGATGTCATTTTGACCTCTTTTGTTTCCTAAAAACTCTTTGACGATGTTTTTAAATGCTAACCAAGCATTATTTTGTCATTCTCTCATAGTTTCAGTCAAATATTCATCTGTATTGAGCTTCCGAATCTGTGGACCATCAAACACACCCGCCTACATCTTCTCAAATGACATCAGGCTAGGAAATGTTGAAATAAGATATTTGAAACAGTCTCCAATGCTTCTCACGATCTCTACTGTTCCACAAATATAAAAAACAGATATATTTGGTATATCCGCATTGCTGGCCAAGGAGGAAGCATACCATATTAAGATCGATACTAATAATCCATTGGTGCATGTGCTATTGCAACAAATAGAGTACTCTCTTTATGTCTTCATATTCTTCATTCAAACAAACTGAATGGCCTATGGAACTGCTTCAAATAAATAGGGGAATATTTCTTTCCCCGCCCTATTTGCCATATATTGGTCACATTTACATAAGGCGTAGAGATCAAACATGACGCGATAAAAGAAAACTAATTACAGTTTTGGAATTAGCTTGCCGATTTTAGTCCAAAACAGCAAAAAGTCGAAATAATCAGAAATTGAGTTGAAATTTTTTTCCCAGTGTAGTGAATCAAACAGTTAAGTTTAGAATATTTTCGCTTATCAGTCAATCAATTTTTGTATGAATCGACTTATTAATAAATTATTATTGCTAAGTATTAAGATTATCTGTAAGTCTGACTATTAAAGACAACATGCAATCTTCATATCAATAATATTTACCCATTGCAAATTTATGAAATATTATATTTCTTCCTATTTTTCAATATTATATTTTTATCTTCATACCATGAAGACCACAGGAGAAGAACTATCTAAGTAAATTTTTTATAGTTTCGAGTAAAATAAATTAAAACGTAAAAAGTCTTATACAGAAGGTAAGTTTAAATAAAATGATACGTGTCCCTTTCTTGACAATTATCTCAGGATATGTATAAAAAACGGGCTAATTGGTTGACAAATGATGAATATTCAAACTAATAAGTTAGCTGTCTCTTATAATATAAGTACGTTATTTGTGGTAATATTGAGAGTAGGAAGATTTTTGAAAAATCCATAGTTGTAACTTCTATTGACTCAATTTATCTTGACTGTATTCTAGCATATCGCTATCTATTGTAAAATGTAGCTGCTTTAAGTTTATGTAAGTTATTTTCGTTTTCCAATCGTAAAATTTGATTTTGTAAACCCAACTTTGCCTTTTTCTCGGAGGTACTCATTAGTCTTGTATCACTATCTTGTGTCCTATTGTTTTCGGACGTTCTACCAACGAACTAACAAAAACACATCGAGCAATGCTTTCCCTATGACGACTAACTAAAATGCTAAAAAAATTGCAAACGCTTTTAGAGGGCACTTGTTAGACTTAGATATTGATTCCCAAGTATGCCATATTTTTATCGCTAATTTTAGTGGATTAAAAGCGGTATTCCGATCAATATTAAATGGCGAATAAATGTATAAGGGAAAATTATCAAAATCTCAATTTTAAGACTTGATCCTTTTTCCCCTGATCCTTCTTATAGTTTTGTGAAATTTTACGAGAGCCAAATATTGTAAGTACGATTTGAAAACACCCTATATAATGACTTTTAAATTGAGTTGATAAAATAAGTATTAAGTTAGAACAAAATAATCTAAAGCAAGATAAGTTAAAAAATCTTATTTAATAACATTCTACTTTTTCTTTCATATTTTTTGCCTTTTCTTAATCAGTATTACCTATTCCCAAATACTCCGTTAAAATATAGTTGCTTTCAATCGTCAGTTTCGTTTTCCGGATGCTCACGAACTGCACGTTTTCAATGTAAATTAATCGAATGAATGACTTCCGATTCATTTTTATTTTACAGAACATTTGTGGTACTCCAAACACATTCAAATTAGCCGCTACATAAATTTTATAACCAGCAATAAACGTTTCATATATAAAGTGATGATTATATTCTCGAGTTACAATTCACGAGAGGAATGACTAATTGTTTCAAAGTATGCAATTTAATGTAAATAAGCACATGCACGGCACCAACAGATTGAAAGGATGTCGTTCGACTGTACAGAACCGAACTTTCCTTTGTTATGAAATATTTTATGAGTTTTGTTAAAAAACACGTGCTGCAATTTGTTTACATGAAACGTATTTTGTACAATTATTGGAATATTATTTGTTAAATGAATAATTTTCCACATACACTATTTTTATACTCTATTCGTTTAGAGTAGGGAACAAATTGGGTACCTCAGATGACAGTTTTGCTGATGTCAGTGCATCCATTTTAACAGATTTAAAATCGAAACATCCTTCAGAGAAACTTAATAGTACGTTCCCTACTCTGAGTTCGGAACCTATTCCTTTTCTTATAACAGAAGAATTTGTGAGTAACGCAATAAACTCTTTTAAAACAAGTTCTGCTGGGGGTTTAGACTCTTTAAGACCTTCACATCTATAAGATTTAATAAGTTACAGTGCTGGCCCTTGAGGAAAAAATCTCTTATCATCTTTGTGTAAATTATGTAATTTTATTTGAAATGACATAGTAAACATCAATATTCGTCCCATTTTATTCGGAGCGTCACTATTAGCTTTAACTAAAAAAGCAGGAGGTATCAGACCAATTGATATTGGTACAGTTTACCGTCGTTTAGTAGCGAAAATAATTTGTTCAAACATCAGAGACCAATTAGGATATTTACTTCGTCCATTACAATTAGGTTTCGGGTGGAAAGGTGGTTGTGAAGCAGTTGCACATGCAGCAAGACGTTACGTCTCTAATCATCCAGACGTTATTAATAAAGTTTTTCTGAAAATTGATTTTAAAAATGCTTTCAATGCAATTCATCGCGATCGTTTATTAAAACTTGTAGCAGATATTTTACCTGAAATTTTTCCTTTCATCAATCAATGTTATCGATTCCCTTCATATCTTTTATTTGACGAAAACATCATTTATTCGGAAATAGGCGTCCAACAATGGGACCCTTTGGCACCTCTACTTTTTTGCATATCGATACACAAACTTATAAGCAACATTGACACAGAATTCAATGCTTGGTACCTTGATGATGGTTCTTTAGGTGGTAATACTAATTCCGTGTTCAAGTCTCTTGTTTATATTATAAACAATTCCAATGATTATTGGTTTTGAACTCAATTTCTGCAAATGCGAGTTATTTTTCTTAGAATCACCAAATAATCTAACCATTGATAAATTTAATTCTGTAGCACCAGGCATAACGATTACCAACAGACAAAATTTATTTCTATTAGGTGCTCCTTTATTAAACGAATCCTTTCTATCAGCTTTCAATGAAAAACTAACCCTTTTAACAAAAATGTCATCTCGTTTATCCTGGTTACCGACACATATTGCTTATTACTTTCTCAAGAATTGCCTATTAATTCCAAAATTAACATATATCTTAAGATGTAGTCCGACCTGGTTACATAATGATATCTTAATCCATTTTGACAATAACATTCGTCATTCATTAGAGTCACTAATTAACATTAAATTAGAGGACCTTTCTTGGAAACAAGCTTCACTACCTGTTTCATATGGTGGTTTAGGAATTCGCTCAATCGTTTCAGTAGCTCTTCCTTCTTTTTTATCATCATTAAATAGTTCAAAAAATTTCATTAATTACATTTTGCCTATATTTTTCCACACACAAGACCCTTTATTAATCGAGGCAGAAAATATTTGGTCATTAAAGTCTAACAATGAATATAAATCCTTTCAAAAATCCTGGGATATATCTTTATTGAACATTGAAAAAGAAAATCTGCTTCAGAAAGCTATCAATTTACCAGGCAAGGCTCGTTTGAATGCAGCATTTTCAAAGGAATCAGGAGCATGGTTGACCGCTGTAACGTCGGCCCCATTAGGTACGCTTTTAGATGACGAAAGTTTCCGTATTTCTATTGGTCTCCGTTTAGGTTGTCAAATTTGTGTAAAACATCGCTGTCGTTGCGGAGCTGATGTTGATAAATATGGTAAACACGGTCTAAGCTGCAAATTAAGTGCCGGCCGTTTTTCACGTCATTCTGTAGTAAATGACCTAATCAAACGAGGCCTGTCATCTGTAAAGATTTCCTGTTCGTTGGAATCGTTAGGTACTTGCCGCGACGACGGTAAACGTCCAGATGGTATGACCCTCATTCTATGGTAACGCGGCAGACCAGTTATATGGTATTTCACTTGCACTGACACTTGGGCTCCGTCCCATGTCCGATCCACATCTACTTCCGCAGGCGCTGCAGCTTTACAAGGCGAAACTTTTAAAATCAATAAATACAAAAATTTGGAGAACATTTACATTTTTATTCCTGTAGCAATAGAAACCTCTGGAGTTTTTGGTCATGAAGCTATAAAATTCATTAAATAAATCGGTAAAAAAATATCAGTAGAAACCAATGATTCAAGAGCAACTTTAATTTTTATACAACAAATAAGTATTGCAATTCAAAGAGGAAACGCTTCATCTTTTCTCGGTACGTTTTCCCGTTCTAAGTCTCTAGAAGAACTTTTTATGAAACCTAATCATAAGAAACCTAATTCTTATACCACTTTTAAACTTTCTCACATTACCGACCCTAAAACATGTGATCTTTCCTTTTTCCGAAACTCTTATTTAACATCTTCATTCTCTTCTTCAGAATGTGTGCCTTCTGATAATACATGCGTTGAAAATTTTCTAAATTATACCTCCAACAAGCTTTTGGGCCTCAGTGTCCAAAAAAATATAGATAATCACAAGCCAGATGATGTCCCATTCATAGGAATACTGAAGAATATGACTATGCTAGAGCATGATGCGATTCCTATACGCAATAAATTATCTTTGACCAAAACAAAATATAAAACTGGTTTACCCCAAATAGAGTTGGAGATATCAAATAAAAAGGTAAACGACTAAATGGAAGTTATTTATACTAACAGTGTGGCATACTCTAACAATACTAATATAGACAATTTTTATGATGAAGATGATAACGGAAATCACACATCAGTAGCCGATTTGAGTAAAAATTTTAATGACAAACTCTCCAGAACAGTAAAAAATGGTACTAACCTCGCCAATAAGACAACTGGGGTTAGATCCAAAATATCTGATGTGACCAATAGAGTGAAACCAATAAGTACAAAATCAATATCAACCAGAGTTAAAGAAATTTCGGTGACCAAAAAAATGTCATTGCCTCCAACAAGTGTCAAAGTAACCCCGATGTTTTGCAATCAAATTCAAAATTGGAAGAGAATGAAGACGTAGAAAAAGATAATGGTTCAGAAGTCGATAGGGTCGTAGTAACTGAGGAATCAATAAACTTCAATTCCCTTTCTAGAAATGATCCTAGAGTTAACTTCTCTTCATACATTTCATTTTCGATTAAAGATTTTCACAAAGGGAATGAAAAGCAACAAGAACAAAAGGACACGTCTAAAAATGATGTAGATAACAAGGAATATATTAACAAAGTGAACCATACCAATGATCTATCGACATCAACCAAACTTTCCATATCCGTAATATCTACATCCAATTCAATAGCAAACAACATCAATTCAAATTCCTTATCACGCCGATCAAGTGAGAAAGACAATAATAGAATCCGAGATTATTCGTACAATGATAGTAGTTGCGAAAGAGCTCTTAACAATATCTCCACAATCAGATCCATAAAGGGTATTCCCCAAGAATCTTTGGGTCTCAAAGGCCTCAAAAATATTGGTAACACATGTTTCATGAACAGTATTATCCAATGCCTATCAAACACAAGGTGGCTATTAGAATATCTAAAGAAAGACGCATACATAAGAGATTAACATAAACATATCTAACATGAAAGGAGCACTAATTAAAGCATTTACTGAAGTTATTCAAGAGCTTTGGTCTGAAGATGGTTCAGACAGAGTGGTTAATACAGTATTATTGAAAAGTCAGATTAAGCGATTTACTTCAAGGTTCATGGGATACACTCAACATGATGCTCAAGAGTTTCTTCGTTACCTATTAGCAGGACTTCACGAAAATGTCAACAAGGTATAGGAAAAACTAAACCCATATTAACAGAAATTGATGACAAACTTAGTGACATGGAGAAAGCACAAGAATCTTGGTTGAGATATCCGAGAATGGACAACTCCAAGATTGTCAATTAAAATCAACAATCAAGTGCACACACTTTGGTCTCTGTTCAGTTACCTACGATCCCTTTTGGGATTTATCCCTTTCGATACCCCAAAGAACAGGTCAATTACGACTTTCACTATGTTTAGATTCGTTTACAAGAGAAGACACACTCGACGGTGATGAGAAACCAACATGTTCGAAATGTAAGGAACGAAGACAATGCACTAAATTATTCTCAATTCATAAATTGCCGAAAATATTGGTTATTCACCTGAAGCGCTTTTCGCAAACAGAAAGATTTAGTGGAAAACTTGATGTTGCAATAGATTTTCCAATAGAAGGGCTTGATATGAGCGATTACGCGGCTGATAATGTGGTACTTTGTATGTACAACCTACGCTATATCAAATCACTGTGGAACCACTTATAATGGTCACTACACAGCATTTTACCGACATCCCTACACGGGACAGTGGCACGAATATAACGATTCAAGGGTGCTATTAATATCGTGGAAATCTTTAGTCAGTGGAGAAGCATATATGTTCTCTTAACAAGATGACACAAAATCCCACCTTTAAGTTTAATTATTTTTTTTATTAGTTTTAAAATTGTATATTTTCATTGTGAACCAAAGTATTATTTGGTTTTTTCTGCAAAATTTATTTATATATTCATATATACATTGTATTCTTGTTAATTTGTTATTTAATACAAAATAAGGTTCCACATGGCGGTTCCCTCTAAAATAAATATATACTTGCATATACCTGTTTATATAGTTTTATAGTATTTTATCTTGACCACCGTGTATCTTCATAAATCTTTTTGGACACATTAACAATGCAACAATAAAATACATACGTTACTTTGAAATATATCTTCAGGGGAACATTGAATAATTTAATCTTTACATAATGTAAGCTCCAGCATTTCCTGTTTGTTAGGTACACATAGTCAAGTTGAATCTTTTCTTGACTTCATATTCTAAAAGCTACACCGAATTATTGGCGACTCTTCGAAGTCACGACGTCAGAGAAATTTTCAATTTAGTAGAGTGTAGTCATAAGTAAATTGAAATGTCCAATTCAGTAACTGTTTTGTGGAATCACTTATTCATGACACGCTACATTATCTGTATACCTATTGTATTTTGATTTTATAGTCAGGCTTATATGATATTTACATCGCGAAATGCTGCTGAAATATTTACTTCTTTCGTTGTTTAATATCCTAATTTATAGTATAATATAGACCAAAGGGGTAAGTTCGATTACCTATTTTATTGTATATTCATCTACTTTAGCGTGTTGGTATAACGAATCTGATTAGTGAAACAAAATGGATATCAGGTTAAAAAATTAGAACTTCGAACCTTATGATACACACTCTTCATCAATATTAAACACACAAATGAGGCATATATTATTGGAAAATCATTTTCATTAACATATACAATTCCCTTAAATGGAACATGATGAGTCTTGACACAGTAACAGGGTTATGTGAACGAACTTAACATCATCATAATATACAAATGAATTTAGCATCACCTTCTACAATCGTCCGTTGTCTGGACAGTTTCGCAAACTATTGATCCTTTAAGTGCTGCATTTGCTAACTCAGAGACCGACTTCAAATTAATGGTTGTTTGTGACTCGCTTGCCTACCTATTCATCCCCGAAAAGACTGGAGGGCCTGACCTAAACTCCCTCTATTTCCGACCAACTCTCACTTTACACGCTTTCGTAGCAACGTACCCGGAAGAAACAATCATCTTTTCCATAATATTTCGGAAGAACTCGTTGCCAACTTTCATAGTGAACGCCGCTCGAGAGAGTTAAATTCGATTTCGCCAAGTTTCACTTTGTTTATTTTTCTGGTAACTGTAGTCTATAAAATATTGTTGTTACTCTGATGAACTTCCATTTTAGACACGTTCCTTGCGTAATAATCAAAACAACTATAGATACTAGAATTTTTACCCTCTTGATTCAATTTTATCTTAAAAATTGACACCTTCATAAAGTTTGTAGTTGTGAAATGTAATTTTTGTGTATTTGTTTAAATTTTTTAGAAATAATTAGTGATAGTTGAGAAATACGTTTTTAATTTGAGTAAATGACGTACTAGGGCCCTCGCATAGATTATTATTTTTACCTGAAAGCTTCTTAATGATCTCTTAAAATATAATAAATATCCTCTCTTCACAATCTTTTTGCCGTGAAGAACTTCTAATTATACCATAATTTGTTTAAGTTCGGGGAAGCTCTTCAAATTTGACTTCACGCAAAAACGCAAGACTATTGGTTGTGACGTCACGAGGTACAAACTGGCGTCAGCCGAACGTAGATTTTATACCTGTTTTCACATTTTAAGCGTTATTAGTTGATATCTGTGAGCATTCATTGATTGTTTAATCACGTTTAGATTGTTTGCTATTGTGTCTTTCTTTGTGTGTCATCGTTATTTTGAAATCTTGGGCGATATGTTTGAAGGATTTTTAAAAACACAATCTGATAATTTGCCTTTGCTGGACTCGTTAATGGTTTTTTTTTTCTAAAAATGATATGTTTATCTTCCTGGCAAGCAAAAATGTGTGGAACTACATCTATTTCCGTTCTCTTCCATTCGATATAATTTTCCATATCCTGCTCTAGCTGAAAAAGGCACTGTTTATTAGCAATAACAAACAAAAAGTGAAGTTAGGCTAATTCTTTTATTTTAGAATTAATTTTAGGATAATATTTCTCCACAATAAATTCGTAATTTAAGTTAACATTTCAAATTTAAATACTTACAGAAAAATGGTCTTCGCATGGCTTTTTCATCAAATATTTGCAGGTTGGCGTATCATGGCTTCTAACCAGATTTTTCGTAGTTTTCCTTCAATGGGTAGCTTAATAAATATTTTTCCATGAGTGGAGATTGTTGTACTTTTGCAACCTGGCACGACATAATAACGATAAACCATTTTTACTCAAAAAATCACCAAAAACTTCGTCGAAAATGTTACCCTTAACATAACGTCAAAACCAAATAATACCTCGTGACGTCACCGTCGCATGAAATGTGAAAGAGAGATTTTAGCCTGTTCGAATTTCAATGCCTAGTTACGACGTTGATATTCCACATAATCTAAAAATATTTCTATATGATAATACGCATTATTGATCATTTTAATACAATAAAAAGTTATCTGCAAGGGGCCTATTCTACAAGTTTTTATCGTAATCATTTAAAGATATTGGGTTGCGACACAGAGAATATAAAACAAGAAATACAAGTTTCAACAATTTTTCAAGTATAATTGTTCTTTTTATGAGATTATACGATTACATCTATATATAACAACAGAGGTTAAAAATCTCAACTATCTTGCAGAATGATTGGTTTTCGTAAAAAAATATTTCTATTAAAATAGTTTTTAGGTATACTTTCCACACCGACAATTTTAACTTTCTACTAGTGGTGATTTTTTCACACATGTTTGGGTGAAATGCTGAGCCGCGTCTATTTGTAAAGCCGTCCTCACCAAGGCAACAATTGACAACATGTAGCATGCGACGTCATCGCATAACACATGTGGCCAAGTATTGCCAATGACGCACGCGACGATGCTACAAAATTTTTCCGTTTGCGACCTGTTGCTGCCCATCCATACAAAATGGAAAAAGGGGCAGCTATTCGTGCGATCTCAAACGTTTTCCCGTATATTTTTGACTACTTTTGGCGTTGTGATGGAATAGTAAAACGAAAAAACTAATGTTTATAGATTATTGTCGAATTAAATAAATTCTTTGGAATCACCAGTTAAGAGATTTCAAAAATAACAGGAAAAGTTGGATATTTTTCAAACTGAGTTAAAAATATGGAAGCGGTATTGCAACTCTGAAGAAAAAAATTAAAAAGTTTCGCACATAATTTCACACATATATATGCATGCTGTTACTACGACCAACTATTGGTTAGTTTCAGCTAGTACTGAATATTGCAGGCAATTTAGTTGCATTGATATAAATGATTTTTTGCATGCTACTTAATCGCAATAAATTGGATTGTGCGACTGGCGACTTTCCCGAAGATTGTTGCATTCTACTTGTTGCCAGTTGTTGCCTTGGTGTAAGACCGGCTTAAGAATTATAATATTATTTTTAAAACACGTGTACAAACTATTTCTTGAATTTCAATTGTAAAAACGTAAATAGTAAGGGCAACCGTTTTAACATTACAAAGTCTGACTAACAACTCTACTCGTTTAACTAAATTTTGTGCTTAGAACCTTCTATTTCACTATGGTTAAACGTAATAAAAATTGTCCCTTCTCCTGATAGCGATAACAACCTCGGTATCGCAAGGATATGTTATGGTCTTCCAGGTAGAACTCTTCTACATGTTGTATCAGTATTACTTCAAATTACTTGACCACCTCTTATTTTTTGGTAATCGGTGTAATCGTGAAGCTAAAAAAAGGTGAGAGAGTATTGGTTTTCAGAATGTTAAATATATATTTTTCAACATCCCAGTTTATTTCTTCTATAAATCATATTTGCTTATTACATCTTGTCCGTGCAACATGCACCTTTCCGCACTTTCTACACTTTGCCGTCACGCTGCTCGAAATTTCAAAACGCACACACATACTTTCTCTGTCGGCAGCTTAAATGTGTCTTAGGCTCTGGATGTTTACCCCATAATATAAAACAATGAAACATTCGTTTTATCTCTTCAATACAAATACTAACAGTGATTCCTAAAGGCCGATACAGTACCCGGAACCACCCTTTCCGTCGTACGCTGAAGAAATCTTGGTTCCGCTATGACAGCAAACGTTGATTCGGCCCATACTTGTTTTTGTGCATCTGAAATGAGATACGAGATGAATTCATTAAATAGGTCATTTTATATGTAGTAAACTACCTTTTTTCAATAAAATAATTTACCTGCACCTTCAACCCCATAGAGGTGATTATTTCTTCTTTAAAAGATTCAGATAAAAATGGTTTTCAATTCTCTATTCACCACTTACTGAGTTTTTGATCTTGATATTAAGAAGAATCAATTTCGAAAATTCTGCCACGTCTACCAATCGATCAATGCGGAAAATTTGATTAAGATAAGCTCGTATTGCTGCTGCATAACGTGGTGTCCCTCCATCTTGTTGAAACCATATGTTTCTAGTAACGTCTGCGTGCTTAACAGTATAAGGAGAAAGGTGTTTGTATTAGGTATACAAAAATTCTCAGAATATATTCGTGTTTCATCGCCCACTCCAATTTTATAATCTTACAAATATTTGGATCCCGAGAAAGTTCAATTTTCTTCTTCTTCACATCTCCTTCTGCCTCTTCAGGCGTCGGATATCCCGGTTCTTTCTGTACCATTTTTGTCTAGTCCACTCTATTTCTTTAGCCTAGTAAAGTACACACAATGTTTTTTATTATAGTTTAATTGAACTTCGTCGACTGGCCTTGACATTCAATTATATTAATAATCTTAATGTCGAAATTAATAATTTATTATATACAAATTTACTATGAATGTTACAAGTTTATGAATGTTTGAACTTCGATGGTTTTCAGATCGGAAGGTAAATAAGAACTTAATGATTCGGGAACGTTATGTTTCGACTTGATGAGTACGCACTTGAGTCGTATAGCGACTAAGTAACTATATGTTGAACCTAGTATCTCTGACTGTTTGAATTTGAGTGAAGATTACTTCTGAATGTAACGACGACTCACTGAATTTGAGTGATGAACTAAACTGAGTGTTGAACTGGATTGAGTGTCGAACTCGATTGAGTATTGAATTCGAAAACTAATTAAGAAACGACGTGTTTGAGTTAATAGAGGTGAAACGATGTGTTTCGACTTGAATTACTCTTAGAACTTGAGTTTCGACTTTGTTGCACAACTTAAGGAACCGATTCACTATTGAACCAACTGACCCGTTAATAATGTTATCGATAACTTACTAACCGATTGCGTAACTATGTGAAAACTGCTTAACTAAGTGTGAATGCTTCTTGAATGAGGGTTGAACTCATTTCGTTGAGTATTGAATTGATTTCATCACGTGTAAGACGTGTTAAATAGAAATCTGCGTGTTTACACGTGGATTGGGATGACTAAAAAGAAATAAATATTTCCTATTGGCCAGTATCATTTGACTTGCCGGACCATTGACAAGAATCAACAATGGACGCCTCCAATAGATATTTCAATTACTATTGAAAGGTGAACCGTCCTATTGTAACCTTTTACTCAGAAAGGTTTTTCAAGCGTTTATTATAAACCTTCCGAACATCTACCATAGAAGCTCAAATACAATGTGACAATAAGTATTTTACGAATTTTACAGGGTGTTATTTAGTATGCTCCAAACAACACCATTTTACGGCGTTTACAAATTCATTAACACAATGAAATAATAGTGTGAAATGTGACATTTTCCTAAATTTTTAACTATAGGATTTCAAACACAATGCGACAATATGTCTTTCACAAACTTCACAATGTGTTATTTCGTTTGCTCGAACAATGCTACTTTACAAATAACAGTGCGAAACGTGATATCTTGTAAATATCTAACAAAGCTACAAATAAAGTGAATTTACCCTTTGAATGCACAGAAATACCGGAAGGATACAAAGAGATCTACAACTACCTTAACACATTTTTACAATGCTACCAAATAAAATGAATTTACGCCTTGAAATGTATAACAATGGCGAAAAGAAGCAAAATGAATTTCATATCTAATTTCCTAATCTTGAACACACAATATCCGTAAAATTATACAAAAAATACAGAATAATAGAAAATTTAAATTTGAGTATTTCGAAGGGTCAAGTTGAAGAAGAATAGTTTAAGCAGTTTTTTTATTGTAATTGTTTAAATATTGTTCAATTTGAAATTTGGTGCTGTTGCATTTATCTATAAAATGTATCTAAATTATTTTTGGATATTTATATTAGTTCTTGAGATATACGGAACTTTCCAAGTACCATTTTAGGCCATTATCATTTTTAAAGTTTTATTTTTGTTGTAGTCATTATTCAGTGAAATATATAAAAAAATGTATCAATATCTTAATTTTTCGAGAAAATATCAGCGATTTTCCACATAAAAAACCGGCAATAAGTATTTTTTTCACTATAAATTATAAAAAAATGTAATTATGCAATTCCTTTTATTTAAAAGATTAATCTAAAACATTATTTGAAGATTTTTTATGTCTACATTTTCCAAGAACATACATAAATTTTTCCTAACGCTCGCACCTGAGGTACAACATTTTGGGAGTTAAATTTCCCTTTCTTTTGTACCTTAGCCATAGGTATGTTCACATATATCGCAATCGCTTCTACTCTCATTAATCTCGAAGCTTGTCGAGAGTTACGCAATAATATTAATACTGAAAAAAGTTATAATATATTTTCTAAAAATCGTCTAATATATAATCATTTCGTAAGAATATGATCTAAAGTACTTATGAATAAAGTTTCGTTTAAATACATTAACTTTCAAAAAATATATAATTAAATAAAGTCTTAAAAATACATAAACAGTTGAACATGTGAAAAAACGATAATTTGAAATTCAAATTGTTTTTCTTCCGTAATATTTATCCCGTTTTTTGTAATAATAATGTCATAAATATTTAAAACAGTAAATCCAAAAGGAATTATCTCTACAACAATTATTAAACAAATATGAATTACAGTTAGATAATGAACTTTTTTCAACTTCAAATTATAATAATTTGAAAGTAGAGTTCATTCTCTACATTTTACATTACTTGCTTTATTTTTCCCGAGCAGTATAAGCCCAAATTATTAATGTATGAATGATCTAATATATGATAATTCTCGTATAATTTTTAATATAGAAAAAAAACTTTTCAGCTAACTTTTGTACATAAATGCGCCAGCTACAAATTTTGATTAGAACGTTTTTCTGTATTTTTATTATTTAAAAAATTACCATAAACAAACTGAAAAAAAAAATCATACGCATATTTTCCGGTAAAACGGAAAACCTAGCTGGGTAAACTTTTCGGTTTCTTCAACTTGACCCCTTAAACCACCCAAAATTAAATTTTCTCTCATTTTGTATTTTTTGGGAGGCCACATTTACTAGGCTACTAGTAATTGTGAGAAATATTAAATCTGCTGCATGAAATAAAATTACTTTTTCCTGAATATAATAATAATAATAATATAGTATATTACATTACGAGTGCGGAAAGTGACACTTTTCACACGAGTGGGAAATATTGTAGCACGAGGCGTAAGCCGAGTGTGACAATCCCACGAGTGTGAAAAGTCACTTTCGCACAAGTAATGTACACTACTTTTCCTTTTCCTTTTCTTGTATATTGAGTGACCTGACTAATCTTACGTTTTATTTGTGACAGTATATGATTGAATATTGTTTCTATAAAAAGTGCACATGTATTTACTATTACTTTCATAGTGAAATAAAGAAATAACGATAATTAAGGTTTATTTGAAAAAATGACAAAAGTAAGTACTTATTAGATACAACTGGGGAACAAATTGAATTATATACTTTACAGGGCGAGCATGCAAGTTTAAAAGCGACGCTGAAGGCGAAGCCCTGAAAGCATGCAGCCACCAATAATTTGACAATAATATAGGAACAGAATATTTATTGCCTAGCCAAGTTTCATCAATGTCCATCCTCGATGCCTATCCAAGATTCATAAAAGTCCATCCTCGATGCCCAGCCACTTTTAACAAAAGTTCATCCTCGATGCCCAGCCACTTTTAACAAAAGTTAATTCTCGATGTCCTATCTGGTATTTTGTTTTTAATGAACATTTTGACATAAGAGCTCGGGAAAGTAGGTACTTTGCCGAGCAGTTAAGTCAATTTTGCGATCAAGACCGGCAACGACGCACTTTCCGAGTTAATAAATGATCGGAAAAACGCATTATATGGACAAATCAACTTAGGAAATACGCATTTGACATATACATGAATTTGCGGGGTAAATAGACTAGCATTTCGACATTCAATTTGACAGCTTTTTTATCCGTACACGTACGGATAAGTTTTTTTCCGTACGCGTACGAATAAAGGCCACTTTCCATAGAACTAGACAGTGCGATATATGTCACTTTCCTATGTGGTCGTAGGAAAATATCATTTATTGGCGAATAAAAAATATGAAACGTATACAATAATGAAAAGTGTATAAATGTTACATACTCGATAAGTGAGTGAACACTTGTTTCAAGATATAAATATAAATACAGTATTACTTAAGTATAAAAAATATTCAACACAATATCAGAATAACGAAATACGTAGCACACTTAAAAAAGAGAAATAACATTAATTGTGCGTTACAAAACAATACAATAACAAAAAAAACTTTAAAAGTACATTCAATTTGAAATACATAAGCCATCAAAGTATGTCTCTATTTCAAAAGAACTGCCAGAAACAACACATTGTATAAATAAAAATGGTTTTACCATAACAACAAATAATCATTTTAAAAACAACACTACAATAAAAACATTTAGAGAGCACGATTGTTTCACAGATATGCTGTTACAAGCAACACACTGTATAAATAAAAATTATAAAAGAAATAAAACCAGTGCATAATGATGTAAGTAGATGTAAAATGTATGAAATTAATCAGATGGACATATCTAGTCGAACAATCCTATCCTACCCAGCTCTCGGTGTTTCGTGAATGATTTTTTTTACTTTTTAACAATCTTGAAGTTGTTTATGTTTTTATATGGTCAGGAATAGAATTGAACACCTTGGGTGCTAAGTAGAAGTATGATCGCTGACAAACCGACCTGCTCATTTGGGGAATAACATAGTGGTGTCTTTGTCGGGTACCGTAATTATGAGTAGGTAAACGAGCATAATTTTTTTTTATATTTCAATATAACATTCAAACAATATAGTTGTCTCAAATCCAGTATCCCGCATTCCTCGTATAATCGATATGTAGGATATCGGTGGGGTTTTCTTAAAATAAATTTCAGGAACCTTTTTTGGACAATCTCCAGTGGTTTTATGTGTGTACTTAGGGCTCCACCCCAACCTACCAAGCCATAACGTAAGTGACTTTCCACTAAGGCAAAATATAAAATTTTCATATGCTTGAATGTTAAAATTTTGTTGAGGTACCTGAATTTACAGAGGATGCTCTGTAATTTCTTGATGACGTACCTGATGTGAACATCCCATTTCAGACTACTATCAATCATTACACCTAAGTATTTGATTTTGTCTACAGGCGATATAGACTTACTTCGATTTCGTAAAGTAATGATTTCAAGATGATCAAAATCTGGTCTGCACACATTATTGCAACTGATAGGCAGATAATAATTTTCTCAAGGTTAACCGTCAATAGTTTATGCTCAAGCCAATTCTTTACGTTTGAAAACTCAGCCTGAGCTTTATCTCGAAGTGCCTCCCAATTTTCAGCATCGTATACTATTGTTGTGTCATCGGCAAATCCAATTATTTCACCACTGCTTTTCAACGAGAACATTCCGTTTATATAAATATTGAATAAAAGTAGTCCCAGAACACTACCTTGAGGTACACCATACTCAACAGTTTCTTCCTGACTGAAGACATTGTCCACCTTTACTATCTACCGTCTATTGGGAATATAGCTTTTAAATAAGTTAAGGTTTACATTCCTCATACCAATATCCTCTAATGCTTGCAGAAGCAGGTCGTGACTCACAATATCGAAAGCTTTCGATAGGTCTATGAAAATACACAGACAAGACTTGCTCTCATTCAAGGCATTATTTAGTTTCATCATTAGGGCCAGAATTGCATCCTCTGTTGACGTGTTTTCTTGGAAGCCAAACTGCCTGTCAGACAAAATTTTATATTTTTCAAGGTAAAAAGTCAACCTGTTCTTTATTAGTTTCTCGAAAAATTTTGATAGGTGTGGTAATAATGATATGGATCTGAAATTATTTATTTTTGTTTTATCCCCCTTTTTATGAAGTGGTATTACAATGGAATTCTTGAAGGCTGATGGCCATATACCACCGTCTATGCACTTATTGATTATGTAACATAATGGTTTCATAATAAAATCACCAATAATTTTGAGAGTTTCAGCTCTAATTCCGTCAATCCCAACCCATTTTTTATCCTTCCAACCTTTCAATATCATTTTAAATTCGTTGTCGTTCGTAGGTAATAAGACAAACGAGTTTGCAGTAAGATGCCTATTCGGAGTATAACTCTGGTCTCTAGTAATTTTATCAGCAAGGGTTTATCCGGTATTTACAAATTTTTTATTAAATTCGTTGGCGATAATATTTTTGTTGGTTATCATCAAACCTGAGTCAGTTTCGATGGAGCGTATTGGAGTTTTACATTTGTAACCTCTACTCAAGTCGCTTACCACCTCCCATAATTTTTTCGTGTTGGTGCCATTTTCTATTATAATATTATTATAGTAATCAAACTTTGTTCTTTGTGTCAACGAATTCAATTTATTCCTGTACTGTTTGTATTCATTTTTTAGTTCTACGTTTCCCATATACTTAAGGGTATTTTTGAACATTTTATTTTTTGTATCTATTGATTTCAATAGAGCATTTGTCACCCAAGGTTCAATTTTTGTATATTTTCTCCTACTGCTTTTGGATATCGTCGCTTCGCCAATCAAATTTGATAGAGTATCAACGAATATGTTCATTTTAGAATCAGGATTTTCAGCAGAGTAATGGGCAGCCCAACATGCTCTCTCAAGAAGAGATTTCAGTTTACCCCGATCAACATATTGTGTGCTAGTTGACACCTTTTTTTTGTCTTGTTTAGGTATATCGAAAACTATTTGTAGTAGTGTCGAATAATGATCAGTAATATTCGTTTCTAGAACCATAGGCAAAATATCAGTCCTGAAATCAAAATATGACTAATAGAGAATTAAAAACCTTAAACAAGATATCGCACGATAATTTCATTTTTCACTTAAAATGATTAAAGAGGTAGTTATTGTCCTAGGTATTGGGGGGATGAATCATTTTAATCAAAATGTGTAGTTTCACATATAAAAATTGACTTGCTCTGGGGTTTTTCTTTCGTATTAATAATTACGTGGAACATGAATTTATTCCTTACTCTAGCTCTGGGAAATCATTGTATCTGTCTAATATTGATTAAATTTTATTTTCTCAATAATCGGCTAGTACTGTCGCACTAACACTACCCGATATATGCTTTTAACTCTTAATCCAGTCATTTCCATCTGAACATACTGTTTACTACCGCTCCACCAACACATACATTGTCTCAAAGACTGAAGGTAAACTGTTTACTTTCGGTCTCTGAAAACGATAAATTGGTTATCGAAACGCGCGTACAGGTTGGTGTAGTGGTAGTAAACTGTTCTATGAATATCATCAACTATTCCAGAAATTCCAACTTATTTCCATCTGATGTCGACCAGTCCTTCGCAATTTAAAAAAAATCAAAATTAAAACTTGAATTAAAATGTAGGATAGCTTTTAATTCTGTAGTATTCAAAATTACAATGAATCTTCTATTTATGATTCGTCGAATCTTGTTCCTCACGAATTTAACCAATTTTATTTATTTAACGATAAGAATTATTTAACAAATTGTCACCAACCAATCTAGATTAGGAAAAGGCACGAACGTATGTGGGTACATTATCTCTATCTATCTTATAAAAATAGAAGAGGAAGTGAGAGCAGTCATATACAATATAATCTCGCTTCCGGTAGATTTTGTAATAACTTTTAGTATCAACACAAATGAGATTCAACGTTTCAGAAACAAACAAAAAGGGCATTAATGTTAATATTTCCCAGCAGTCAAACGGACTTCCAAGTATCCATAAATAGACACCCCCAGCGTCAAATTAAGAATAATCAGACATTTTAACGACTGACATATGTGTTTCTAACAATAAGGGACGGACTTGAAAAAATTGTCGTAACGATAACAATATTTTAATTGTTAGTTAATTTGTTTCAACAAAAACCACAATGTAGATAATACTGGATTTCTAGTAACATCTCATGGATATTACTATACTCTGTTTCATAATGTGAGGGATTGATAAAATAGGGTGGACAGTTACAGGTTGTTTTGCAGACTTCCATCCCATGCTTTACCATGTTTTCTTTTGGTTTTGAGTCCCCGACTGCCCTTTGTTTGTCTGAACGTTCTTCACTCAACTTCTATAAATAGGTTACACTTATTATTTTTCTGAAAGATTTTGTTAGGGATTGAAATCATCAGTTATTTCAGGGTATATTTTTGGATCCAAGAACTACACAAACAATGTTATATTTTCCTTTTCTTGTTCACTATGAAATACTTTTCGAGGCACTATTAATATTTTTTTCGCTCCGCTTGCTTGTTCAATTTTCTCGATTGTTAATCGCCCTTATTAATCCACTTCGTTAAATAACTATTTTCGTTTTCCGTCTATTAATTTCGATAATCATGAATTATTTTGTTGAAAAAAGAATGTATTAATAGACGTCATTAATACACTTTTTTTCAATAAGTAACCGTTTTTGTGATTTTGACGTTTTGATGATATTTTGATATAGACAACCAGCTATACTTATAAAAATAAACAATCACAGACTAACAGCATACACTTTAATTAACAATTTAAATAAATAATTATTTTTGGTTAATTATAATAATTCTCTTAATATTACAAATTAATCAAATTTAAGAACGGAACAGATACAATATTTGTGTTGTGAACGTCAGGATTCATATTCAGGTTTGAATCATTTTGGATATTTTCCAAGTTGTTTGAGTTATGTTGATGTCAGTTGGGTGTTTGGAAGAAGTGGCAGTGTCGTTTATGCAAATATTTTCTTTTGGTTCGAGAAGTAAGTACTGAATTTTTGTTGGAAATATGATTTTGGTTCATAAATAAGTATCACGTATTTTGCAGATTTTATTGGAAGTCTTTGAAAAAATTTAGTTCACACTTTCAGATGTTTTGAAGACTTCAGCATTACATCTTCGATATCCATCGAAGCCTCTTCCAGTCATTTATACCAAACAAGAGAGCTAATATCGTAATGAGAGGTAACAAGCTATGAACTTGTATATACAAACATCTATAAAAGCGTTGTTAAAGTTGTCTCAAAAACTTCATAAAATCTCGTATCCGCGTCTCAAGATCACAAACGTCCATTTTTTCAAATATCTCGTTTCATATGGTTTTCTCAACGAAGCAATTCCCACTTTTAAAAACTTCATTACCAAAGCTGCGAAAATATATGTCGGAAAAGTAGTTTTATCTCTTTCACACAAAATAAATCCATGGTGGAGCGAAAATTGTTCCGATGCAGTTCGTGAATGTGAAAGAGTGCTGAATAAATATCGTCGAACGCGCGCTGAATCCAACCTCACAAACTTTACAAAACTAAGAGCTAAAGCAAGTGAAGAGGGATTCTTGGGAAAACGTTTTTTTCTATCACATGTGAAACTCCACTTATCCAAGTCTGGGTAAAACTAAGACAGATGAAAGGCATTCACAAAAATTTGCAGGACTAATAGATGAAGGATCAAAAATTGTTAATATCATCGGCAAAGCTCTTCAGGAAAAAAGTAAAAAATGTAGTGAATACGTCTCAAATACCATTATCAAAGTCCCCACTCATGTTATATAAGACATAATTTATCTTGATCTTCCTTTCTGTCTCCAAGAACTCCTTCTCTTAAATTCTTAAAAATTTGTCAACCAGTGCTCTATTGGAACTATTGAGTTTTTACAACAAAATCTGGATCAACAGAGACTTTACTCAACAATAAAGAGAAACAATCATCTTACCAAGTAAAAAGCCAGACAAATCTTCGACGAATGCAGGTTGTTATCGCTCTATTTCACTAACTAGTACAGTATGTAAGCTACTAGAGAAAATAATAAACAAAATATTAATTTGGTTTGTTGAAAAACATAAACTTCTAACCGCTACTCAATCTCAGGTTTTAGATACCAACGCAGCACAAGGGATAATCTAGCTCTTATTCAGATGTAAGCAACCAATACACTTAATAAGAATCAAGAAGTCGTAGCTGCTGTGTTAGATATCCAAAATGCCTTTGACTGTCTACTACGTCCTGTGACTCTCAATAAACTTATTGAACGTTACATTCCTGATAACATGTATTCCTTTATTGAAAACATAAGTGATCGTTCTAGATTAGGCTACTGTTGTTATATTTACATGTCCCCTTCAAAATTAGCAATAAGTACCCTGCATTCTGTACAATGTACTGGCCTTCGAATTTCCTTACGAGGTTTTAGATATAGCCCAGCTGAAAGCCTTAGCGGCGAAGCCAATGAGCATCCCCTGCTGGCTAAGACAACAACTACTCCTATTAACATACTCGTCTAGAGTATGTGCTTACCCCAACAATCCAGTATACCCTTTGCTAACATCTAAATGTATAAGAAATAATGCCTCTCCAAAACGTAAATCCCAGATAGAAAATCCGTGTTGCAATGTTCTTCAGCTGTAGGCCAAAGTAATGGACAAGCGTGCTCAATGCTTCAACGTATCAAAGCGTTCTTGATGAAGGCGGTAGGTACCTACCTACATTTGACCCCGAAATTCTCGAAGATCTAGAGACAAATATCCTTTAAAACGAAAATGATGATATTGAATTAGAAATTTTCGAATCACCGGAAACGATGGTGAAGAAGAAGAAAATTCAGACATGTCCGTCTAATTACAGAAGTTTTTGAAAAACCTCGTCACTGTAATAAACATATGAGAAAGTATTTCTAAACAATGTTATGATTAAAATATGGGTATTTTACTTAAAATATAATTAAAACATATTATTAGAATGTAATTACAATATAAGTACTTCAAGTATACCTCTCAACAATTTTTTGATTACACGAACAGGTAATATTAAACAAATATATATTCGATAAATGAAAAATATTATCTAATGTAATGTAATTATCAATAAACAGTGCAAATTATCTATAATTATTTAATTTATAAACTTTGTATCGCGTATGATTTACCGGGATTTATGGGTGACCTTGCGTTATGCTGTGAATATGAAATCGCGGCGCGCTCTCCACCCTCTATCTCAAAAGTGAGTATATAAAACAATGTTTGAGATAAAAGTTATAAAGAATTTTATTAAGTAATGAGAGTG